>OX276338.1:32511207-33111207 GCA_946251815.1 Dasysyrphus albostriatus | reverse complement strand
GTGTGTGTCGTGTCGAGTCGTTCTGTATATATGCTGGATGTGGAGGAAACTTCTGGTGAAAGCTGACACAGAGTCTACTGTTTCCCAGTGTTGTATGGAAATAGATATGAAGTTCAAGGCAGAACTTTAGGAGGTAAGGTTATGGGAATCCTCTTTGAATATTAAATTTCTGAATGAAAGAGTGGGGGGCTGTGGGAATGATATGCAATCTCAAAAGTTATGAGCAAAAATTTGAATATGCATTTGCATGAAGAGAATGAGAGACGCTACTAATCCAAGTAATTCGACTCTTAAGTATGAATGGAATGTGATGAGGAAACATTGGATAAACAATTCTAAATATTATTTTTTGAACAACGGTAAAATAACAAATATGTAGAAATAAACTGTTTTCAATTTTGACGTCTACCCGTGCCTATTGGAAAACCCTTTTTTGTTTGAGGAAAATTTGAGCGAAAAAATCAATCAAGTTAAAGATGTCCCCGAAAAAACTTCTACATCGATTTTGATTTAAAACATTCAGCACAATTTTAATGAAACAGCTGAGGTATTTGTTTCTAAGAAATATTTATAAAAATTAGTTTTTTTTTCATTAAAGCCTCCCAGTAATTGAAGACTCCGATTTAGGACTAAAATTAAACAAACACAAAAATTCTTACTTTGTAAGATTGAATCTTTTTCTCCATCCACACATTGTCCATACATAACCCTCACATACACATAGAAACCACTCACATCCATTGTCATTACAATTGGCCAAGGAAAACAAAAGGACGTAAAATCGTATCTTTTCTTTGTCATTTTAAGTCCTGTGCAGAATGAATCGAATCAATGGTCTGCTCGCCCTTCTGTTTGACTAACATTTTATGCCACAGTCCTATTTCCAACTAAGGTAGTATATGCACATATATAGCTTGGGACAATAGTTTCAAAAGCATAACACTCAAGGGCCACTCGATGATATTGATTCCATTCTATATAAATGCCGCCGCTGCTGTCAAGTGCGTGTCGATGATAATATTGGAAATTAAAATCGAAAGACACCATCGAAGCATCAACATCAACACAGACGAGAGGTCCTTCGTCCTTTCCAATCAAACTTACCTCAGGCACCAAACATGGATACATATACAAGTCGGTCTGGGTCATTCTCGTCCGTCCGTCATCATCGACGACGACAACGGCTACGTGGGCGTTTGTCCGTCACTCAACTATTTTATGTCAATTGATTCAAGGGTCATTCTTTGAAACTGAACCGAGCTCTTTATATTCCCGGATTCCGACATCCTAGTGGGAATCTGTTATGGAGTCCAAAAGCTAACAATGAATGCCAAGCCAATGCAAACATAAACAAATCTCACACACAAATGTATACCTATACTGCGTCGAAAAGTGCGTATGTGTCTGTTAGATTGCATTGACACATACCAGCGACGAAAAGTTCAATTGTTTTCCGTTTCCCTAAGGACATTTGGAGTCGTGAGCATGAACCTTTTCCAATATTTACTTCTAGATTATTCTCATATGTGTATAGATAAATGTGGTTTTGCGGGGTAGGGGGGAGTTAAATTGGGGCTGGGTTTTATAGCCCCAAAAGCTGCAGAATAGAAATTAATCGGTTTGGCTGGACTTTGGTTATTGTTTGACCGGCTATTGACAGTCATAGTTGCCTCTTTTGTCCGAGGTGTTTTCTCTTGTATTGGGTCTATTGTCTCTGGATGATAATATCCAATTTCCTTTGTCCGGTTTTTGTATACCTCTCCTGTATGGGATTTTGGATTTGGCTTTCTTCTTGGAAAGTACGATTAATTTCTATTATATAGGGAAAATTGTTTTTTTCTATATATGTTATGTAAGTGTTGTTTTAACGAAAACATAGTAGATATATCGGGTTTTTCAATAAGAGCTCTACAAAAGTTTTTTTTAAATAAAACAAAAACAGTTTTGGATATCAATGAAATTCTTTATTCCTGTGAAAGAACGTTCGATGCCATTATGTATGGAACTCGATTTCTTTTGCATGGCCACCAAGGACACGCTTGCAGAAGTCCAGACTCTGAACCCAATTTTCGACGGTTTTCAAGCATAAATCGGTCTTTGTCTCACTGGCACGGGAACATTTTGTACTGTGCCTGTGGATTAAAATTTTTCCACTAGACGCTCAGTTTTTGATCTGCTAGGACAATTATGACGACCATAAATTGGAGGTTGAGGTGAGGCCACTGACTCCGAATTTTGGTAGTAAATTTTAATAATTTCTCTCGCTCGTTGTTGGCTCGTATATCTTTCCATCATGAAATGGCAAACCTTACTGAAGAGAAATGTAAAAAGAGCTGCAAGAAATATGGCGTCGTTTGCTGTCCCTTTCGCTCTTCTTTTGTAGCGTCCCTGTTGAAAACCCCTATATTAAAAAAAAAAAACTTTTTTTTGGAAAACTGATTTTAACTTCCAAATTTGCAAAAAGTCAAAAAGTATCTTTTAAAAATTAAAAATTTCATTATCAAATGAAGATCGTGTATAATATATTGAATTTAAATCCACTAAGAAAAAATTGCAAAAAAAAAAAATTAAAAAAAATATAAATAAAAAATTGACTGTTAAAAAAGCCTTTTTTTTTTAATTTTACAAACATTTTTAATATTAATATAATTTTTATTAGGAACAAATAAAAAATTTTCTTCAATAGTATCCTAATGAAAATATGGAATTTTATGTTAGAAAATATTTTTTTGTTTAAAAAAGTAATTTTTGCCATATTCTCGTCTTTTCTAAGGCTTTTACTAAATAATAGAGCACAAAATTAAATTTCTTTTCCAATGATGTCCTAGAGAACAAGTATTTTGTCCATAGACACCTTAATCGTTTTGATCGTAGATGAAATCACCATTTCAGTCCGGAACACTCTTAAGGGCTCAGGTTTAAACAACTAGACATACCGGAAAATGAAGTAAATAAAGGAGGAACTACAGTGGCGTAGCTCGCATATTTGCCACCCGGGACAAACAAATAATTTTTCGCCCTTCGGTCTTACCATAATCAAAAAAATTGTTTGCTATTTTAGTTATGTAGTTTAGTGATGGGTACCTTCATATCGTTGGCCTTAAAGTAGAAGACAAAATTTTGATTAAAATATTTTTTATCAATGCAAAGAAATAATTTTTCGAAATATTGATGCACACCAATTTGCCTCAATATCTGCAGAAAGGAATTTATTTTTTTTTTCCTGATCTAATCCAATTCAATTTTTTTTAAACTACTCCACTGCTTCAAAATAAAATCTAACGCACTGGCCTTTTTAGAAAGCAACAAACAAAAAACAACTTTCAACCCTTCACAAGTAAATAACTTAAAACATTTATTTTTATATTAATTTTCGTTTCAAATAAAAAAAAATAAATATTGTGCTTATTTGCAACTTCTAATTTCAAACAACGATGATGTTTCGTGCCCCTAAAAATTGGACTACAAGCTAATCTGAGTTTAATAAAATATATATTTCCAACATTATTGAATACAACGAAAAATTATAGGTTGTTAGGGAATTTTGTGGAGTTTTTAATTTAAAAAGAAAATACTTTCTTATTTATTCCCAACTTCTGTAATAAACAACAATGGTGATTCTGCGCCCCTTATTAAAATATAATAATAAAATATTAAATAAATTATTAGTTAAACCAAAATTAAACTCTTATAAAATCTCGTGACCAATGAGGATGATTCTTGCGACCTTAAAATATTGAATACTATAAAAATTGTATTTTCTTATAAAAATGTACCAATTCAATTTTCAATAAAAAACTTTTGTAATAAGTTTAGAACTTCCAAAGTACAACGAAGATGATATTGCCACTCCATACTCCTGGCACCCCGGGAGGTCACGCACTTTGCACCCCCCTAGCTACGCCACTGAACAACGAAGTTGTTTATTATAAAATATATTTGTTTGGGACAAAAGCATGCCAGAAACCAAAAATGCTACTTAATTCATTCTTGCGATACTGAGACTGGTTACACCCGTCACATTTCAATGAGTTTGGTATAACTCGGAAACTAAGTCGAATTTGACAATTTTATTTGACAAATTTTTTGTTCAAAATTAAATTATCGAAATGGATGGTGAAGATACAAAATTTTATAGATAATTTAGGACAACAAATTAACAATAACCAACCACAAATCAATCCAAAAATCAAAGATCTCTAAGATTTTAATTAATTGCGGAAGAAATGCAAAAACAAAACAAAGAAAAGGCTCAAGGCCTTAATATGACTAATTCAATACCTAAGGTATTTTATTTCAAAGCTGACAAAGATATTGAAATAAGGATATAATAAGTTTACATTGAAAACGAATAAGGCCAAATTTAGTATTTTTGGCTAAATTTCGTTAGGCCTTATTTCACGTCACCGATATTGCCTTCAAACCTTACCATTTCTTTTCCTTAATTCTATTTTTGTTGGTACTACTATGACAAAATTGTGTATATTACTTGCGATAGGGACTATAGTGAAATCTCCCTTAGGTGGACAGTGACGGTTATATCAAACTAAAAAAAATATTTTAAAATAATATTTTCTAAGGAAAATATTGTCAGAGACAAATTTAAAAAAAATTAAATTTTGTTAATTGTCCTAAAGACATTCAAGAAAACACACAAAATTTATTCTTGGTAATTTTACAAAAAAAATCATTCATTTCAATAAAGAATTAAAAAAATTTCGCCATGAACAAGAAGATACACTAAAAAACCACAGCTGCAGACACAAAATACGTTATGAAAAGTTTTTGTCCGCCTAAGAGAATTAAAGTTTACATATAACAACTAATATTCTTGCCCATGTTCGATGGAGGAAGTATATCCCCTTCAAACTAAAATGAACATAAAATTTATAGAATAGGAATTTTAATGTTAAATCCCACGGTCGTGAGAATTTGCTCACTTAAGAGATCCGCTTATGGTAGCTGTCCGTTATGGTTTCACTGTATATGGGTTTCACTGTATATGGTAAATTATGAAGACTTGTCATTATGATTTTTAGAAGTGAAAATAAAAAAAAATTGCTGTCAAAACGGCCTAACAATTTTACTTAAAAAATATCTACAAGTTTTCCTTGAGTATAAGCTTTTTTTCGATTGAAAACAACTTTTCAAAAAAATGGTTTTTTATTGTATTTCCCAAAGAACCATTTTTTGTATTTTCAATTTTCTTCAAAACGATAGTTCTAGGGCCCGATTCTCAATGAATGTGAAAGAATTCTCAAGTACGCGTTCCGTTCACGACCAAAACAAGTGTAATAAATTTGACTGATTTTTCAAAAATTTAAAACTTAATCTCGTAGAATCCCAAAAGTCGATGTGTACACGATTTTTCGTGCACACATTTAAACTAACTTTTACGGAATTGGACACCTGATTTAAAAAAAAAAATGTTTTTGAAAATTAAATATCTTGGTCCATTTTTTTAAAACTCAGTATATAAGTATTTTAGGAAAAAAAATGGTACCTTCCATTCAAAGTTGAAAATCCGTAAGGAAATTATAATTTTTTTCTAAAAAATGGCCCTTACAATTTTTATAAAAGCATTTCTTTTCTTTACTACAAAAAATTAACAAAACGCAATTATGAATAGTACCTCTCATGGAATGTTTTTCTTAATCTTAAATTAATTTCCTTGCATACAAATTTCCAAAAAGATTAAGAAAATATTGCATATAAAAATTTTCAAAAAAATGTTTTTGAATTTTTAAAAACTGATTTAATTTTTTTTTTAATTTGGTATCTCAAAAATATGTTTACAATTTTTTTTTTTAATTTTATTTTCATATGCTTTCCTTTCAGTTTTTTTTAAGAATTAAATATAAAAAATATTTTTTTTTTTTTAAAACCACTCCAACGATTTTAATTTTTTTTTGCATACAATCGTAATTCAATTTAGAATTAAGATGGCGTTCTGTTTTTGCATTTCAAATTATCGAAGAAGTTTTTTTTAGCTAATTTCAATATCGTATATTTAGTGCTTTTATACATTTTTCTCTCATAACGTCCATGTCTCTATAAAAAATGTTCATAAAACTTCGGAGGGGCACCTTTTTGAGAGCAAATAATGATATTGGTGTCGAGATAATTTTATTCTTGGATCTAGGCATCCATTAACTATTTTATACACTAGTTCATCATATAATTGATAGGATTTGGAAAAAATAAAAAATATTAAACAATGTTTTTGCTTTGAAATGGCAATGTTTAAATAACAAAACAACATCGGGCCTCTAGCTTCCAAGAGCACCAAAGGGAAGTAAGTAGACAGAGTGGGTCACATTTAGTCTCTTTTTTAAATTATCAATTAATGAAAATTTTTTTTGCTGGTATGAGCACCCTATTTTATAGAATTTCTACACAAAAAAAGATATGTTATAAAATTTGCCACTTTTCATAGAAAAAATGTATACCTTGAAATAAACTTCTTGAACCGAAAAACCTTCAAAAATCAGATTACCACAGTAGCCGGTCATTATTTTGAAAAAAAGACTTCCGAAGGTACAATTTTGAAACAAACATTTTGTCACAGCCTATAAGAGTTATAAACCATCAAACAAAATTGTATTGGAACGTGTTCACTTAATATCACTTTTAGATTAATCTTGACTCGTCCTGAAGAAAATAAGTAAGTAAGACCAAAAATTTAAAAAAGGAAATTTACATTTATTTATTAAATTACAAAAATACAAATCAATATATTGAAAAATTAAATTTGTTTATCAAATTATTATTACTCAATAAAAGCATATTATTTCTTGACTATGTACTTCAGTCCCAGCGTTATTCCATTTTTCAAAGCTTATTTAATCGATTTATTTATAAATTTTACCAATCACTGCATGATATATATTTTATAATTTAATAGTCTCCTGGTTGGCATTGTGGAGCTGAATCCATTTTGCATGCGTGTTGTTCAACTTGATGGAAAGCTAAACGAAAATACTTAATATAAATAATTTCATTACAAGAACAATTTAAAAAATTTTATTACCTCTTTGTGGATTGAGGCAGTTGTATTTCTGGAGTGCACACAAGTTCTTCATTTGGAGGTAACATTGTCCGTTAGTAACACATGTGGCAAGCTGATCTTGTTGGTCACAATCGTAATCACAATGCTGAGAACACATTGTAGCAACAATTAAAGCTGAAAATATAAATTATGATTTCTTCTTAAAATTTCCAAAAATATTAAAATATTTGAATTTTAAACTTACCAAAAAAGATAACAGCAACACTGAAGAATTTCATTTTTTCTCTTAATTTCTTGGTAACTTTGTTGTTGATTGAAGTGAAGTTGCAGATTTGTGATGGTATCCTCTAAGTTGCAAGGTCCTTTTATATTCAAGTTACTGTTCTTTTTTGGGAAGTGTTGTGCAGGAAGTAAAAAATAAATTTACAGTTTTATTTTTAGTGATAAGAAAAACTAAAAGAAACAGGGCAGGTCTTATGTGAAATGGCGCCCGAGATGAATATGAAATTAAGCACTGCAAGGCCAGTCGCCCATCATGCAAAACTATAGAGATACAATTTCATGATAAGAATTGGCGGACGCCATAAAGCCATGCTTATTTATGATTTGTTACAAATAAGAAGTAAGAAACTGTGTTAAATAAAGTCATTATCTTATCTAATCTAAAAATGATAAGAATTGATAGATGTGTTGTTTCTGAAAGGAAGAAAAAATATGGAGCTAGTAAGTGTTGTGCGTTACAACGTTGATGGCCGACTGGCCTTGCAGTGCTTAGTTTCATATTCATCTCGGGCGTCATTTCACACAGGAACTGTTCTGTTTCTTTTAGTTTTTCGTTCCATTAAAAATAACAACTGTGATAAACGCCATTATCTCGAGTTCGGTTAATTTAACGAAAAATAATAATAATAAGAATTTAAGTATCTATTTTTCTGTATAAATTATTTATTTTAAAAAGTAAACTTTTAGAGCCAAAGAGCTTGAAAGTATGCTTTTTTTCTTGTCTTGCAACTCCTTAACAGCTGTTGTTGTGCAAATAAATGTACTTTAAAAATGTTAACAAATAACCATTCTCGAGATATTGACTAAAACCATTTGACACCACATGGCGGCTAACGCACAATAGTTTCAAACATGCCATTTCTTTCCTATATTCAGAAACGACCTATTTATCAATTCCAATCATAAAATTTGATCCTTTTGGGTTTTGCATTATGAAAAATCCTTGCGCCAAATAACTTAACAGTACTAAATTTAATATTCATCTCGGGCGCCATTTCACATAAGACCTACCCTGTTTCTTTTAGTTTTTCGTTTCACTAAAAATAAAACTGTACATTTATTTTTTACTTCCTGCACAACACTTCACAAAAAAGAACACTTACTTGAATATAAAAGGACCTTACAACTTAGAGGATACCATCACAAATCTTCAACTTCACTTCAATCCACACCCAAGTTATCAAGGAACTAAGAGAGAAAATGAAATTCTTCAGTGTAGCTGTTATCTTTTTTGGTAAGTTTAAAATTAAAATATTTAAATATTTTTGGAAATTTTAATAAGAAATCATAATTTATCCTTTCAGCTTTAATTGTTGCCGCAATGTGCTCTCAACATTGTGATTACGATTGTGACCAACAAGATCAGCTTCCCACATGTGTTACTAACGGACAATGTTATTTACAAATGAAGAACTTGTGTGCACTCCAGAAATACAACTGCCTTAATCCACAAAGAGGTAATAAATTTTTTAAAATTGTTCTTGTAATGAAATTATTTATATTAAAATATTTTCGTTTAGCTTTCCATCAAGTTGAACAACACGCATGCAAAATGGATTCAGCTCCACAATGCCAACCTGGGGACTATTAAATTTAATGACTACTTAAACTTATCAAATGGCAAAGCTTCTCTGATAAACATCAATAAAAACAATTGTTATTTAAAAATTTGGGGTATTTGATTGTTTTTTTTTATTAATTAAAATTGCAAGTTCTTCTCGAAATTTGAATTTTAAATAATTTCAGGACTAGAAAGAACTTAAGTATTATTTGTCGAGACAAATTTTTTTGTTTAAATAATAATACCCAGCAAGGCTATTCTTTATCTGTGAGAATCTATGCATATGTATGTACTTACAAAAGTTCCTACTATGTTAGGTGGGTACTGCAAAAAAAAACAAGATATTATCAAGTATTTACAAAAAATATAGCCATATACTCACGAGATTTTAAACGTGATTTCTTTTTGGATTAAACAGGTCTAAATAATAGAAATATTTCCTTGTGGCATTATGGTTAGTGCAATGGATTGTCATGCCGAAAGTTCAGCCGCCGCTACCTAAAAACAGAAATGTTTTATCCAAGGTACTGCCTCTTGCGAGGAACTGCAAATCCTTTAAGAATATTCTTGTCATGAAAAAGTGCTTTTCATCTAGCTTCGAAAAAAAAAAATAGGTTCCCGCCATTCCTGCCAATAACACGCACACAAGAATGATTGAAAGTTGTGAGTCACTAGCCTTGGTTTTCCAGGGCCTAGTGACATTTTGACATTTTTTTTTTTAAATGGGTGGCACTAGTTTTGTTGCCATTAAATGCAAAATCTAAAATTGGACTCCATTAAAGCTTCTTAATGTTGGTAAAAGGTTTCATTTTGACATACACTTAGTCACAAAAGTAAGTATACACCGGGAAAAAGAATAATAAAAAAGGAGGCAAAATTAAATAACTATATATTTTTCCTGTTGAGGAGAAATAGAAATTACAGAGTTTTGGTGCGATTTTTTAGCTTTGAGATTGTCGTTTGATTGAAATGGCTATAATTTTAATAAACTTAGAAAGGGGTTTTACACATTAAGTGTTTGGGGTGTTTGTTCTTAAATAATAAAAAGTGATACATAGCTAAAAAAAATTTAAAGTAGTTGCATGAAAAACCAATTTTTTGGAAATAAAAATCGTAATGGAGGACTCTTTTCTTAAGTTATAAACATTTTTTTTTTACTTTATATAGAAATTTCATAAATAAAATTGTTATTTTATTGTTATTTTGAATACTTTGAAAATTTTAAAAATGTACTATTGTATTTGTTTTGATTTCTAACAGCAAAAATAATTTTCCATCGCTATTTCTTAAATGAATTTAAGTATTTACAGTAATTTACGTAGGAGACACTTGCAAACAATTTTAAACAGTGTAAAATTGAATTATAAACTAAATAAACTAATTATATCTAAGTTTAAAAATGTTTAAAAAAAATGTTTTTTGTCTTATGCTTGATTTGAATTTTGCGAGATTTGACTTATTTGCAAGCATAAATAACATTTATAATTCTTTTAAAAAAATTTACAGTTTAAGGGCACTACTTTTATATGAAATTAAAATGCACAACTGGATCGCACTTACTTGCTCTTATGTTGAAGTTGCTTGGAACTTAACGGCCTTACAAAAGAATTAAAAAATCATTTTATTCGTTCTTTAACCCATTCGATAACTTGGAGCTCAAAAACAAGTATACCATTTCATTACTTAAAAAAAATATGAATATATGCAAGGAAAAATTTCAAATCAATCGAGCAGTTTTCTTAAAAATTGATTTTTTATATACAAAATCTAGTAACATTTGAAAATTAAAACGATTTGGTATGTTAATTTTAAGTTAATAAATTGATATAATTTTTATTAAGTTTATAAATCATAAATAAAGGCTGTCAGCGTCCTTGAACATAGCAGCAACGTACGTGCGAGCCAGTTGTGCATTTTATTTCCTTGCACGGCAGTAAGTAAGTAAGTGTAAAGAATTTATTTTGCATGTGAATTTAAATAAGGTTTATCAGATAGGTAGTAAAAATGAATACTAAACTTGTTACCAAAAAGGTACTTGGGATAAAAGATCCTTGGATTTGGGGTTCAGGTGAGCTAAACGATGTCTTAGAAAAAAAATCCAAAACTTTTTAAAATAAAAAGAAACCCATATAAATTGTTTTTCGGTTTAATGAAAATATTTAATATATAAAATTTTAATATTCAGGATAAACGATGTTTTTCCACAGTGTTATATCCTTAAAAGAAAGTCAACAAAACAAGGACGTCCTAAGAAAAACAATTTTGTACAATAATTTGTCTTCTTTAATCAATAGTTGAACATTTTATTTTGCTAATAAAATAACCAAATCATATCGAACTCTAGAACATTTATTTTAGGAAACAAAATTGATGTTGCTTCCATTTTTTGTTCTTAAACTTTTCTTAAAGAAACTTCTTTTTAAGCTGTTGCAAAGCAAACCTGAAAATTATCTTATTGAACTCCAGTTTAACAAAAACAATGACTGTGAATATACCCTATCATGTTTGGTTTTATATCACAATAAAAACAAACAGTTCTAAATTTAATACTTATTCATCTCGGGCTCTATTTCACATGAAACCTGCCCTGTCTCTTTTAGTTTTTCGTTTCACTAAAAATAAAACTGTACATTTATTTTTAACCTCCAAACATCACTTCACAAAAAAGAACAGTAACTTGAATATAAAAGGACCTTACAACTTAGAGGATACCATCACAAATCTTCAACTTCACTTCAATCCACACCCAAGTTATTAAGAAACTAAGAGAGAAAATGAAATTCTTCAGTGTTGCTGTTATCTTTTTTGGTAAATTTAAATTAAAATATTTAAATATTTTTGGAAATTTCAATAAGAAATCATTATTTATATTTTCAGCTTTAATTGTTGCTACAATGTGCTCTCAACATTGTGATTACGATTGTGACCAACAAGATCAGCTTCCGACTTGTGTTACTAACGGACAATGTTATCTCCAAATGAAGAACTTGTGTGCACTCCAAAAATACAACTGCCTTAATCCACAAAGAGGTAATACATATTTTAAAGTTATTCTTGTAATGAAATTATTTATATTAAAATATTTTCTTTTAGCTTTCCATCAAGTTGAACAACACGCATGCAAAATGGATTCAGCTCCACAATGCCAACCTGGGGACTATTAAATTTAATGACTACTTAAACTTAACAAATGGCAAAGCTTCTCTCATAAACAATAAAAATAATTACTATTTTAAAATTTGTGGTATTTTATTTGTTTTTGTTTTTATCAACTATAAAATTAGGTACAAGTTTTCTCATACATTTGTATTTTTATGGACTAAAAAGAACTAAGGTACTATTTTCATGAGACAAACAAACAAATTTAACACTAATAATAGCAAGGCTAATTTTTCTCTGTGATACCTTTCTATGCATGTTTTTACAAAATTACCTTCTATATGAAGTGGATTCTGGTACGAACACGATTTAATGGAGTTTTTTGAACAAAAATATAGCCATGTACTATAGTGATTTTAAATTTCTTTTGGATCAAATCATGAGAACATCGAATACGGTGGTAGATCGTAAGCACTTGGGCTGGAACTGTAAAATATGGTGGTGGTTCGGTAATGGTTTGGGGTGCATTGTAGCATCTGGAGTGGGAAATCTCCAACTGTAGCTGCGTTGTTGATGTAAAATAAAAAAATAACGGGGTTTTGGGTGCAATTTGTTTTTGTTTTGAGTAGGTGCATGAGAAATCAATTTCTTTAATTAGAATTGTAATGGAGGACCCTTTTCTTAAGTTCTTTTTTTAATTTTTATAGAAATTTAACAGACCTTTTTTTACAGCGAAAATATTTTGTTTATGGTTTTTTTTTGAATAAATACTAAGTATTTCCAGTTACGAGTATATATGAAAGAGAAACTTGGAAAAAATTTTACGCAGTGTAAAATTGAACTACTGCAAAATAAATTTATTTTTTTTTTTATATGAAGTAAAGCCCCATTTAAAAAATGTTTTTAGTCTTATACTTGATTAAATTTTGCTTGATTTGACGTTTTTAAATTTAATGTTATATTCTTTTTTTCTAACTGCAAAAATTCAATTAACATTTTCACTTCTTCAATTTTGTTATCTAGAAATTTTGAAATTTTTATCAATGTTTTAAAAAAGTCTTCATAAATTAATGCTTTGGTAAATATAGCTATATTTTAACTTTCTGAAATATACCTTTATTTTTTTGTTTTATGATCATTATTTTTTTTAAGGTTCTATAATAGTTCTTTAAATTGAAATGAAAAAATCCAATCAATTTAAATGAAAGCCAAATTTTTTTTGTGATTTTGTTATATTCTATTTAAAAATTCCACTTTAAGAGTAAATATTGTAGAAATTGGTTCAAATATCCATTTTTTTTTTCAAGTTTTTGTAAGAAAAATGAAAAACTTTACCGTCAAATATATACAAAAAAAATACAATCTTATTTTAAATGCAATTTCGCTTAGTTAATTATTTTATTTATAATTATTTTTTTTCTAAAAAACAAATTTCACAATTTTTCCTTAAAAAATTTCGCTGAAGGAAGGGAAGGATGGACGAAATATTTTGTTAAATTTACCAAAATACGCTGAATTTGATAGTTAACGAAATAGTTTTTTTTTTAAAGTTTGAATTTAAATTAAACTTTAACGGACAAAAGATTGAAAAAAGGTCGAAATTTACCTTTTTCAACTCAAAGAATAAAATAAAATGCATGAATCGTACGTACATTTCTCATTTTAGTACTCTCTTTGGCAATTGTTTTTTTATAACGATTCCGAGAATCGCCTTGAGCGTGTTAGTGAAATGATAAAATTCTGTGAGAATTGAAATGATAACTTTGTTTTCATTTCACAGTTTAAAAGATCGATAATTGACCCCCTAGGAGTCACACATAGCTCAAGGTGATTCTCGAGATAGTACTAAAATGTACTAAAATGAGAAATGCCTCTCATGTCACATCTCTCTCAATCTCTCATAGTAAAAGATGATTGTAACGTCGTAGAAAGACCAAGATGGCGACTTGGGTGTATCTAATGAGCATATATTGCTTCTGTTTATCATTTATCTTTTCACAGGTTTTCACAGAATGAATTGATTGTAATAAAAGATTTATCATATGAAAACATTTGTTTTCATTTTTCACACCTTGAAAATCGCATTTGACGTTAAGGCGTATATTTATCACTTCACAGTTTCACAGATCGAGAATTGACCCCCAGGCCAATTATTAATAATTCTAATTCGAGTTAGAATTATAAATAATTTACCAGAAACCCACAAGGGCCTAAACATTTTTTTACAAGAAAAAGGTTACGACGGCAAAATATTCAATTTTTGTGTATGTATATAAGATTTTGGTAGCATTTTCTAAAAACAAATTTCGTAAGCCATTTTTGAGTATTTATGTACCGTTAACACACTGATTTTATCAAAATCGTTGGAGTCATTTTTGAAAACAATAAGACTTTCTTTAACGGTTGTATGCCAAGTACCGTTATTTTTTGAGCTAAAAAATGTTCTCTGGCGAGAATCACCAAAAAGCCCTAAGTTCAAATTTTGAAGTAAAATTCACATCATTAGTTTAGCTTGTAGAACCAGCTCTAAACAGACAGACCGACAGACAGACAGATAGAATTGTGCCACTAATTTTTTTTTGGTTTTCTCTATCATCGTCATGTAATGTTTAATTTTGTTATCTTGACATCTTTTTTTGCACAAATCCTTAACTTGCTCCTTACCTATATTTCATGTAAGAAATGTTGACTTTTAAGCAGGTAATTACCAAATTTAAACAAAATTTCCATTCTGATAAAAAATAGTTCTGCGTTGTTTGATTCATATTGGAAGTTTGCGGAATGAACCGTTATTTTTCAACAGCTATAAGTAGATATTTTTACTTGCGATATATGTACTTTAGGGCATGTTTTGGATTCCTGCAAAAAAAAAATTTCGAGATAACAATATAACATGACATTACGATGATAGAGAACACCAAAAAAGTGGGTGGTACTTACTATTCTGTCTGTCTGTCCGTATATCGAACTATAGCCTAAACCACTGAAGCAATTTTCTTCAAATTTAGAATCTAAGGTTTTTTGTAATTCTCCGGAGGGGAAATTGAAAATTTGTTTGCACCAAAAATAACGGTACTTGCCCTACGACTGTAAATGAAAAACTTATTTATCTCAAGAATGGCTCTAACAATTTTGATAAAAAAAATCTTTGTATTACTGTTAATATAGTGTACTTTTTGATAAGAACAAAATCAACGGTACCTGCCATATAACGGTTTTCTTAATGATCAATTTTCTCATTAACGGCTTAAATGATTTCAGTCAAAATTTGTATTAAAATATTTTTTTAAATGTTAATAATACTGCATATCAAAATTTTGAAGAAAATTAATTTTGAATTAAAAAAAAAAACATTTATTTTTTTTTTTTGAAAATTCAATATTTCAAAATCAAGTTGATGAATTTTTTTTAAACTAAGTTTAAAAATATATTTTAATACATACTCAAAACTGGCATACCAAACCATTTTCTTAAAAATATCATTAAAATTTTAATTAAATTTTAAGAAAACCGCTCCAAGGATTTAAAATTTTCTTTAGCATATACAGGGTGGCGCATGAATCGTGCTACAAAAATAAAACGTAATAACTTTTTTTCTGTGTGAGTAATCGGCTTATTTTATTTTTATTTTGGGATACGGAGAAAAGAATTTGGATAGTGCAACGGTACCATGCTTTGCAGTCCGTCATTTCCGTCCAAAGGGAATTTAGGCGGGAGTTTGGAGGTAATCCCCCGAGTAGATGGACCATTATGAGGTTTGTAAACATGTTTGCCGAATCTGGAAGCATCGCACGAAGGCCGTACCATCGAGATGCCAATGTTCGGGTTCAGGATACAATCGCAGCAGTAGCATCTGCAATACAGGCCAATCCGAGCGTTTCGACCCGAAACTTATCGGGGCAAATTGGAGTTAGTAGACGGTCATTACAACGGATACTTCATGACGATTTAAACTTGTTTCCGTACAAAGTCCAAATTACTAGCAAGTTAAACCCTCAGGATTTGCCTGTTAGCCTGGAATTTTGCCAAAAAATGATATCAATGACCGAAGAAGACAACACATTGATCAATTGTTTGTTCATGTCTGATGAGGCCCATTTTGATCTTAACGGCAATGTAAACAAGCAAAATTGCCGTATATGGAATGAGTCTAATCCAGAAATGCTCCATGAGACGGAACTGCACCCAGAACGAGTCACTGTGTGGTGCGCAGTTTCATCAAGGTGTATTGTCGGGCCGTACTTCTTTGAAGAAAACGGTGTAACCGTTACTGTCAATGGGGACCGTTAGTTAAAGATGTTGAAGGAGTTTTTTTTACCCAGAACTGCGCCGAAGACGTATACCATTCAACAGCGTTTGGTTTCAGCAAGATGGAGCAACTGCACATATAGCCAGACCAGTTATGGCGGAGCTAAACAAAAAATTCGCAAACAAATTAATTTCTAGGAACTCGACTCTTCGCTGGCCCCCAAGGTCACCTGACCTGACTGCACCAGACTTCTTTTTATGGGGTTATGTCAAGCAAGAGGTGTATCAAACGAAGCCCAAGAATTTAACTGAATTAAAGCAGTCCATAACGACAATAATGGAGGCGATCCCAACTTCAACTCTTCAGGCGGCAATGAATAATTTTTTGATCAGGTGCCGCATATGCGTGGGAGAGCGTGGAGGTCATTTGCGGTCTATAATCTTTAAAAACAACTAACTATTTAAAATAAAATTTAATTTTCTAACCAATAAAAAAATAAATGAAATACATCGATTAAAAAAAAAGTTATTTGAATTTCTTATTGTAGCACAATTGGTGCGCCACCCTGTATTTATATTTTTTCAAGTAATCAAATAGCATATTTGTTTTTGAGCTCTAAGTTTAACTAGTTGTTTATACAATTAAAGGAACGATTTAAATGTTTTTCTATATTTTTAATTTTTTTATAATTACTTCCATTTTTTAAAAGTTCTAATAAAATTATTAATTTTCAACTTTTCCCATCTTTCCAAATACGTTATGTATGTACTTGTAGATAACAAGTTTTTTTTTTTTCGTTGGTTTTTTGAAATTTTGCAATTAAAATATTTCACTTTTCAAAATATTACAATATTCCAAATTTCCACTTTTAAAAATTTCAGTATAACAAGGTCCCGCAAACTTAAAATCTCGCAAGACTGAATTCCACTGTAATATTGTAATATTTATATTTCAATAAAAAAAATCGAAAAAAAATTTAACATGAAAGAGTATTTTCAGTTTTAATGTCGAGTAGTTTTTTAGCAAGTGGACAGACAGAAACATGAAATTTGCTCACAAAGGAATAGACAGCTATCCGTGAGTAATTCTCGAGAGTTTTGTAGTGAAAGTAATTTCAAATGGACACTCACTTTAAGATTTGAATTTTCAAAATTTTGATTCACGAGATTTTGGAAATGCAAGACTTTAAATTGTATGATTTCGATTGATATTTGCTGGGTTTTTTAAAAGCGAAATTTTGTAATTGCAAAATTATGAAAAGCAAGATTATTTATTTGTAAAATTTTATTTTTCGTTATTTGAGATTTTTGTTTCTGGGATTTCAAACAGCTCCTTTTCAAAAAATATTGTTACTTGAGATACATACATATATCGGTACTATTCGGAAAGTTCAGGATTCGTAAAAAAATAATTCCAGATTACAATCAAACATAACATTACGATGATAGAGAACATCAAAAAAATATGTGGAAAATTCTGTCTGTCTGTTTGAACATGGATCTACAGGCTAAACCAATGATGCGATCTTCTTCAAATTTTTAACTTTAGGCCTTAGGTGATTCTCCAGAGGGCTTATTTATTAAGCTCAAAAATGTCAGTACTTGTCATACAACTGTCAAAGAAAATCTCATTTACCTCAAAAGCGACTCCAAAGATTTTGATTAAAAAGATATCAGTACACTGATATACGTATAGTGACCTTTTTGGTACAAATTTGTTGACCAAAAATCATATATAATGGTATACCTGCCATATAACAATTTTTCAATTTTTATCTTAGATTTTCTCATTAACGACTCAACCGATTGCATTAAAATTTGGTACACAAATAGCTTTCAAAAAAAATTGAAATACATAAAATTGCATACCAAAATTAAAAAAAAAAAGTTTATTTGGATATTTAGAAAAACATTTTACATCTTTTTTTGTTTATAATTGTATTAATAAATACTCAAAATTTTCGTTAAAATATAACCGAAATTTTAAATCGATCAAAAATTTTAGGGGCATCAAAAAACCCTTGTTTTGTTATTTATTTGTGTATTTAAAGGCATACAAAGATTTGGAACGAGATTTTCAACTCGAAATCCCGTTATCAGTTTACTACAGCAAAATACACAAATAAATAACTTAATAAAAGATTTTTTTTAAATATATAATTTAAAATTTTTAAAATGTCACTTATATTCTTAACTAACACTTTATTCTTTAAGGAAGTTGGATGTGTTTGAGCTCTTAGTATCTTACGAGTTGTTGATACCATTAAGAGGACGATTTAAATGTTTTTTTTTTTATTTTTCTATTTGTGTCTCAGATAACTTGTATATTTCGAAAGTTCTCAAGTTACAAGTAACTTTAGTATATAAAGACAAGTACGTGCGATCCAGTCGTGCATGAAGTTTTCAAGGTTTACATAAGTTTTTGTTAAATTCAGTTTATTTAAGAAAACAATTTTGTAAGATTTCAGGATTTTTTTATTTAACAAAATTGTAAAAACACTGAAATACGAGTACAAAAATTTAAAAAAAAAATTATATCTGTTAAATAGGTACAAAATGTATATAAAAAAAAAATTTCAGTTTCACTTAATCGCAAAATCACAAAATTAGCTAATAGTTTTCCAAAATGTAATAAATCGTAACAATCAGCCAAAAAGTCTACCTTTTTATTTAAAACATAAAAATTGCAATACGAGTAACAAATGCAAATTTAATATATATGTAATTAATTTCATTTTAAGTAATAAATAAATTAAACAAATATTACCATAAAGAAGCTTAAACAAATAAGGTAGATATTACAAGATGTTGAGGTCAACAAAACCCTTATAATCTCGAATGACATCTCCCCTATATAAAACCAGCTTTTGAAATAAATATATTAAAATTCAAATATAGAACGAATGCATTGCATACAAAAAAATAAGTTACAAACATTTCCGTTAATTATGCGAATTAAAATTCAACATGGAGTTTATTTTTAACATAATTTTATTTTATTTTAAGAACATTCTTAAAATAATAAAATCCAATATTTTATTATGTAATCTCTTTCAGTTTTTGTTTATTATTTAATTTTTTTTTTGTTAAGTGGAGTAAAATTTAAGAATCCCAATTTTGTATAAAAACAGGATGTCAGCTCATACTGATCATCATACAATTTCATTGTTTAAATAACACACAACAAAATAAACTTAAAAAAAAAAACATTCACTATGAAATTCTTTGCTTTTATTGTACTTTTTGCTGGTGAGTTTTATTTAAGCTAGAAACCTACTAGAAATAGTGTTTTAAAATATTTTAGTAAATTTTAAAATTTTATTTTCTAGTTGTTATTTGTGCCGTTTCTGCAAATGTTGCTCCAACACCACCAAGTCATTGTGACTACAAATGCACTAAATTAGATTTGCCAACATGTGCCTACAATGGTCGGTGTTATTTGCAGATGAAAGGACCATGTGCTCTTGAAAAGTACAACTGCTTGAACCCACAAAGAGGTAAATGAAAATTTATTATAACAAATGAAATACAATTTTCTTTAAAATTACAATTTTGTATTAAGGTTTCCAACAAGTTGATCAATACAAGTGCAAGGAGGATGCAGCACCACAATGTCAA
The DNA here is from genome assembly GCA_946251815.1 of Dasysyrphus albostriatus. NCBI lineage: Eukaryota > Metazoa > Arthropoda > Insecta > Diptera > Syrphidae > Dasysyrphus > Dasysyrphus albostriatus. The sequence goes on along the minus strand of OX276338.1, from coordinate 33,091,390 downwards.
ACTGGAGATTATTAAATTGTTTTAAAATATCGAAGCCTGAATAAAAATGTTGATGAACCATATTTATATTTTTTTATTTAAATTTTATTTAAAAACAACTGTTGGATATGCAAAAATGTGACAAAATTTGTGTTCCAATAGAATTTGGTGGTTGAGTGACACTTGTACAGGTGTACACAAACAGTACATGTTTTGAAAAGAATTGCGCAATTAAAACCCTGATGATGAAGGATTCTAAGTTCAAATTCGAATTGTTCACATCAAAAGCTTCCGAAAAGAGAGTCTGATTTCTATCAGAAAAAAATGTTATTTTTCGACCAGTGGTATTGACTTTTTGCAACGCTAACTCATTGACTATTCACCATAAAACATAATCGGCATCTTTAAATTGGAAACTCATAGTTTCATCGGAATGCATATGAATCAACAGTTTTGTTTTTAATCTACGGATGTCCCCCTCTCCATTCATCAGACCTCCTCCTTATTTATAATATTCACTTTGTTGTTGCAAGCATCATCAGACTAGCGTAGGTCGCAACAACACTACAACTATACTATCAACAACCAAGACCAACCAAAGACAAAAATATAAGCTTACGTTCCACAAAATATCAAGCCGCTCTGTGCCAAATGAATAACCTCGATGGAGCTGTGTAGTAAGCAAGCTGTGTGCTACCATCGTCACTTCAGAGAAACCGATCAAACTTTTGTCAATCAGTCGTGTTTTTATTGCTGCGTCGTCGTTATAAACGTGTAAATTGCGCAATCTAATAATATTTTTTTTTTCTTGTTCGTATCTCTGTTTTGTTGTGATATTTAAATATTTATTTCGGAAATAAATAAATAGAAAAATAAAAAAATATTCTATATACCCTCACCAAAAATGTGTTCGTAATTTCGAATAGTTTCGAAAAGAAAAACAACTTAAAATCACCGAAAAACTTCCATCAGCGCAATCAATCTTGTGGATACAATAAATAATTTATCAAAAAAAAAATTTTGTGGTACGTAATTTCATTTCGGGAAGGGAAACCAGTAATCAAAAGCTTTTATTTCTGTTTCGTTCATGGAAAACAAGTTAAACTTTTGTCGAGTTTTTTTTTATGCATAAAATGACACAAGTTTTGTATGGTTTTGTTTAAAAGATCGAATTTTATCAAAAGTTTGTGGAAAAGGGGGTCGGTGGGTGGTTGTGGAATGGTGGTAATGGTGGAATGTGATGATGAAGTGTGATTCAACAATCGGAATTGACAATAAAAACAAAACCGAATAAGAAAATTGAAACAAGAGAATAAAAAAAAAAAAAAAAAAATTATAACAAAGCCCCCATATTTATATTTCGTGCAAGTGTACCTACCTACTACCTACTTGCTTGTAATGTTTAAAACTGTTGTCAGCTTTTTATTCAATTTTTTATTTTATTAAGTTCATCTATACTTACGTATGTATCTTGTTGTGTTTAATTATGTATCTAAGTATATTTGTGTCTATTTATACAACGTGAATTTCAATTGATATTATTTGTGTGGTTTATTCGTTTGATCATGGCCGGCTTAGCGCCTGTCACTGAATGACACCACATTGCTAAGCGTCTCCTATTATGTCGTCGTCGATGCAAGCAAGCGGGTAATGATCTCGTCAGCGATTAGAGAATTCTGTTGGAAAAAAAAAATAAACGGTTTAACATTTAAAACGATTGTTGTAAAGCAATTTTAAGTTTAGATGAGAACATTTTATTGCAACTTGGGTATTTTTTTTAATGTGCATAACTTTTCTTTCTAAAACTGTTAATAGTCATGGTCAGTGGCGGATCCAGGGGGGCTATAGGGGCTAAAGCCCCCTCCACAACCGATTCGAAAATCAATTCTTTTTGTCTTCGTTCTTACAAGTACCTACTACCTAATATTTTTTGTAAAAGTCGGAAGAGAATGGGACGAAAAAAGTAAGATTGGGGCTAAAAAATGTGCTATGTTAGTTGCGGCCTTAGGAAATTGTACTATTTGTTTAAAGTTGGCGCTGAAATATTAGTATGAAAGTATTTGTTTGTCCAAGCCACAAGGGAATGGAATGGAAAACGCCGGTGAAGTAAAGCAATGTGAATGTTCGTAAGCTCTATTTATTTCAAGCCCTATGAAACGAAAGGAGGATGAAAAATAGAAGTTGGGGCTAAGCAATTTATGCCAAAAATGTGTTTTTGCAAGTCCTAAGGGAATCAATACACGATTTGCATGGGGGCTGCTTTTTTTCAAGCCCTAAGGAAATTCTTCGAAAGAAACAAAATTAAGGGGCTTAACCATTGAATCTACATATTAGCTGTTGTTTTCCAGAAAAAAGGCTGCGTTTTTGTTCAAGCCCTTAGATCATTGAGTTTTAGATCATGACTATTGAGCTTAAGGACAACATCTGGTATTTTTATCATATATTTTTTTTCAAAAATTGATAAACCGAAATTCAGATAGTTGGTGTTGTTGATTTTGAATTTCCCTTCATTTATATAATAATCTGGGCCCGTAGGCCCACCCACCAGTTGTTTACATAGAAAAAAAGATTTACAAAAAATGGAAGGCAAGAAGTTAAAAGCTAGAAGGGAGTGTTTAAGCCGGTGCAGGGATTGTGTAGTTAAGGTTGGAATAGAGCGAAATTTTGAGAGAGTGTTTGGAGGTGTGAAAGTCGAAAGAATTTTGCATAAGGTTGGAGGTACGAAGCATGCGTATCAATGGTTCGTTACTACCATAATTAGTACGATGAAAACTGACATCAAAGAAAGACACCAATCTAAGACTTCTAGGGTTAGTGTGCAAAGAAATTTTTTGGAGAAGCATAGGACAATCAATATTACCGGCTAAAATTTGGTAAATGCATACAATGTCGGCTACTTTGCGACGTTTATCAAGAGGTTGCAGATTAATAAGTTGAAGACGATCTTTATAGGGTGGAAGGTGAAACGAGTCAAGCCAGGGAAGCCCGTGAAGTGCAAATCGAAGGAATCTTCGTTGAACGGCTTCGATACGAAGGGAATGGGTAACATAACATGGTGACCAAACCTGGCTGGCATATTCAAGAAGAGGCTTAACAAATGTGAGATAAAGAGATTTTGTAACGTAGGGGTCTGAAAATTCTTTTGAACGGCGCTCAAATTCAAAAAGAACCAAGGCTGAAATAAAAATGGGCGTGGAAGTGGGTAGTTCTTATATAAATAATTGCTTAAACCTTCTTGTTAATAAAGAGAAAAAACTGTGAAAATGTCATTCAAACCATTAAAGTGCGTTTCCGATTACAAGAAATTTACATTTGTAATAAATTAATTATTATATTCAAAAATCTATTTTTTTTTGGCGATTTCAAACAATACTGTCGAGAGTACCGGTAAATTTCGGTCCCAAAAGTACGGATTGGTCTCGGTATCGCCTCGCGCGACTTATCGCGTAACAATCAATTTATTGAACGAAACTTTTGGTGAGCGCAATATCTAGCGTCGTGGGGTTATTTTTTGTGGGGCTATGTAAAGTCTCTTGTCTACGCAGATAAGCCCGAGATGATTGACTCCTTTGAAAAGAATATTCAACACCTCACCAAAAGTTATCTTTAATAAATTGATTGTTTTGCGATGCGTTGCGCGAACCGAACCATTATTTTGGTAATAAATTGGCACGATTTGCAAACGTTGTTCAGGAGTAAGTCTATTCATTATGAAGTGGCAAACCAAACTCAGCATAAATCAAGTAACAGCTGTCAAAAAGACCAACTCCGAAAAAAGTATTGCCAGATTGAAAACCACGCATCTAAAAAAAAAAACACCCTTTAGTACACATATCGCGAGTAAAAACAATGATATTAGCTTCGCGGTGTAGTTTTACTCTATACATTAGTTGATAGTAAATAATTGATAACATTTGTAAAAATAATGAATCAACATTTTTTTTTAAAGCGAAGAAAACTACAAGAAATTTTTACCAAAAATCGTCGAAATTTTATTTTTCGGCACTTAGTCACTTAGAGCACACCAAAAAAAGGGGTGGCAAATTTCTATCTGTCTGTCTGTTCGGCTACAGCCTAAACGGCTGGACCAATTTTCTTTAAATTTGGTAATTATTTGTTTTTTTGATTCTGCCCACACTTTTTTTTTTTAATTTCTTTAGAAGTAAAAATAACGGCCCTGCCATACAATTTTTTTTTTAGCAATTTGACAAAATCTTATTTTTCTCAAAAATGGCTACACAACATTTCTTTAAAAAAAAACAATACATTTCTTTTCCCCCAAAGAACCATTTTTTTTATTTTTGAATTTCTTTAAAACGGTTACTTTGATTTTAATATTTCTTTTACTCAGAACCTCCTGGATGATGCAAAATAGTCATTTTTACCAAAATTTTCAAAAAAAGATTTTTTAACATTTTCAAAAAATGTATTTTTATTTTTGGAAAATCAAATATTATGAAAACTAAATGGTGGATTCTTATAAAACTCGGTATTTAAAAGTTTTTCATACTCTGTGAAGTGTTTTAAGAAAAAAATGTACTTTATACAAACGATAACTTCCATATAAATGTTAAAAAACCCTTAAGGAAAATATTTTTTTTTTAAAAAACGGCTCCTACGATTTTTATTAAACTTTTTCTGTATGTTAAAACTAGTGCGTATTTTTCAATTTTGAATTTTTTCACTTACGGCTAAGCAGATTTTGATAACTTTCTTACATACAAATTTCAAATATAGGGTTTAAAAGTAGTGCATATCAAAATTTTTGAAAAAAAATTTCATTTTTTTTGAAAATTTGAAATCTCAAAAACAGGTTGACAATTTTTTTTTGAAATTTTTTTTTGTATTCACATAAGTAAATAGGTACGATTTGCATACCAAAAAATTTCCTTTTTTAAGAATTTGTTATACAAAAAATGATTTTTTAAGAAAACCGCTCCAACGATTTTAAATACTTTTTTTCATAAAATCATATTCAATCATAAATTAAGATGGCATTTTTCTTTTCATCTCAAGCTCTCGAGGAAAGGAAGTTGTTATATAGCAATTTTAAATATGGATTCCAAATTGCTTTTTTATGGTCTTTAGTCCTACAAATAGGCGTTTCGTCCGGCTTACTCACTTGGGCTCATCAGTGACGAAATGAGGGCCTTTTCATACGCCATTTTTTATTAAGTTCAGTTCAACTTACATGAATTCTTTTACAAAAATCCACTGTTAACTATATCCAACAAGATTAGAATTCCTAATCATTAAGCTGGAAATTTGTTTGCCCGGATCGAGGCATAGTTCAATAATTCAACAAGTCTAATTTCAGTAGTATATAGAATTTGTATTAAAAAAAACCTCCTTATTTTAAATATGGTATTTCATGCTTTTAAACTTTTTTCTCTTATAATGTTCTTAAACCCTCAGCGTTTTGAACATAAGAGCGGCCCCGTCGTGCATTTTATTTCTTAAGATATTTGAGTCCAAAACTTTTTTTCAAAATTTTTCAGCAGTTTTATTTTACTTAAAAAAAATTGGGAGTTGATAAGTTATCATAATTTTATCATTTCCTTAGGTATGTTCGTGTAGTTCCCATAACTACGAATTTCTACGAATTTTATTTATTTTATATGAGCTTTGGCAGAAATTAAGGCTAATTTGGTAAAAATTCGTAGTTTTGGGTATCAAGCAAACAGAGATTTTATCGTCAATAGAATAAAATTAATTCGAAGTCGTTCTTGAGATAATGGTGAGTGAAAAAAGCGAAGGAATGAACGAACGTACGAATGTACGTACATACACAGACATCCCTCTAAAAAAGATTGATTTCGATTCTAGGGAGCTCGAAACGTGAAGATTAGTAGGTGCATATATTCAACAAATCGGACCAATTAATAAAACTTCCAATGGGAAAGTTAATAAGGAACTTTTTAGTTCAGGAATTTTTATTATTTAAAATTTAATTACCTTAGCATTATTAACTAAACCAAAAATGCTTTCAAATTCACTATTTATATGCTTTGTTTGTACTCGTATGTACATATGTATAAAAGGTATTTTAAAAATTCTGAAAACATTTCAGTGAGATTAGTATCACTTAGCAAATTATATTGTTGTTTAATACGGAACTTTCCAAAATATTTTTACATGAGTGTTAATTACTTAACTTCATGGAAAAATAAAAACGTTCAAACACATATACCTATTAACACCTCCTAATTACATATGCCTGTCCGATCATAATGATGTCATATTCTTTACAGGCATAACAGTTTCTTAAAGTAAATAAAAATGTTCTAACCAATTTCAGATGTGATTTGCATACAAATTAGTTATAACTTCACTGACATACTCTTAATTCATATCGAATTTTAATTTTTATATAATTAAGGTTACATAAGAAATACTACTACAGTTGATCAAAGTTATCAAGTAGAGGTAAATGAGCTGTTTTCCATTTTTTGTAAGTCACTGGTTGAGATGGATTTGTATATAATCAATACCAAAAATGATCTCAACTATTACTTATGGGAAAATTGTAGTGTTTGTAAGATTTCATGTTTTGTATTTAAACATTTCCAGAAAATATAAATAGTAGCTAAGGTCACTCTTGTAGTACATCGAGACATAATGGTTACTGTGTTGGAATGTCATATCGAAGGTCTGGGTTCAATTCCCAGCAACTACTACCTAATAACTGAACTGTTTTTTTCCGAGGTCCATGAACTGACAAGTTCTTCAAGAACCAAAAAGTATACTGGTCGTGAAAACGTGCTTCTTATCTAGCCGTTCGGATTCGGACAAAAAATTCGGACGAAATAAAATTTTTCGCGCGAAAACATAGAAATCGACTATTAGAACACGCTAATTCAACGATTATTGACATTCTTGACGAGTCGAATTAAGTACGCCGTCTGCGAAGAACAAAACCTTCCGACTTGGTGCGGTGAACAGAAAACTGCTTTTAAATCGCGGATTAAGCAGGAACTTTAACCGGAAAGTAACCTGCAACACGTTACTTAACTTCGTTAAAAATAAATTGCTAGATAAGTTTCAACTTAGTTGCAATCGGGAAGTGGAGGTAGTTTAGTGTAGTAAGAATCTCACACTTCTATGAGCACGCGTTTTTCGGTCCTCATAGAGCCTGATATGCATGTTTTGCACCTACCCACGGGGGAAAAAAAAAAACTAGGCTTTGATTCTCATCCAGCTGTGGTACCATCATTTTTTTTTATTTTATAATAGCTAGGTTTGATTCAGATTGAATCTTTAGACAGGAGGTGCCAATGTCAACATATTCTCGGGCAATAGTTTACCTTGGTAGCCCCGCTTCATGTGGTCAATTTGTTCAGTTCACCACATTGCAATGTTGCTTTAAGAATAGCTACAGCCCCAAATTTAATTAATTAGTTGGTTTTGTGAAATTTCATTATCGATAAGTGGTCGATTTTTGTAGAAATTATATTCGAAATAACCAAACATTATTTGCTCGTTGCTCCTACCTACAGTTTCTCTACAATTCACACAATAGTGAATATTTTTTTTTATAATTTGCAACTCAATTTCTCAGACTATTACACTCAAAGCATATAGATATAACTAAATCCAATACATTTTTATTAGAAAGGCAAGAATCTTCACCCACCAATTTCTGTCAGAATTTAGGTGATGAGCTTCCATCAACTTTGAACGATAAATTTAGATCTTACTGCCCCGGGGTTCATTATTTGGTTTTTATTATAGTTATTGTGTTCTTTTTGTTGCGGAACAAGGTGAGTGACTTTGAATCTAAAGTTTTAGTGAAATCAAAAAAAAAAAATTATCTTAAATGAAAGCACAAAAAACAGTTACAGTAGTTGCTGAGAATATTCAACATTGTATTTACTTTTGAAGACAATCGGGTGGTGTTATTTTCTTGGGAAAATTGTAACATTTTTAAGTTTGTCATTAGATTTTTTATGTAGGTATTTGAAAAATTGTTGAATGTAAATTTCATTGTTTAGAGATGAACTTACTTCATTAGGGTGTCTAATCTGAAAGTAATTAATATAACAACTGTATCTTTTTCTTTTTGCGAAGTAAATACAAATTTAAAATTAAAAAAAAACCAACTTTTATAAATAAAGTATCGAATGAAAGCTAGTAAATTTTCCTTTTGGTGATATAAGCCTAGTTAACCTAGTTAAAAACATATGCAAATATTTTAGCATGTCAAAACCACATTACATATATCCCTGCATGATTGGTTAACAGTCTTATGTCATGGAATGTCATGCAAAACAATATGGAACAACAATTGTTTTGGCGTGTGAAAAAAACATATATTCACCTCAAGGCTTTATTTGCATGCAAATGGTTTTTGCCTACCAAAAATAATTGGTTTCTATGTTAAGGCTTATAGTTTACCAATTAAGGTTAAATTAATGACTCAATGGGTGGCTTAGTCCAAGGCAAACATTTGCACCATAAATATTGTACAATATGGTGCACAGTGAAAAATTGTTTTGAACATTTTGATTTTTTTTTTGCATGGAACTGTAAACTATGCTGGGAATGGGAACGAAGAGTTTTATAAAAGTTTACATAAAAGAAAGTACTAAAAGTAGTATTAAGTAGTAAGAAAAGAATGATTTTTGTTTGAAAAAAAGGATCTACTTACAATACATGCATTACATAGCTAATCTTCCATTAGTTCAGTCAAATATTGTACCGAAAACTGTAAAAATACTGCCCAAATTCTACAAAAATCAATTTATATGCAAATTTTTCTGGCGATATTTCCATTTTATTATTTGGGTTCGAAGTAGTTTTAAGCAATATTTTCAATTTCTTGGTAGCTTTTGAATGATACAAATGTTTTTTGGTGGTGTTTTAACCCCTGTTAAAGGAATATAATATTTTATATACTTATATTAATTGTATTATATTAAAGGAATAATTAAAAATTAATAATCAACAAACAAAATTTTGGATAGGTATAGTCATTCAAGAAAACAAATAAAACGTGAAAAGAGCGAAAATTCCATAGAAAATTTTTATTGGAAAAGTATGGACATAGGATAGCCACGGGCAATGGCCTCAGACAAATTTTTTGACGTCCAAATATTTTTAGGGCATATAATTTAGATTTGAGGGGATACCTTCTACTAAAAAATGATTTGGGGAACTAATGGCCGCAATAGTCAGCGTTGCCATTCGTGCAGATATATCTTATCCATCCACAGACAATTGAAATTTGAAAATCGGCACTGCAGATAATGTATGCACTCGTGCCCATTTTCCAATTTATTGTTCTTTTGTCTTCATTAAAAAATCTTTAATAATTTTGCTGACTTTTAAGTAAAATATGAAATTAAGAATTAAGGTAACTCTTGTAGCTATGTAGGTACATAAAAAAGTAACAATGTTATTTTTATTCATTGAACTAATTTATAGTATTTTTTTTGTCATTGTTATCTAATAAAAATGTTTATTTAAATTATTGCTAAACAAAAATTTCGAGATAATAATCAATAATCATGACATTACGATGATGGAGAATTCGAAAGAAGTGGGTAGCAACATTCTATCTGTCTGTTTGTATCTGGACAGCCTTAATCATGACAGGGATTTTCTCTCAAATTTTGAACTTAAGCGTTTTTTGTGATTCTCAAGAGGGGAAATTGGAGTTTTTTGTAGCTTCAAAAACAACGGTACTTTTTATACAACCGTTTAGGAATGGTTTATTTATCTCAAAAACGTATCTTACGATTTTGATGAAAACAAATTAGTTTATTATTATAGGTGTAGTGTATTTTTTGGTAGACTAAAATTAACCAAAAACAGGTTTTCGATTTTTAAATTGAAATTTAGATGAAAATTTTTATGCAGTAGCTTCTTTAAAAGTCTATAAAATAGCATATCAAAATTTTAATACCAAATAAATTCAGGGTTTCTTTAAAAAAATATTTATTTTTGTTTTGAAAATTAAATTTTTTTTAAAACGGATTAATGTATTTTTTTGAAACTAAATGAGTAAATGTATATTAAATACTCAAAATCTGCATACCAATTCTTTTTTTAATCGCTACTAAATTCTTATAGATAAATAACTAATTTTTGAGAAAACCACTCCAACAATTTTAAATTTTATTTTCAAATTTTTTTAAGTTATTAAATGGCATACTTGGTTTTGAGTTCTAAGTTATTCAACGGCTTAGAAAGAAATAAAATAATTGTATATACTTTTGCCATAATAACTTGCATATTTTAAAAGTTCTAAAGTTCCAAGCAACTTGAACATAAAAGCAAGTTCGTACAATCCACAATTTTATTTCTTTAGAAGTATGCATTGCAGATTTCTTCATCATTATTACAGATTTCTGAAAAAAGAATAATGGCAACACTGCTCATAGACCAAGTACATGTGACCCAGTAAATAATTTTTAACATTATTTCAAGGTTTTATAGTTCAAGAATTGACCTTTGATGAATTTAACAGTGAGTAAACCTTTTTTTAAAATTATATTGAAAGAGTGAGTGGAAAAAAAAAAACAAGAGAAGTAGGTCTTTTTCCTTAAATATTTTCGATATATAAAATTTTGTGTATTTTGTTAATTATGCACAACCATACAGTCAAAATAATATTTTTTTTATTAGCAAATTATAAAGTAACACATATTTTTTAAAGCATAGTTTGGGTCTTGATCTGTTTGCCATCAATTTTATTAATTCATAAAAAGGCATTTTTATAGTAAAAATTCTATATACTACTGAAATAAATCAGCCAATTAGAAGACTTAGCATTTAGGACTGGACTTGTTGAATTATTGATTCAAAATAGCTTTTTATGAACTTTAGTTTTACAAATCGGAGTTCATAGTTCATAACATAGTGAGGGCCTTGTCATACGCAATTTGTATTAAGTTCAGTTTTACTTACATGAATTCTTTGAAAAAAATCCACTGTAGACTATATCCAACAAGATTAGGATTCTTCTTCTTTATTAATTTATACTTTTGACATAAATGTTTTCTCTGAGTGTATGAACTTTAAATGTTCGCACATAAATTCCTAGAAAGAGATAGGTACAAATAAAAAATACAAGAATTCGTTATTATTTTGTACCACAATACGAACCATAATTTCTTAGACTTATTTGCTGAATATAGGTAACGTTGTAATACTGTGACATTTTTCGCTATACATAAAATCTAAATATACAAAAATGTAGAAAATTACGTGTTCTACAAAAAAAGTGATACAAGTCATTTTTCGCTCAGATGAAGAAGAGAAGAGATAAACTTAAAAAAACATTTTTTACTCAAAAACTTCAACAGTTTTTTGACAATAACTTTTGACCTGAATGATATATCCAAAATATATGCAGGCAAAAGTTCTATAAAATACTCTTACCTTTAAAGTCAAGCAACAAAATATTGCTCTACGTTCAATATTAGTCGAGAAAATTGCTTTTAGGTCTTTCAAAGTTTTTTTTTTCAAAATGGCGGACAACGCATATACTTTTTTTTGTTCTAACTTTGTGAATTTAAACTCTCCAAGATAATCAAATTTGTATGAAACATGGGCGTGAGCGGCCACTAATCACAAATGGTTATGTTATTTTTGGATATGGTTTAGTCCTGCAATCACCATGCAGAAGTTTTTTTTATTGTGATGCACTTTAAAACCACAAAAATTGTGTTAAGTCAAGCTCTAAATAACTCTAGAGTCTTGAATGCCCTGCAGGTAACCAAATGTCCTTCGTTTGATTTTCGTCAAAAATGAGCCAATTACCAGTGTTCCTTTGGAACGTTCCTTTTCATAATATAACGAAAACCATAGCCTGCCCAGAAAAAAACTGTAACGAGACCTTTGGAGGTTTAAAAATTCCCCAAACACACACTACAACAGTGTAAGAATATGTTTCGTAAGAATAAAGCATTACACACACTTATTATATTAACACTGCAAAATCTTCTTTTCTAAATGAAATGCTATCTAACGCCCATAGTGAAAATTGTTCCTGAGTAACATATCTTTCATTTGACACTAATGCCCGCTTAAGCCCATTCTCCTTTTAGCATAAAATTTAAGCATTAATTAAGTACATACGAGTACAAACAGTTCTTGACGCTATTTGTGCAAAATAAATAGATTTCTTATTTGTTCATATTTCAGATAACTCATAACAAATAATCTCTTAAAAACGGAATCTCAACTATATACAACGAAAAATGGAAACGGATAACGTGGTCATTCGATTGGTGCCAGAGAAGAAAGGTCTTATTCTAAAACATTCCGAGTACGAGGTTAAGTTTTGCGACCTTATAATAAAATATAACAATTTTTAATTTCTTTTTTTTTTTGTACTTCTTTATTTTAGATAAGTACTCGAAAATATAAAACCACAGTTGTTCGGCGATACAATGATTTTGTCACTCTCCATAGTCTGCTGGTTTCACGTTTTCCTTATCGGTAAGTGCGAGGCGCGAGCTTTTATAATTTGATTATATGTAATTGTTTTTTCTTTTTGTAATTTATTTATAGAATGCTGCCACGCTTGCCCCCTAAACAATTGATGCTCGATTCATTTCTCGAAGAACGCCGGCGAGGTCTTCAGCGGTATTTACAAATAGTCTGTCAGCATCCATTACTAAATTCTGGACCAATGCTTGAGACATTCCTCACAGATAAATCAAATGAACACATTGAACATCTGAGAGCGGTATTCTCAAAGGAACTTGATGAATACTCAGCGCTCAGTGAAAATGAGGTTAGCTGATAAAATAGAACAAAAAAAAAACATACTTAGTTGATGGTGTCAAAGGGCATTTTAAACAGTAGCGGGCTTATAGATAGAGGCAGTGAAAACATTCACAAGAAAGTTTTGAAAAAAAATGTTTCTACTTATTAACGAAAAATGATTTCGGTGTAATTAGTTCATAAACGCACAATCATTTTCGTCAAAAGTGCATCACTATTATTAAACGAATTCATTATTGAAAATGTGTATCATTGCCACAAACTTTAAATAAACCAAAATAAGGAAATTTATTGATACATTGTTGCTGATGCAATTGGAGTTATCAGCCTCAGCTGCATCGCAAAAAAACATTGATGCCTAAATATTTGACGCAAATCTATTCCTTCGCTCTTTATTGCTTTTTTAACTGTTTAAAAAAAAATGTTTCGGAAATATTTCTAACAAAAGAAATTCAAATTTCCATTATAAATTGATCAAAAAATTACACAAATGTTTCTGCAACAATTTTGCCTGAAAGTGACAGTGATAAAGACAAAATTTAGCAAATAAAGTTGAAATGTTATCATTATCAATATTTAAATAATATATTGGAAAATGTTGCCAAAGGAATGTCTTGTTGGTGGATTTTCTTGTAAAAGTCTCTGTTGTATATTAAAAGTGAAAATGAGCACTGTGGCGTATGAGTACTATTTTTTGTAAGGGTATTGTTCTTAATCAAAATCAATTTTAATTTTTCAACAATTTCTTGATAGTTTTTTCCAACAGCTATACATATATCTGTGTAGCTCTAGCCAAGCCAAAAGTCTCTGAGATAAAGATTATAAAGAAAAGATATACTTAAGCTGGTTTTAAGTGGGTATACTAGTTACATCGAACAGGTTGCCTTTTCTACTAAATAAAGAAAAATCTTAATCAAGTATTTAAGAACCTATTGTAAATTCCCTTTAAAATCGTTCCCCCATTTTTTTTTCAAGGATCTACCTCTAGAAGACCAAGGAAGACTTGCGGCCAGTAGAGAGAATATGCGAATTATGCTTAATTCTGTGATACGACTGAAACGTTTACTCGAGCAACATTCCCAGCGATTGCAAAATCAAGCTGTTGATTTTAGTGAAATGTCAAATATTTTAAAAAATATAGGTTAGTCCATATTTTCGTTTAAGAAAATTTAAGAATGAATCTAATTTTTTTTGTATGATTTTTTTTTCAGATGGTTCAAATTGTTTTAAAAATCAATCATTTACCTCTCTACAATCGAGTCTCAATTCAACAGTTACAACTACAACAAGAAGTTCAGCAACTTTAAGTTATGCGATAACTGAGAAAATTAATTTACTGCTGGATATTTTAACTGCACATAGGTTAGTTGAATTTTTAAAATTATTTATTTCAACAAATTGTTTTTAGCTTAGTTTTATGTTCATTAAATTCAAAATTTAAAACCAAGAGAACCGCCCTTAAGATTATCATAACATTGGCTTCAAGACCCAGACACCTTCCCCATACATTTTTTGCCTGCAACTTATAGCTTCTTTTTTAGAAGCTTAAAATGTTGCTAAAAACAGAAACAACCAAAAGCATTTTTGGCAGCTAAAAATGTTAGGCAGATAGTTTTCTTCTTTTGGTTTGCTCTGTGCTCCCATAAAACATACGAGTAGTATACCCGAACTGGGAGCATAAAAAATGCGGCAGAAATTTGCCAGGGACGCACTTAATTTTTATGTCTTTTTGGTTATTTTTCTTTTTGATGTAATAGTAAAATCTCTTGAAGATAAGAAAATTTCTTCGACTTCTTAGATTTGTCACAAGCGTTCGACAAGGTGTGGCACGAAGGCCTCAAATTAAAATTAAGACAAGTTCTTCTCTATAAAATTCTAAATGAATATTTAGAAAACAGACTTTTTCGTGTAAGATACGGAAATGAGTATTCAAATTTCAAAGCAATAGTGGCTGAGGTACCACAAAGAAATGTATTTGGTCCAGTTCTGTACCTTTTATTTACACGTGATATACCTCAAACAGATAACACTATCGTAGCCACGTTTGCTGATGATACTGCAATACTAGCAGTAAGCAAAATGATTAGCGAAGCTACAATTAAATTAAAAAAATGTCCTTAATAATGTTAATGAGTGGACTAAAACATGGTGAATAGCCCTCAAGTCAATCCACGTGGACTTTACGTATAAAAAAAATAATAAGATTACCCGTCTTTCTTAATACCGCTCGTGTTCCGTTTGCCAATGAGGCAAGGTATCTGGTAATGACACTAAACGTGAAATTGAAATAGAACTCACACTTAAAAAAGAAATGCGAAGAAGTAACTAAAAACCAAATTAAGAAATATGAACTGGCTACTTGGAATTTATTCAATGCTTTCTTGAATATAAGTTGATTTTATACAGTCAGGTACTTAAACCTGTTTGGACTTATGGTATACAACTCTGGAGTTGTACCTGCGATAAAAACTTAAAAAACTTACAAACGTTTCAAAATAAATTACTTAGGTCATTTGTAAATGCTCCGTGGTTTATAAGAAACGAAGATCTTCACAAGGATCTCGGGATTCTTACGGTTCCGGACGAAATAAAAAGCCGGAACTAGAAGCTGGCTATTAGAACACGCTAATTAAACGATTATTGACATTCTTGATGAGTAAAATTTAGCACGCCGTCTGCTAAGAACAAAACCGCTTTTAAATCGTGGAATAAGCAGACACTTTAACCCGAAACGCCCCCAAGAGTACCTTGCAAAAGTTTCCTAGTTTACATCCTAAAGTTATTGATTTTGTTGTATACGAAGTGTTTCTGATAAAATATCGAAACATGGTCATGTGCAATATGCCTTTACTAGCAAGTCCTTCATGAGTATTCAAAATGTTTTCCTAATAAAGAATTTCCCTATCTACAGAAAACTTTTAAGATGTTTGACTAAACTTGGCAAAATCTTGATAATTTTCTTCGTGCTTCATCTTTTTCTTCAAATATGGGCTTACAAATGAAAATTGTGGCGTATGAGTACTTTTTGTAGATACTGCAATATTCAACCCGATTATGGAATCTGAGTAATGAGCTGCTGAGGGAATCAGACTCAATTCTAACATTTTTATTATGAGCGAAATCTAAAAATTTAGTCCGCAGCTTACTCATCGGATTCTTTTTTCGGGATGATTATATATATTTGGAAAGCTTTCACATTTTTTCATTGTAATTGTAGTTAAAATCATCATTATTTATCATTCTAGTGACCTTTGCGATCGAGTTGAAAGAGGAATCGTTTCTGATCATCAGAGAGCCCTCTCAAAAATGCTTACAATAAATAAGCAAAAAATTAAAGGTGTGATACGTGGTAGTGCGGTAAGTCAATTAATTCTTTTTTTTTTTAAATTATATTTGTTTCATCTACATTTATGTACTCAACAGCCTGAAGATGTTCAAGCCCTCCATCAACAAGAAGTTGCTCAAAACGGTGTTGTTGGAACACTTGGAAGAAAAAGTGCATTTAGTTTGCGATGTGTTCTACAAGAAACTGCACTCGCTAATAAATATCTTCAAATATTGCCCTCAGTACTTTTATCATTTTCATATGAACAACAAGTTTTAAATACAGAAACAGCAAAAGCCTGGGAAACTGTGATGACAAATGAGTGTAATCAATTAAATAAATAAAATAGAAGACATCATTATTGCAATGAGTTTAAGGAAAATTTTTAACATCGCAATATATTTTTATATTGTAGACATTTATCTATTTTGTAATTGTTTTTAATTTTTATATTTTTAATAAATAAATTGTTGATGTTGATATTGATCTTTAATTTTATACAAGGTGGCGCAAAATTAATCAACAGAATTTTGTTTTTGAATTGCTTTATTACTAAATAAAAAAAAAACGATGAGCAATGAAAATCTTTACTTGAGCATTTACAATTTTTTCTGTTAAGTGGAAATGATGATATCCATCAAGTGGCTTCCGTCACTGTTGATATACATTTGCGCCCAAATTAAAAGCCATATACAAAGACAATATTGCCTTCAATATTGTTGCGGTTTTCAGCGCTGAATAGGAAATTGACACACCTTTCCAAAAATGTAAAAATGTCGTCACAGAAATTTTTCATGGATTTCGAAAAAAACGTGGACTAACCCCTTGCCGTTTTTACAGAAAAAAAACTAACTTTTTTTCAAACTTAATGAAATACATCATGACAGACGTTAATGGAAAGGTCTTTTCAAACCCTATTGATATATCCAAGCCAAATTTGTTTTCATCGTCTGATTCGGGAAATATTCTATCCAAAGTGATGTTACTATTTTTGGCCATCCACTACCTCCCTAAATGTCTTCGGATGGCAATATCTCGCAAAAACAGGCTTGTAGAAGGTTAAAAGAAACCAGAATCGATAGAAATTTTCAAGAGCTTTCCAAAACTAAAAACTTGAACCATCAACGATGCCTGGCTCTCGAAATAAACGCATCCAAAGTAATATTACATTATTTGCATTCAGCCTTAAAATGCCTTTTGATGGATATATTTTCGCCCACAAGCCTTGCATATAGTTTAGGTTTTCATGTTCTACATTCTCTATTCATAAGCTATCCGTTGCTGAAAACCAAAAGCTTTGACAACGTCCAGTTCATTAAATATTTGCAACCAAAGTAATTTTAATGAATTTCAGCGGAATCCGTTAAATGCGAATATCTCACGAATTCGGCTTTCAATATTGTTGCGGTTTTCAGCGCTGAATAGGAAATTGACACACCTTTCCAAAAATGTAAAAATGTCGTCACAGAAATTTTTCATGGATTTCGAAAAAAACGTGGACTAACCCCTTGCCGTTTTTACAGAAAAAAAACTAACTTTTTTTCAAACTTAATGAAATACATCATGACAGACGTTAATGGAAAGGTCTTTTCAAACCCTATTGATATATCCAAGCCAAATTTGTTTTCATCGTCTGATTCGGGAAATATTCTATCCAAAGTGATGTTACTATTTTTGGCCATCCACTACCTCCCTAAATGTCTTCGGATGGCAATATCTCGCAAAAACAGGCTTGTAGAAGGTTAAAAGAAACCAGAATCGATAGAAATTTTCAAGAGCTTTCCAAAACTAAAAACTTGAACCATCAACGATGCCTGGCTCTCGAAATAAACGCATCCAAAGTAATATTACATTATTTGCATTCAGCCTTAAAATGCCTTTTGATGGATATATTTTCGCCCACAAGCCTTGCATATAGTTTAGGTTTTCATGTTCTACATTCTCTATTCATAAGCTATCCGTTGCTGAAAACCAAAAGCTTTGACAACGTCCAGTTCATTAAATATTTGCAACCAAAGTAATTTTAATGAATTTCAGCGGAATCCGTTAAATGCGAATATCTCACGAATTCGGCTTTCAATATTGTTGCGGTTTTTAGCGCTGAATAGGAAATTGACACACCTTTCCAAAAATGTAAAAATGTCGTCACAGAAATTTTTCATGGATTTCGAAAAAAACGTGGACTAACCCCTTGCCGTTTTTACAGAAAAAAAACTAACTTTTTCTCAAACTTAATGAAATACATCATGACAGACGTTAATGGAAAGGTCTTTTCAAACCCTATTGATATATCCAAGCCAAATTTTTTTTCATGGTCTGATTCGGGAAATATTCCATCCAAAGTGATTTTACTATTTTTAGCCACCCACTACCTCCCGAAATGTCTTCGGATGGCAATATCTCGCAAAAAAAGGCTTGTAGAAGGTTAAAAGAAACAACAACCGATAGAAATTTTCAAGAGCTTTCCAAAACTAAAAACTGGAACCATCAACGATGCTTGGCTCTCGAAATGAACGCATCCAAAGTAATATTACATTATTTGCATTCAGCCTGAAAATGCCTTTGGATGGATATATTTTCGCCCACAAGCCTTGCATATAGTTTAGATTTTCATGTTCTACATTCTCTATTCATAAGCTATCCGTTGCTGAAAACCAAAAGCTTTGGCAGCGTCCAGTTCAATAAATATTTGCAACCAAAGTAATTTTAATGAATTTCAGCGGAATACGTTAAATGCGAATATCTCACGAATTCGGCTTTCAATATTGTTGCAGTTTTCAGCGCTGAATAGGAAATTGACACACCTTTCCAAAAATGTAAAAATGTCTTCACAGAAATTTTTCATGGATTTCGAAAAAAACGTGGACTAACCCCTTGCCGTTTTTACAGAAAAAAAAATACCTTTTTTACAAACTTAATGAAATACATCATGACAGACGTTAATGGAAAGGTCTTTTCAAACCCTATTGATATATCCAAGCCAAATTTTTTTTCATGGTCTGATTCGGGAAATATTCTATCCAAAGTGATTTTACTATTTTTGGCCACCCACTACCTCCCTAAATGTCTTCGGATGGCAATATCTCGCAAAAAAAGGCTTGTAGAAGGTTAAAAGAAATCAGAACCGATAGAAATTTTCAAGAGCTTTCCAAAACTAAAAACTGGAACCATCAACGATGCCTGGCTCTCGAAATGAACGCATCCAAAGTAATATTACATTATTTGCATTCAGCCTGAAAATGCCTTTGGATGGATATATTTTCGCCCACAAGCCTTGCATATAGTTTAGATTTTCATGTTCTACATTCTCTATTCATAAGCTATCCGTTGCTGAAAATCAAAAGCTTTGGCAACGTCCAGTTCATTAAATATTTGCAACCAAAGTAATTTTAATGAATTTCAGAATCCGTTAAATGCGAATATCTCACGAATTCGGCTTTCAATATTGTTGCGGTTTTCAGCGCTGAATAGGAAATTGACACACCTTTCCAAAAATGTAAAAATGTCGTCACAGAAATTTTTCATGGATTTCGAAAAAAACGTGGACTAACCCCTTGCCGTTTTTACAGAAAAAAAACTAACTTTTTTTCAAACTTAATGAAATACATCATGACAGACGTTAATGGAAAGGTCTTTTCAAACCCTATTGATATATCCAAGCCAAATTTTTTTACATGGTTTGATTCGGGAAATATTCTATCCAAAGTGATTTTACTATTTTTGGCCACCCACTACCTCCCTAAATGTCTTCGGATGGCAATATCTCGCAAAAAAAGGCTTGTAGAAGGTTAAAAGAAACAACAACCGATAGAAATTTTCAAGAGCTTTCCAAAACTAAAAACTGGAACCATCAACGATGCTTGGCTCTCGAAATAAACGCATCCAAAGTAATATTACATTATTTGCATTCAGCCTGAAAATGCCTTTGGATGGATATATTTTCGCCCACAAGCCTTGCATATAGTTTAGATTTTCATGTTCTACATTCTCTATTCATAAGCTATCCGTTGCTGAAAACCAAAAGCTTTGGCAACGTCCAGTTCATTAAATATTTGCAACCAAAGTAATTTTAATGAATTTCAGCGGAATCCGTTAAATGCGAATATCTCACGAATTCGGCTTTCAATATTGTTGCGGTTTTCAGCGCTGAATGGGAAATTGCCACACCTTTCTAAAAATGTAAAAATGTCGTCACAGAAATTTTTCATGGATTTCGAAAAAAACGTGGACTAACCCCTTGCCGTTTTTACAGAAAAAAAACTAACTTTTTTTCAAACTTAATGAAATACATCATGACAGACGTTAATGGAAAGGTCTTTTCAAACCCTATTGATATATCCAAGCCAAATTTTTTTTCATGGTCTGATTCGGGAAATATTCTATCCAAAGTGATTTAACTCCTAAATGTCTTCGGATGGCAATATCTCGCAAAAAAAATGCTTGTAGAAGGTTAAAAGAAATCAGAACCGATAGAAATTTTCAAGAGCTTTCCAAAACTAAAAACTGGAACCATCAACGATGCCTGGCTCTCGAAATGAACGCATCCAAAGTAATATTACATTATTTGCATTCAGCCTGAAAATGCCATTGGATAGATATATTTTCGCTCACAAGCCTTGCATATAGTTTAGATTTTCATGTTCTACATTCTCTATTCATAAGCTATCCGTTGCTGAAAACCAAAAGCTTTGGCAATGTCCAGTTCATTAAATATTTGCAACCAAAGTAATTTTAATGAATTTCAGCGGAATCCGTTAAATGCGAATATCTCACGAATTCGGCTTTCAATATTGTTGCGGTTTTCAGCGCTAAATAGGAAATTGACACACCTTTCCAAAAATGTAAAAATGTCTTCACAGAAATTTTTCATGGATTTCGAAAAAAACGTGGACTAACCCCTTGCCGTTTTTACAGAAAAAAAACTTACTTTTTTCAAACTTAATGAAATACGTCATGACAGACGTTAATGGAAAGGTCTTTTCAAACCCTATTGATATATCCAAGCCAAATTTTTTTTCATGGTCTGATTCGGGAAATATTCTATCCAAAGTGATTTAACTATTTTTGGCCACACACTACGTCCCTAAATGCCTTCGGATGGCAATATCTCGCAAAAAAAGGCTTGTAGAAGGTTAAAAGAAATCAGAACCGATAGAAATTTTCAAGAGCTTTCCAAAACTAAAAACTGGAACCATCAACGATGCTTGGCTCTCGAAATAAACGCATCCAAAGTAATATTACATTATTTGCATTCAGCCTGAAAATGCCTTTGGATGGATATATTTTCGCCCACAAGCCTTGCATATAGTTTAGATTTTCATGTTCTACATTCTCTATTCATAAGCTATCCGTTGCTGAAAACCAAAAGCTTTGGCAACGTCCAGTTCATTAAATATTTGCAACCAAAGTAATTTTAATGAATTTCAGCGGAATCCGTTAAATGCGAATATCTCACGAATTCGGCTTTCAATATTGTTGCGGTTTTCAGCGCTGAATGGGAAATTGCCACACCTTTCTAAAAATGTAAAAATGTCGTCACAGAAATTTTTCATGGATTTCGAAAAAAACGTGGACTAACCCCTTGCCGTTTTTACAGAAAAAAAACTAACTTTTTTTCAAACTTAATGAAATACATCATGACAGACGTTAATGGAAAGGTCTTTTCAAACCCTATTGATATATCCAAGCCAAATTTTTTTTCATGGTCTGATTCGGGAAATATTCTATCCAAAGTGATTTAACTCCTAAATGTCTTCGGATGGCAATATCTCGCAAAAAAAATGCTTGTAGAAGGTTAAAAGAAATCAGAACCGATAGAAATTTTCAAGAGCTTTCCAAAACTAAAAACTGGAACCATCAACGATGCTTGGCTCTCGAAATAAACGCATCCAAAGTAATATTACATTATTTGCATTCAGCCTGAAAATGCCTTTGGATGGATATATTTTCGCCCACAAGCCTTGCATATAGTTTAGATTTTCATGTTCTACATTCTCTATTTATAAGCTATCCGTTGCTGAAAACCAAAAGCTTTGGCAACGTCCAGTTCATTAAATATTTGCAACCAAAGTAATTTTAATGAATTTCAGCGGAATCCGTTAAATGCGAATATCTCACGAATTCGGCTTTCAATATTGTTGCGGTTTTCAGCGCTGAATAGGAAATTGACACACCTTTCCAAAAATGTAAAAATATCGTCACAGAAATTTTTCATGGATTTCGAAAAAAACGTGGACTAACCCCTTGCCGTTTTTACAGAAAAAAAACTAACTTTTTTTCAAACTTAATGAAATACATCATGACAGACGTTAATGGAAAGGTCTTTTCAAACCCTATTGATATATCCGAGCCAAATTTTTTTTCATGGTCTGATTCGGGAAATATTCTATCCAAAGTGATTTTACTATTTTTGGCCACCCACTACCTCCCTAAATGTCTTCGGATGGCAATATCTCGCAAAAAAAGGCTTGTAGAAGGTTAAAAGAAATCAGAACCGATAGAAATTTTCAAGAGCTTTCCAAAACTAAAAACTGGAACCATCAACGATGCCTGGCTCTCGAAATGAACGCATCCAAAGTAATATTACATTATTTGCATTCAGCCTGAAAATGCCTTTGGATGGATATATTTTCGCCCACAAGCCTTGCATATAGTTTAGATTTTCATGTTCTACATTCTCTATTCATAAGCTATCCGTTGCTGAAAATCAAAAGCTTTGGCAACGTCCAGTTCATTAAATATTTGCAACCAAAGTAATTTTAATGAATTTCAGAATCCGTTAAATGCGAATATCTCACGAATTCGGCTTTCAATATTGTTGCGGTTTTCAGCGCTGAATAGGAAATTGACACACCTTTCCAAAAATGTAAAAATGTCGTCACAGAAATTTTTCATGGATTTCGAAAAAAACGTGGACTAACCCCTTGCCGTTTTTACAGAAAAAAAACTAACTTTTTTTCAAACTTAATGAAATACATCATGACAGACGTTAATGGAAAGGTCTTTTCAAACCCTATTGATATATCCAAGCCAAATTTTTTTTCATGGTCTGATTCGGGAAATATTCTATCCAAAGTGATTTTACTATTTTTGGCCACCCACTACCTCCCTAAATGCCTTCGGATGGCAATATCTCGCAAAAAAAGGCTTGTAGAAGGTTAAAAGAAATCAGAACCGATAGAAATTTTCAAGAGCTTTCCAAAACTAAAAACTGGAACCATCAACGATGCCTGGCTCTCGAAATGAACGCATCCAAAGTAATATTACATTATTTGCATTCAGCCTGAAAATGCCTTTGGATAGATATATTTTCGCTCACAAGCCTTGCATATAGTTAAGGTTTTCATGTTCTACATTCTCTATTCATAAGCTATCCGTTGCTGAAAACCAAAAGCTTTGGCAACGTCCAGTTCATTAAATATTTGCAACCAAAGTAATTTTAATGAATTTCAGCGGAATACGTTAAATGCGAATATCTCACGAATTCGGCTTTCAATATTGTTGCGGTTTTCAGCGCTGAATGGGAAATTGCCACACCTTTCCAAAAATGTAAAAATGTCTTCACAGAAATTTTTCATGGATTTCGAAAAAAACGTGGACTAACCCCTTGCCGTTTTTACAGAAAAAAAACTAACTTTTTTTCAAACTTAATGAAATACATCATGACATACGTTAATGGAAAGGTCTTTTCAAACCCTATTGATATATCCAAGCCAAATTTTTTTTCATGGTCTGATTCGGGAAATATTCTATCCAAAGTGATTTTACTATTTTTGGCCACCCACTACCTCCCTAAATGTCTTCGGATGGCAATATCTCGCAAAAAAAGGCTTGTAGAAGGTTAAAAGAAACAACAACCGATAGAAATTTTCAAGAGCTTTCCAAAACTAAAAACTGGAACCATCAACGATGCTTAGCTCTCGAAATGAACGCATCCAAAGTAATATTACATTATTTGCATTCAGCCTGAAAATGCCTTTGGATAGGTATATTTTCGCTCACAAGCCTTGCATATAGTTTAGGTTTTCATGTTCTACATTCTATATTCATAAGCTATCCGTTGCTGAAAACCAAAAGCTTTGGCAACGTCCAGTTCATTTAATATTTGCAACCGAAGTAATTTTAATGAATTTCAGCGGAATCCGTTAAATGCGAATATCTCACGAATTCGGCTTTCAATATTGTTGCGGTTTTCAGCGCTGAATAGGAAATTGACACACCTTTCCAAAAATGTAAAAATGTCTTCACAGAAATTTTTCATGGATTTCGAAACAAACGTGGACTAACCCCTTGCCGTTTTTACAGAAAAAAACTAACTTTTTTTCAAACTTAATGAAATACATCATGACAGACGTTAATGGAAAGGTCTTTTCAAACCCTATTGATATATCCAAGCCAAATTTTTTTTCATGGTCTGATTCGGGAAATATTCTATCCAAAGTGATTTTACTATTTTTGGCCACCCACTACCTCCCTAAATGCCTTCGGATGGCAATATCTCGCAAAAAAAGGCTTGTAGAAGGTTAAAAGAAATCAGAACCGATAGAAATTTTCAAGAGCTTTCCAAAACTAAAAACTGGAACCACCAACGATGCCTGGCTCTCGAAATGAACGCATCCAAAGTAATATTACATTATTTGCATTCAGCCTGAAAATGCCTTTGGATAGATATATTTTCGCTCACAAGCCTTGCATATAGTTTAGGTTTTCATGTTCTACATTCTATATTCATAAGCTATCCGTTGCTGAAAACCAAAAGCTTTGGCAACGTCCAGTTCATTAAATATTTGCAACCAAAGTAATTTTAATGAATTTCAGCGGAATCCGTTAAATGCGAATATCTCACGAATTCGGCTTTCAATATTGTTGCGGTTTTCAGCGCTGAATAGGAAATTGACACACCTTTCCAAAAATGTAAAAATGTCTTCACAGAAATTTTTCATGGATTTCGAAAAAAACGTGGACTAACCCCTTGCCGTTTTTACAGAAAAAAAACTAACTTTTTTTCAAACTTAATGAAATACGTCATGACAGACGTTAATGGAAAGGTCTTTTCAAACCCTATTGATATATCCAAGCCAAATTTTTTTTCATGGTCTGATTCGGGAAATATTCTATCCAAAGTGATTTAACTATTTTTGGCCACACACTACGTCCCTAAATGCCTTCGGATGGCAATATCTCGCAAAAAAAGGCTTGTAGAAGGTTAAAAGAAATCAGAACCGATAGAAATTTTCAAGAGCTTTCCAAAACTAAAAACTGGAACCATCAACGATGCCTGGCTCTCGAAATGAACGCATCCAAAGTAATATTACATTATTTGCATTCAGCCTGAAAATGCCTTTGGATAGATATATTTTCGCTCACAAGCCTTGCATATAGTTTAGGTTTTCATGTTCTACATTCTATATTCATAAGCTATCCGTTGCTGAAAACCAAAAGCTTTGGCAACGTCCAGTTCATTAAATATTTGCAACCAAAGTAATTTTAATGAATTTCAGCGGAATCCGTTAAATGCGAATATCTCACGAATTCGGCTTTCAATATTGTTGCGGTTTTCAGCGCTGAATAGGAAATTGACACACCTTTCCAAAAATGTAAAAATGTCGTCACAGAAATTTTTCATGGATTTCGAAAAAAACGTGGACTAACCCCTTGCCGTTTTTACAGAAAAAAAACTAACTTTTTTTCAAACTTAATGAAATACATCATGACAGACGTTAATGGAAAGGTCTTTTCAAACCCTATTGATATATCCAAGCCAAATTTTTTTTCATGGTCTGATTCGGGAAATATTCTATCCAAAGTGATTTTACTATTTTTGGCCACCCACTACCTCCCTAAATGTCTTCGGATGGCAATATCTCGCAAAAAAAGGCTTGTAGAAGGTTAAAAGAAACAACAACCGATAGAAATTTTCAAGAGCTTTCCAAAACTAAAAACTGGAACCATCAACGATGCCTGGCTCTCGAAATGAACGCATCCAAAGTAATATTACATTATTTGCATTCAGCCTGAAAATGCCTTTGGATAGATATATTTTCGCTCACAAGCCTTGCATATAGTTTAGGTTTTCATGTTCTACATTCTCTATTCATAAGCTATCCGTTGCTGAAAACCAAAAGCTTTGGCAACGTCCAGTTCATTAAATATTTGCAACCAAAGTAATTTTAATGAATTTCAGCGGAATACGTTAAATGCGAATATCTCACGAATTCGGCTTTCAATATTGTTGCGGTTTTCAGCGCTGAATAGGAAATTGCCACACCTTTCCAAAATTTAAAAATGTCGTCACAGAAATTTTTCATGGATTTCGAAACAAACGTGGACTAACCCCTTGCCGTTTTTACAGAAAAAAACTAACTTTTTTTCAAACTTAATGAAATACATCATGACAGACGTTAATGGAAAGGTCTTTTCAAACCCTATTGATATATCCAAGCCAAATTTTTTTTCATGGTCTGATTCGGGAAATATTCTATCCAAAGTGATTTTACTATTTTTGGCCACCCACTACCTCCCTAAATGTCTTCGGATGGCAATATCTCGCAAAAAAAGGCTTGTAGAAGGTTAAAAGAAATCAGAACCGATAGAAATTTTCAAGAGCTTTCCAAAACTAAAAACTGGAACCATCAACGATGCCTGGCTCTCGAAATGAACGCATCCAAAGTAATATTACATTATTTGCATTCAGCCTGAAAATGCCTTTGGATGGATATATTTTCGCCCACAAGCCTTGCATATAGTTTAGATTTTCATGTTCTACATTCTCTATTCATAAGCTATCCGTTGCTGAAAACCAAAAGCTTTGGCAACGTCCAGTTCATTAAATATTTGCAACCAAAGTAATTTTAATGAATTTCAGCGGAATCCGTTAAATGCGAATATCTCACGAATTCGGCTTTCAATATTGTTGCGGTTTTCAGCGCTGAATGGGAAATTGCTACACCTTTCTAAAAATGTAAAAATGTCGTCACAGAAATTTTTCATGGATTTCGAAAAAAACGTGGACTAACCCCTTGCCGTTTTTACAGAAAAAAAACTAACTTTTTTTCAAACTTAATGAAATACATCATGACAGACGTTAATGGAAAGGTCTTTTCAAACCCTATTGATATATCCAAGCCAAATTTTTTTTCATGGTCTGATTCGGGAAATATTCTATCCAAAGTGATTTTACTATTTTTGGCCACCCACTACCTCCCTAAATGTCTTCGGATGGCAATATCTCGCAAAAAAAGGCTTGTAGAAGGTTAAAAGAAACAACAACCGATAGAAATTTTCAAGAGCTTTCCAAAACTAAAAACTGGAACCATCAACGATGCTTGGCTCTCGAAATGAACGCATCCAAAGTAATATTACATTATTTGCATTCAGCCTGAAAATGCCTTTGGATAGGTATATTTTCGCTCACAAGCCTTGCATATAGTTTAGGTTTTCATGTTCTACATTCTATATTCATAAGCTATCCGTTGCTGAAAACCAAAAGCTTTGGCAATGTCCAGTTCATTAAATATTTGCAACCAAAGTAATTTTAATGAATTTCAGCGGAATCCGTTAAATGCGAATATCTCACGAATTCGGCTTTCAATATTGTTGCGGTTTTCAGCGCTGAATAGGAAATTGACACACCTTTCCAAAAATGTAAAAATGTCGTCACAGAAATTTTTCATGGATTTCGAAAAAAACGTGGACTAACCCCTTGCCGTTTTTACAGAAAAAAAACTAACTTTTTTTCAAACTTAATGAAATACATCATGACAGACGTTAATGGAAAGGTCTTTTCAAACCCTATTGATATATCCAAGCCAAATTTTTTTTCATGGTCTGATTCGGGAAATATTATATCCAAAGTGATTTTACTATTTTTGGCCACCCACTACCTCCCTAAATGTCTTCGGATGGCAAAATCTCGCAAAAAAAGGCTTGTAGAAGGTTGAAAGAAATCAGAACCGATAGAAATTTTCAAGAGCTTTCCAAAACTAAAAACTGGAACCATCAACGATGCCTGGCTCTCGAAATGAACGCATCCAAAGTAATATTACATTATTTGCATTCAGCCTGAAAATGCCTTTGGATAGATATATTTTCGCTCACAAGCCTTGCATATAGTTTAGGTTTTCATGTTCTACATTCTATATTCATAAGCTATCCGTTGCTGAAAACCAAAAGCTTTGCAACGTCCAGTTCATTAAATATTTGCAACCAAAGTAATTTTAATGAATTTCAGCGGAATCCGTTAAATGCGAATATCTCACGAATTCGGTTTTCAATATTGTTGCGGTTTTCAGCGCTGAATAGGAAATTGACACACCTTTCCAAAAATGTAAAAATGTCGTCACAGAAATTTTTCATGGATTTCGAAAAAAACGTGGACTAACCCCTTGCCGTTTTTACAGAAAAAAAACTAACTTTTTTTCAAACTTAATGAAATACATCATGACAGACGTTAATGGAAAGGTCTTTTCAAACCCTATTGATATATCCAAGCCAAATTTTTTTTCATGGTCTGATTCGGGAAATATTCTATCCAAAGTGATTTTACTATTTTTGGCCACCCACTACCTCCCTAAATGTCTTCGGATGGCAAAATCTCGCAAAAAAAGGCTTGTAGAAGGTTGAAAGAAATCAGAACCGATAGAAATTTTCAAGAGCTTTCCAAAACTAAAAACTGGAACCATCAACGATGCCTGGCTCTCGAAATGAACGCATCCAAAGTAATATTACATTATTTGCATTCAGCCTGAAAATGCCTTAGGATGGATATATTTTCGCCCACAAGCCTTGCATATAGTTTGGATTTTCATGTTCTACATTCTCTATTCATAAGCTATCCGTTGCTGAAAACCAAAAGCTTTGGCAACGTCCAGTTCATTAAATATTTGCAACCAAAGTAATTTTAATGAATTTCAGCGGAATCCGTTAAATGCGAATATCTCACGAATTCGGCTTTCAATATTGTTGCGGTTTTCAGCGCTGAATGGGAAATTGCCACACCTTTCTAAAAATGTAAAAATGTCGTCACAGAAATTTTTCATGGATTTCGAAAAAAACGTGGACTAACCCCTTGCCGTTTTTACAGAAAAAAAACTAACTTTTTTTCAAACTTAATGAAATACATCATGACAGACGTTAATGGAAAGGTCTTTTCAAACCCTATTGATATATCCAAGCCAAATTTTTTTTCATGGTCTGATTCGGGAAATATTCTATCCAAAGTGATTTTACTATTTTTGGCCACCCACTACCTCCCTAAATGTCTTCGGATGGCAATATCTCGCAAAAAAAGGCTTGTAGAAGGTTAAAAGAAACAACAACCGATAGAAATTTTCAAGAGCTTTCCAAAACTAAAAACTGGAACCATCAACGATGCCTGGCTCTCGAAATGAACGCATCCAAAGTAATATTACATTATTTGCATTCAGCCTGAAAATGCCTTTGGATAGATATATTTTCGCTCACAAGCCTTGCATATAGTTTAGGTTTTCATGTTCTACATTCTATATTCATAAGCTATCCGTTGCTGAAAACCAAAAGCTTTGGCAACGTCCAGTTCATTAAATATTTGCAACCAAAGTAATTTTAATGAATTTCAGCGGAATCCGTTAAATGCGAATATCTCACGAATTCGGCTTTCAATATTGTTGCGGTTTTCAGCGCTGAATGGGAAATTGCCACACCTTTCTAAAAATGTAAAAATGTCGTCACAGAAATTTTTCATGGATTTCGAAAAAAACGTGGACTAACCCCTAGCCGTTTTTACAGAAAAAAAACTAACTTTTTTTCAAACTTAATAAAATACATCATGACAGACGTTAATGGAAAGGTCTTTTCAAACCCTATTGATATATCCAAGCCAAATTTTTTTTCATGGTCTGATTCGGGAAATATTCTATCCAAAGTGATTTTACTATTTTTGGCCACCCACTACCTCCCTAAATGTCTTCGGATGGCAATATCTCGCAAAAAAAGGCTTGTAGAAGGTTAAAAGAAATCAGAACCGATAGAAATTTTCAAGAGCTTTCCAAAACTAAAAACTGGAACCATCAACGATGCCTGGCTCTCGAAATGAACGCATCCAAAGTAATATTACATTATTTGCATTCAGCCTGAAAATGCCTTTGGATGGATATATTTTCGCCCACAAGCCTTGCATATAGTTTAGATTTTCATGTTCTACATTCTCTATTCATAAGCTATCCATTGCTGAAAACCAAAAGCTTTGGCAACGTCCAGTTCATTAAATATTTGCAACCAAAGTAATTTTAATGAATTTCAGCGGAATCCGTTAAATGCGAATATCTCACGAATTCGGCTTTCAATATTGTTGCGGTTTTCAGCGCTGAATGGGAAATTGCCACACCTTTCTAAAAATGTAAAAATGTCGTCACAGAAATTTTTCATGGATTTCGAAAAAAACGTGGACTAACCCCTTGCCGTTTTTACAGAAAAAAAACTAACTTTTTTTCAAACTTAATGAAATACATCATGACAGACGTTAATGGAAAGGTCTTTTCAAACCCTATTGATATATCCAAGCCAAATTTTTTTTCATGGTCTGATTCGGGAAATATTCTATCCAAAGTGATTTTACTATTTTTGGCCACCCACTACCTCCCTAAATGTCTTCGGATGGCAATATCTCGCAAAAAAAGGCTTGTAGAAGGTTAAAAGAAACAACAACCGATAGAAATTTTCAAGAGCTTTCCAAAACTAAAAACTGGAACCATCAACGATGCCTGGCTCTCGAAATGAACGCATCCAAAGTAATATTACATTATTTGCATTCAGCCTGAAAATGCCTTTGGATAGATATATTTTCGCTCACAAGCCTTGCATATAGTTTAGGTTTTCATGTTCTACATTCTCTATTCATAAGCTATCCGTTGCTGAAAACCAAAAGCTTTGGCAATGTCCAGTTCATTAAATATTTGCAACCAAAGTAATTTTAATGAATTTCAGCGGAATCCGTTAAATGCGAATATCTCACGAATTCGGCTTTCAATATTGTTGCGGTTTTCAGCGCTAAATAGGAAATTGACAAACCTTTCCAAAAATGTAAAAATGTCTTCACAGAAATTTTTCATGGATTTCGAAAAAAACGTGGACTAACCCCTTGCCGTTTTTACAGAAAAAAAACTAACTTTTTTTCAAACTTAATGAAATACGTCATGACAGACGTTAATGGAAAGGTCTTTTCAAACCCTATTGATATATCCAAGCCAAATTTTTTTTCATGGTCTGATTCGGGAAATATTCTATCCAAAGTGATTTAACTATTTTTGGCCACACACTACGTCCCTAAATGCCTTCGGATGGCAATATCTCGCAAAAAAAGGCTTGTAGAAGGTTAAAAGAAATCAGAACCGATAGAAATTTTCAAGAGCTTTCCAAAACTAAAAACTGGAACCATCAACGATGCTTGGCTCTCGAAATGAACGCATCCAAAGTAATATTACATTATTTGCATTCAGCCTGAAAATGCCTTTGGATGGATATATTTTCGCCCACAAGCCTTGCATATAGTTTAGATTTTCATGTTCTAAATTCTCTATTCATAAGCTATCCGTTGCTGAAAACCAAAAGCTTTGGCAACGTCCAGTTCATTAAATATTTGCAACCAAAGTAATTTTAATGAATTTCAGCGGAATCCGTTAAATGCGAATATCTCACGAATTCGGCTTTCAATATTGTTGCGGTTTTCAGCGCTGAATAGGAAATTGATACACCTTTCCAAAAATGTAAAAATGTCGTCACAGAAATTTTTCATGGATTTCGAAAAAAACGTGGACTAACCCCTTGCCGTTTTTACAGAAAAAAAACTAACTTTTTTTCAAACTTAATGAAATACATCATGACAGACGTTAATGGAAAGGTCTTTTCAAACCCTATTGATATATCCAAGCCAAATTTTTTTTCATGGTCTGATTCGGGAAATATTCTATCCAAAGTGATTTTACTATTTTTGGCCACCCACTACCTCCCTAAATGTCTTCGGATGGCAATATCTCGCAAAAAAAGGCTTGTAGAAGGTTAAAAGAAATCAGAACCGATAGAAATTTTCAAGAGCTTTCCAAAACTAAAAACTAGAACCATCAACGATGCCTGGCTCTCGAAATGAACGCATCCAAAGTAATATTACATTATTTGCATTCAGCCTGAAAATGCCTTTGGATGGATATATTTTCGCCCACAAGCCTTGCATATAGTTTAGGTTTTCATGTTCTACATTCTCTATTCATAAGCTATCCGTTGCTGAAAACCAAAAGCTTTGGCAACGTCCAGTTCATTAAATATTTGCAACCAAAGTAATTTTAATGAATTTCAGCGGAATACGTTAAATGCGAATATCTCACGAATTCGGCTTTCAATATTGATACCCGTGGAATACTTCACAAAAAAATGTTTTATTACGACGAATGAAACTCGGTTTCTATTTATTTTTGAAAATTTATTTACCTCTATATTTATATATTTATATAAACGTTATTATATTCACTTATTGGCCATAATAACTAAGAAACTATTAAAATAATAAAAAATAAAATATTTTTTTAAAAAATACTTATTATAATTTTAAAAAAATATTTTATATAATCACATGGAAAAGATAGAGAGATAAAAACACTTAAAAGAGTGATAGAAAAACGAAAATAAAAAAAAAAAACATAAAAATATAAAAACAAACGAAAAAATCTTCATCATAATAAATTTAAATCTTTAGAATTAAGCAACTATATTAATTGTTTTTTGTTTGTTATTTTAATGTTGCTTTAATCTAACAACTTAAAAGAAATTATTAATTAAAAAAAAAAGAAAACATTGCATTCTAAGAAAATATTTGTCGTTTTCTATTTATTTTTTTTTCATTCTTAGGCTACATTTTATATGAAGGAAAACAGTGTTTTATGTGTTTCGTTAAATGTATTCAAACGGAGACTTAAACAAAACATTGTTTTTTTTTTGTTCTCTTATTTGTTGTTTATTTCTTTTTTTTATTTTCGACATTGAATTATTACCATGCAATAATCATAATTAGTGTTTCCAATCTTAACAATAATTATCTTTCGATTTATTTCTCAGATGATTATTTCATTTCATAAAATGTTTTAATTACGAAGGAGTACAATAATAATTGTTATCAATTAGGTAATGTGAATTGAAATAAACAAAAATTAAAATAATATTAATTTCATTTATATTTGTTCAAAATAACAATAATACAAAAGTGAATAATCTTGCAACCACTTCATGCCTTCTAAGAGT
Organism: Dasysyrphus albostriatus; assembly: GCA_946251815.1. Lineage (NCBI taxonomy): Eukaryota > Metazoa > Arthropoda > Insecta > Diptera > Syrphidae > Dasysyrphus > Dasysyrphus albostriatus. The sequence continues at coordinate 33,058,089 of OX276338.1, read as the reverse complement.
GGATAATTGTGCAGGTTAATTATACATAATTTGTTATAAGATATTTCGAAATGACAAAAAAATACTAATTGATAGTAATTAATTCTTAAAATACACTTTAGCCCAATCATTACCGAATTGTATTAATTATTTTCCTTTTTTATTTATTTTATTTTTAATTTATCAATTGTAAAAAATTCTTATAAGATTGCTTTTGTTTTTTTTTAATTTATTAATTTAATTATTATTACGTTTTTTTTTAATTTTCATTAAATGCCTAGCAAGAGATAAAAACTAAAGTAATTTAACTAAAATAAAAAGTTTTAACACAAAAACTAATTTATTATTGTGTGTGGTCTGGGATTCTACAACTAGAAAATTGTCCGAATTTCATTTTTTGTTTTTTAATATTAAAATGTTTCATTTTTTTCGGGATATATTAATGTGTATAGATCTAAAAACTTTCGTATATTTATTATTACATACGTTGTATCAATATTAATTTATTTTTTTGTGTTAGTTTTAATGAAGATTTTGAGGCTTTTTTTATTTATTGTAATTGGTTTCTTTTTCTTTCGAAAGTTTTCTTTCATGTTATGAAATTTGTTGTCCGTTTGAATTTAGCTTTTATTTTGTTTTGGGATTATCAAAAAATACATATTTTACGTATATGTATGCATATGTGTGTTATTTTTTTTTTGTTTATCATCAATAATATAATTATTATTTGACAAATTAAATATTTATGCGAAAAAGTTTGTTAAGACGAATGGAAACTTTAGACGATTCCATTTGAATGTATTTTTTTTTTGTTCGAGTTTGAAGTTTTGTTTTATTTATTTACATGTTATATGCAACATAAATGGGATCCAATTGATCAGCTAGGAAACCATCTCGTAAGTGCATACGTTGTTTTTCGCCACGACTGTTGATGGGAACCACACCTGGAAGTTAAGGAAAGCAAAGAATAATTATCATGTTTTGAAGAATAATAAAAAAAACTGTTAATATAATTCGATGAAACAAGAGTAAACATTTTAATGGGATTGCTATAAGAAATTAAAAAATAACAAATCTTGGAACTATAGTATCTGAAGTTTTTAGTTTAAAGTTGGGCTTTTTAGCCATTTTTGCAGTGAAAAACTTGTTTACGTTTGACTCAATCTAGGTGAACAAAAAATAACCTCAAACAATTAAAAACAAAAATAGACGCTAGACCATATATAATACCTGAAACAAACATTACACACGTGCTTACGCTCATCTTAGCAAATTTAGTAAGGAGCTTAAAAAACTTACCTGGATCCACAACTACAACAACACCAACAATCAATTGATGTTCTTCCAAAACTGTGTTCGTTACCAATGGTACCAAGTCCAGAGCTTCTGATTCGTTTCCATCTAATTCAACAACTACGACTAGTAGATTTGTCCATGTAAATACAGCACTGCAAAATAAAATTCAAAATTAAGTGAAATTCGCCTATATATGAAAGTAGTTTAGTTGAAAATTTCACTTACCATTCGGCAATTTTCTTATGACAACGTAACACAGAATTTTCAATATCAATAGGATGATAGTTCATGCCTCGCAATGTTATTACTTCATCTAAAGCTCCTACCACATAAACAGCATCGTGTAGCTCTTGATCTTGATTATTTGTTCCACCTCCCGATTGATTGCCAATCGAAATCGATGATAGATTATGTTGTAACTGGCTCATCGAATGTAATGACTCTGTGTCACTGTCTCGACTTGCAATACTGGGAGTAGTTTCGTCTAAAATCGATACTGCTTGGGAGCATTCGGTACGTCGCAAGAATCCTAAATAACCGGTGCGGGCGTATACTTCAGTCGTTGCTCCGGTAACTAATTTGGCATTGAAATGATCATTATAGTCGGTTTCGTCACCATAAATGGTGAAGTATCCATTAGCGCTATGAGGAGATTGCACCTAGAAATACAATAAAAGTTTTACTATTTAATTCTGGAAAGAAGAACCTTTCAACCATGGACATACCCATATTTCACCCAAATGTGAGTCTCCACAGTGACCTTTGGTCTCTGGATTGGCGATTATAACCTTCACACCTGGCAGCAGTTTGCCCGATTCAATTAGACACAGTGAATTTGGCGCACCTCGTTCGACCAGAGCTACCCGGTTGTTGCGCAGCGCTCTAAGGTCAACATACACCTGCGCACTCTCCGCTGAACTGGCTCCTTGAACACAAATCGCTGGGTTAACTCGACAACCAAACGATGTTGACACACAACGTGTATTCAGTCCGAGGGCTTGGAAAAGTTTGCAAAACTGTTGTGTTAGTTGGACACGAGGACGTTCCTCGGCCACTACTACACATGTCCGTACACAGCGAAGGTCGACGTTTCTCTGTTTAAGTGCTGGTATCGAATTGCTAAGTGCTTTCGTGCACAGCTCGATGACTCCGTACGAGCAGAAGGTATCACGAACTCTGTACTGAGATAGGGTAGACAACCAGAGACTAGGATTTGCTTCGACTTCATAAGGTGCAATGAGAATCGAATGATGTCCACTGTAAACACTAATTAAGGTCCACATCGCGAAACCCAGGCCGCAGTAGGGATCCAAACAGAGTGCCACATGGCGTGATGGATATAATTCACAGGCTAGCTTCAAACTGGCACACACACTCGAAAGGGATCTAGATTTAATGAAAAAAAGAAACATAATCGATATTATAATATTTCAGTTCTTGAATATACACTCAAACCTATTGGTTATGATGACTCCACTCAATCGACCACATGTTGATACACTAAAGTCCAAATACGCCGTCGAGTCCAGAGTCGAATTGGCTACAGCAGATAATTTACGTTTTGGATTATCATCAATGTCCAAAATTGGCGGCCAACTTTTGGGATCTATAGAAGCAGCAGCTTCACGAGACTTCAATAGTTTGATGATCGACTGAATCGACAGGACAATACCACTTTTTGATACATCGACAATCATTCTCACCGTTGGCAATGTTGTGATGAGATTTTGTGGGTGTGGTGGACGAATAGTTATCGGCACAGCACCCAAATATAAACAGCCATAGAATGCACAAATTAAATCCAAACCTGGTGGAAAGATGAGAGCTAGGAAAGAAGATAAATATTTTTGTTATTACAATTGAAAAATAAAATGGTTTAAAAATTTATAAAGTAGTATTCACTTACCAACATGATCACCAGGTTCAATCTTTCCTCTTTCTTGAAGCAGAGCAGCAATTTTTTCAGCACGTTTATGCAGTTCAGAGCAGGTAAGTGTTTTAGCAACAGCACCTTTACATACAAAAATAAAATGAAAACAAAATTTAAACGAAAATGTCTTTGTTATTAAATTTTTGTAATCTAGCTTAAATACGTAAGAATCAATCAGTGCTAAATGTGGAGACAAAATGATCGTAGTCAAAAATGCAATACCAAATATTTCAACTAATATGTCAATGTAGTCAAAGGTAACAAAACAAAAAAGATTGTATTGACTCGGTCACATCGAGCAAGTAGGAAGCAATTCCTGTCCTCAGGTTGGAAGAAACTAAGAAGACCGAATCTTCAGATAAAGGCAAAGCCATCGTGGATGCCACAACACTTTGTCTCGATGACTTGAGACAAAATAAACTCTACCCGCAAAGTAATTGCTTCTAACCTAGAGAGAGGCCTTAGTTGATCGTGACTCATGTGGCACGCAATTAAAAAAGACCTCAATCTACGTGTGCGAAGTTGAAAGCAGCAGTCTAGGAGCCGAGTTGGCTGAAATAAGCTTGTTGTTTTATGCCCAAACAAGGCCAGTGTTGCAACATAAACTGGACACTGGACAATAGCGGCTAAGCTGCGTGGGACCAGCAGGATATGAAGATCAAATACTTAATTTATTTTTTTATTGCAAAGAAATGGCTCTAACACAGACCTCCATAGCTTTTATATCGTGGTCTTTATCAAGCAAGTGGGCTAGGGGTTTTTGTTGAAGAAAGTTTTTGGCGCAGAGCTACCTGGTTTCACAGAAAACAACTGGCACGGATTGATACCACAACCATAATCTTTAATTTAATTTAATCCAAGGCAAATTTTATGGGCAGATAATGACCACCATTGAAGATCATATTCGATGTGGAGTGAGCAGACGAGGGACACATTTAAACATATAACTACACGATCTGTCTGAGGTATCGGATTATATGCGTGGCTGAACCAACGTGCAAGTTGGCTTGCTTGAAATAAACTAACTAAGAACTAAGTAAATACGTGATGCTCCAGTTATGACGTTCTTCAGCGCTAATTGGGTCAACGAGCTAGGTTGCTCGTGGCAGCCATTTCAGCACATCCTACGTAAGGAATCCTTTTAATCTTTTAAACTTAAGAAGAGACACGAATTCTTATTGAATTTTGATTATTCTTTTTTTCAACAGTATTGAATATGAAGAATACGAGTATTTGAGAAGCAAGTTCTTCAGCATCTAATTGATGAGCCTAACTGTAGTACCTGAGCGGATAACATTTTTAAGTTGAGCTAATTTTGAACTTGTTTCCGAACGTTTTTATCAGAGGGATTGTAAATTGATTGTTTTCTCACCTTTCGAGTTGAGCAGGGTATACAAAACATGATCAGGTGCAGAATTTGCACGCCATCTTAACACCCCGGTTATAAGTTGATGCTGCAATAAGAAAAAGAAAAAAAATATTTTACTAAACGAAATGACAGCAGTTATAAATTATTATCAACATACCTTCCTCTCGCTATCTTCAGATAATCCAATATCACGTCCTTGAGCCATTGCCAATCGATTGCCTTGCACCAGATTGCCAACCATAACTGAGGCCGGTCCAACTGATGTGTCTGTAATACCACATCCAGATAAGCTACTACTAGTTGTTGTTGGTTGCACTGCTGTTTATTTTTATTTTTAATATTTTCACAACGTTTTTTTGTTGGTTTTGGTTTTGTAATGTTTTTATGATTCGATTAATTGTTTTTTTTTTTTGTTTTTTGAAAAAATATTTACAAATTAGGATTTGTTTAAATCGAATTGTTTTTGTAATTGGCAATGCAACCGTGTTTTTAATTGTTTTTTTTTTTTAATTTAATTATTTTATTGTTTTATGTTCGAATATATTGTAAATTTGAATGCAAAATATTTAGGAAAAAATATATATAAATTTAACAATAACAGATACAAATATTTTTAATTTATATATAAATGTATGTATATATATAAAGAAAAGAGAGACAGTATGGGAGGGTGTGGGAGTTAAATAGTAGCAAGTGACCAATGTCCCAAGAAAAAACGCGTTATTGTTATTGATTATTTTTGTTGTTTTTGATTTTAACCATAATCACAAGAAAAATTGTTAGTAATAGCGCAAAATAAATTAGACATTAACGGTGATATTTTAGTATTAAATTTGTTGTTATACATAAAAGAAATTTTGATTGATGGTGAGATCCAGTGCCAATATGCCAATTAAAATAGATGTTGTAGTAGTTATGTTATTGTTGTTGTTTTATTTTTACAAAAGTTAATGTTATTTTTTTTTTGATTTTGTATAAAAACGCGATGAATAAATTATGAAGGTATTGATTGTTGGTCATAAACAATTTTATAACAAAATGCGCATGTGTATAACATAAATTAATAAAAATTTACAAAATTATTTGTAAGGAACAAACAAAAAAAAAAAAACAATTATGATTTAATTGTGTTTATTTTTTTTGTGTGGATGAAAATGAAGTGTTTTTATGTTTTGTTTGTTTTTTTTGTTTATTAAAAATGATTATAAGTTTGATATATTTTTTCGTATTTTTTTTTTTTTTTTTTTGATTAATTATTCGTATTTTGTCAGTTAAGAACAACAAGAGCAGCATTCGAATGGAAAAAAGAAAAAAAGAAAAAAACATCGAAATAAAATAGTGTGTGGTTTAAAAACATATATTAAAATTGTTTCTTTTTTTATGAATAAATCATTATTTTTTTTGTTTAGTACATTAATTGATAAATAACTGAAATACGGATACCATATTGATTTAGTAAGAGTTTTGTTTTTTTGTTAATGTTGTTGGTTTGGTTTTTTAATGATTTATTTAGTGCAAAAAGCGGTTGTTTTGTGTTTTTTTTTTTTAATATACAAAACATTAAATTTTGAATTTTGATGATTGATGTTAATATACACACGTCTTACTAAAGCAATTGTGGATTGATAGAGAGAGAGCTCTTATGCTACTTTTACTTTGTTATTATTTGCATGCCATAAATGTATACCAAGCAAATTCTATAAGCAAATGCTGTTGACTGTAAACTTTCGTAAAAAGCGTACCTACATCGATATGTTTATACTGCAGAGTGGTGAATTTTAGGATTATAATATTTTTCATAAAAGAAATATTGCACTTTAAATTCTTATTTTTCCTCTTAATCTCATAAATACTGTAACGAAGAAGTGATAAATTCTCCAAGACAATCTTTTAATATAAAAAGTGCATCTTATCTTAGAAAAGAGAAGGTCTCATTCATTCCTTCTGACTAACAAAAATTACTTGAACACAAGAATGGTTGAGAGAATTTATTTAATTTTTAATATAATTTCGGCTTGAAAAAAACAATCTAGTTTTTAACAAGGTCCTAGAAATTGATCCTAACAAAGGTTTAGCCAGGGTAACTATCAAAATACTCTGGGGCTTCGCCAGTCATGCATCCTTTTACACGGGGTATATCGGATGGCAGGGCCAAAGCAAGATTTTTTTACGGGCAAGAGCCCTATAACTATTTGACAATTTTATCACGACTAGATTTCGCCTACAAAAACATTTAAATTCCAAGACTAAACATGCAATTTTTGATGGAATTACTTTATTCAAATAAAAAGCGAACCAATGCTGCAGTTGATATAAAATGAAGGCACCAAATCGTTTAGCCACCTGCGGATACCTGATAAATAGGAGACAAATGGATTAAAGACCATAGTTGGATTAAAAGGAACCAAGAGCTATGACATCTAAGTTATCTTTTCAGGAAGTGAGATGGCTAAAAACAGGTATCCCATATAAGGATACCCAATGGTAGGGTTAGGCTCCATCACTTTAAAAAGTTGAGTTAAGTGTAAACAATTATCAAACTGATTTAAAAAAAACAAGTGCTTCGTTCAAAAAACGTTCCGCCTTATGAAGAAGGAAAAATTTTCGAAATTGGTACGATCAAATTCACACGAAATTCATTAGAAATAAACACATCTCAAGAAAGTCACTCTTTGATGCTGATTTTGGTCTGGTGGACTCAACGTCTGTCCGAACTTCTTAAAAGATACTGGTGTTACCGTAAAAGACAACACCAGTGGCACCATAAATCGATGAGAAACAACTTACTAAGTGACGACCATTATTAAATCTCATTAAAACGCTGAAATCCAGCCTAGAATATTTCTTGCTTTCCACTGTATCTTCGGGTCAAGCAAACAATTAAGGAATTAAGAATTGTCGAAAGAATGCAAGGAGAAGGAGATGCTGCCAAGGTACAACACTGATCATTCCCTTCAAGAGGTATGAAAACTTTCTTGGTGTTTTCGAAAAAATATTCCACGTACGATTTATGGTGCAATTTGTGCCACTAGGCAGAAATATTTAGAAAAACAAATGATGCAATATAGAACTGTAAGTTCAATATAGAGAACGTGACCCTGGTAAACAAAACGTACATACTTATGTGTTCAGTATTCCAGATGGCTGTTGAAGCATGTAAAAAGAATGACATTGACGTTCCAGCCGGGAAAGTGTTAAAGAAACAGGAACAGACCTCTTCTCAAAGCAAGTTCATTTTGTACCTTAGAATTCCATAATACACTTTTATATAGCAAAAACTACTAACAACTAAAAACAAATACCTTCATACATTAAATGATTCCTAAACTTAAAATAAATTCACCACTCGTTAATTTAATTGCAAAATCATCTTTAAACAGCATCAAATCTACACTAAAACACAATTAGCAAATTCCGGCAACACACAAATTTTATTTGTTTTGTTTTTTGTTTTGCAAAAGCATCTAACACCATTTTTCTAAGCATTGAACTCAACAAACTATAAAAATGCATTTCAAAATATATATGCTCGTAAATAAAAAATAAAATAACAAAAAATATATATTTTTTGAAAGTCACAAAACGCTCCCACGTACCTTGATGTATTTCTCTGGGCTTAGGCAGATTTGTTACACAAGTATGTGGACACATCAAAACATTTGCAGGATGCAGTGATCCTTCAAGGAAGCGACGTCTAGCCTCACAGAGATGAATTCCTCCCAATGGGGTTTTAGGCAAATGATTTGGTGGTACCAAGGCCAGGCAATAAATTCCGACTTGATGAATTGAATCTACAGCTTGCAACACTCGCGACATCCATTGGAAGCTCTCTTCTTCGGAACAATCGGGGCGTTGTTCGGCAATCACACAAACACGTTCGTCACGTAGAACTTTAATACTAAAGACGGCAATTCGGCCGCGGTAGATAAAACGCATCGGTTCGACAGCTAAAACAGTGGCTATGATGTCATCAGCATTGTGTTTGCGACCGGTTACGGTCATGAGTCCATCTCGAGATCCACATACAAATACTAAGCCTCCAGGTCCTAGAAAACCTAGAAGGCCAGATCGTACGAAGAATTCATCGCATATTGGTTTGCCAGTGTTGGGATCCTTGGGATCCGGGTCGTCGACGAGCGGTTGGACCTTGAATGTTGTGTTGGTAAGTCCTTCGAGACCATAATAAGCTGTACCAGTGGCACCACTAGTGACGCAAATCTCTCCAACTTGGTCTGTCTTGCATAGAACTGGAGTGCCTTCAGAACGTACGACGACCATCTGGGCTGCAGGCATCACCTGACCGCAATCTTGCAGGGTAAGCGAAGTAAGTGAATCTTCACTGTCCACACGAACCACGCCATGAGAGAGAGCAGCCATCGAGAGAACACCTCGTCCAGTAGCTGATTGAGTAAATCCGCTCGAGGAACGACCAGGACGACGTAAAGATACCGTAAAGACCTCAGAACTGCTAGCACAAGGGCAGATTGCATCAGATCGTAGACCTTTCGACTGAAAAACGCTGAGAAATTGATCGCACGACGATAGAGACCAAGGATTGGCACCATCTGCCACCAGGAGCATACGAAGCGATGACAGAGAAATGTCTTTGTGATCCTTAGTGGCCAGCAGGCCCCAATGCAAGTCACGACTCTTTACGAGGCAGCATGAAGCACGATGTTTTGTGATCAATTGCATCCAAGAAGATGGTCTTTGCTTCATAAGGGCATACGGAATGAACAGCACATGCATGCCGTTTAGCACTGATGTTAGAACAGCGTGCCACAAGCCCACTTCTCGTTTAAAGTCGAGGACACAGACACTTGTTTCTCCTTCTGTATAGTGGCACGCCATAGTCAATGCTCGGCAGTGATTCATCATAGCTTGACGGGTCACAGTTACTCCTGAAAAAAAAAATACACAATACGCATTAAAATATGTTTAAGAACATTTAAGAACAAAGCTTACCCATTACGCTGCCTTCCTTGTCACTGGTATATTCCACATAAGCAATAGCATTCTCTTCTATCCGAACATTGCCAACGTTAAAGTCTTTTGGAGGTTTGGGCAAATGTTCGGTCACAAACCAATGCAGCCTGGGCCAACCTTTAAGTTTGGCTATTTCACCGGTCGATGATTTGGGTAGACCTTTCAAACATGCTTCCGATGTTAGGGCGACACTTATTCCGCATGAACTCAACAGGAATCCAACTTGTTGAGGTGGTGTATCCGAACTGGACAAAGGCAGTTCAATTGGCAGTGGTACCAAGCCACGGAACATGCAACCATACCAAGCTGTTATAAAACTAAAATAAGAGAAAACGAAACAGACTGTTATGACAGATTCTATGGTTGTTATATAATAAAAAGCTCACCTCAGCGGATCACTATTTGGATAGACCAATGCAACTCGATCACCTGGCTTCAATGTTATCTGTTCGGGTCCCTTACTAAAGACCTTTGTCGTTAAAGCGTAAGCAATTTTTTGTGCACGCGACAGCAGCTTGCCGTATGTCAAAGTTGTAGTCATCTTGCCATTTGGATCCAATACCGTAGCCATTGGCGATTTAAATGCATTTGTCCCGAAACGTTGTAGTGCTGCTTCCAAAGAACGTGGCAACTGAGCTGCAACAGCTAGCTGCTCACCCTGCACCGATGACATGGTGCTTCCTTCAGGCTTAGGTGCATTCGGATCTTTTGGATTTGCTGCAATTTCTAACTCGATGTCATTGTCTTCGTAGAATTCCGGTAATGGTCGACGTTTGGGTCGTTTCAGTGTATTTAAAAGTTGTTGAATTTTAGCTGAGACTTTCCATCGTCCTGCTGTGCCAGTATCACCTGCATCAGTTTGCGATATATTGACATAACGAGTGACACGATCAGCACCACGGCGAGTATTATTGAATTGTGTTATATCGGGAGCCACATCTGTTAAAGAAATTACATATAAATAAATTAGAAGTGTCTGGTAGAAAAATTAACAGAAGACAAAATTCGAACAAAAATTATTGTTCCTGGCTTTTCAAATCCTTATGGGTGAATAAACTCACATGGTCTTTGGAAGTCAGAAATATCAGTAAAGTCATAATTATTTTTTCTATGAACAGCTGGCGGTGATCCTGCACTCGATGTGTCGGAATGTGGCTGTAAGAACAAAACAAAAAATTAGAAAGGCAAAAATCAATTTTAAAAATAAACAAATATAAAAATAATAACAATCACACATACCGGTGGAGGTAAATTTTGTTGTGGTCTTCGATCGGAAAAATTCTTATGACCACCACCAACCGAAGAATCACGTATTGGTGGTTTTATAATTTGTTCTCTGGAATTATTTATATGATCACGTGGATAATTATATTCCCTGTCTGGCGTTGAAATTCTTTCTTCTGGTATTGATTCGTCATCGGTTGTTGTATCTTTATTTAAGAAAAAAAAAAAACAAAAATAAATGTTAATCAATAAAATTTCATAAGACTTTTTTCAATAAAAAATATTTTACTTTTATACATATTTTTGCTTTATTAAAAACAAAAAAAAATAATAATACAAATACAAAATCAATAAAAATAGCAAGACATTTAAATAAATTAATAATAAAAAAAATTATAAATTTAAAAACAAAACGTCACAAAGACATAGCAGCCATTTTGATAGTTATTATTTAATATTATTATTTGTTATATAATACTTATTGAGTTTATTTAAAAAAGAAAATATATAAAAAAAAATAATATTGAATAAGTTTTCATATAAATAAATAAGTTGTATAATAAAAAATATAGTTGCACACTCTCTGTTTTGCTGTTGCTGCTGTTTTGTTCTTATTGTATTTTTTTTAATTTTTGTGAAAGTGGTGAATTAATATTTTATTGTTTTCAATCATTAATCACGGCATTCTTCAGCTTTGTGTTATTTAAATATTAATTAAAAAGAAACAAACTAAAATAATTAAAATTGTAAAAACAAAAAACAAACAACAAATGTTATAATTGATTTTCAGTTTTTTTTTTTTGTTTTAGAGTTAATTTTTTATAAACAGTTTTTTCAAAAGGCAAACAATTTTAATGCTAAAACGCTTAATGAAGAATGATTTGGCTGAAATGAATGTGCGATCTATTTTTCATTAAATGGAAGACATACCTGGGTTTTAAGGGTTTTCATTTTTTTTCAGAGTTCAGGTTCAAAGTGTTACAAGAGATTCTTTTGGGATTCATAAAAAAATGTCAGCATTGGGACATTTACTGGGACATAGTTCCACAAAATATTTATCGGGTACATCGGGCTCTAGCCCTGCGCCTACATCCATGGTACTTCAAATTAAGTGACAGCTTTGAAAAGATGTTGGATAGGAAATAAGTTCTTACAATTTAGTTTAGTTAAAGTTTAGTTTACTGTCAATTTATGGATTTATGTCTCACCGTATAGGAATATAGACATAAACCCCAGTTAATACGTTCGAGCTTTATATTCCTATACGGGGTGAGACATAACTCTCAAGCCCTAACGTGAATTTGGGGGTTTTAATTGTACTCAAATAGGACACACGTAGGTACTTATTATCAATTTATGGAGTTTTGTCCCACCGTTTAAAAATATGTTATACGGAACATTAGTCTCCACACTTATTTAGGTGATTTATAGTAGGTAAGATAGGATTGAAATTATGTTTCAAATGAATTAGGGACTTTTGACGCACTTGAATAGGGCATACGTCCCTGCGAGATTTATTCCCAACTAATGTATTAACACGCAGTTAATTTTCAAGAAGTTTATTTAAAAAATCGAATGGCAAGCTAGAAAGTGAAGTATATTATGTTGGTATAGGTACTCTTGTAACACTTTGGTGCCCGCAAGAAATTTAAAACTATTTTTTTTTTATTTCTTAAACTTTATAGTCCTTGAAAATATTTTGTTTTGTCTGTAATTTCCTCACCTGTATCATCATGATCCCGATCAGGACTACGATTTAAAACCGAACTACGTTTCGATGGCATCGGTAAACTTGGCTTTGGCCGGTTCTTAAGAGCGGCCAGAGCTTGTTGCACCGCTTCCTGTCTAACTTCTGTCGGATTTTATCAAAAGATTTTTGTTTTTGTTTTTGTTTTTGTTTTTTTTTTTTGTAATTTTGATATAATAATTTTTTTTTAATTGAATTTTATATTTTTTTTATATTTTTGGTAGTGATGTGGAAGATGACATTTTTAGCGAGATGCACGAATTATGTTGCGAAAAAGTGGAGATATTAAATGAGAAAAATATAAAAAAAAAATTCATTATAAAAACAAATTTTAATGAGTTGATTTATTTTTTAAAATTTTGAATCGGAATTTATTATTTTTTTTTAATGTTTTGAAATTTGAAAGGTGTATGAATTTATATTATGGATGGAAAGAAATTTGAAGAAAATGACGTAAGAGTGATTGAAAATATATAATTAAAAAAAAAATGCATGATGTGAACAGAAAATTTATGTAGAAAATAAGATTAAGGAATTAATAAAAAAAATATAAAATAAAAGTAAATAATTAAGGTGAGGTTATGATGAATTTCATGCAACAATATACAAGCTAATTTAAGTTTTTTTTTCGATATATGTAGGTATATTAGCAACAACTACGTGTGAAAATGTGCAGACTATTCTATGCAAGTGAAAGCAAAGCGTGGGAAATTATTAATACAAACAAAACAAATATTTATAAAAGAGTGCGCATTACAGATCATTTGAAAGTTGGGATATTTAAAAGTAGGCAGTTATAAGAAAAAGTAACTCTACACTGTGGGATGTACAAAATTTTAATTTTCATTCATAAATAATGTTTTTTTTTTATAATTCAAAAAATTAAATGTTATATATAATTTTTATCAAGCTTTAAATAAATTATAAAAGAATTTAACTATTAATTTGAAAATTGAAGACATTTTACAATTTTAGAAAATAATTCATTACAAAATTATTATTTTATATAATGATTTGAAGTACCTGCTTTTTTATTTGTTTTATTTGTTATTAATTTTTAATGTTTTCCATTATAGTAGTGAATGACTTCATAAAATCGTAGTTTTATAAAAATTTAAATTAAATATAAAGTTAAGTTCAAAAAGGGACATATACGAGTACCTACGTACTTGGCAAGTGTTCCAAAAGATTGGGGTTATATTTTGTTCTTAATATAATGACCATCCGAACAGTGGTTAAACATGCCTTTCAAATTAATAAATTTTAAACAAATGAAAAATTTTCATGTCCAGTGTTTTTATTCTGAAAGTTTGAGGACTTAAATAATTCTTCATAAAACAGGTTGGGTACGAGGTTCCGACTTTAGGTATTCGGGATCATGTACCCTTCTCATTTCTCCCTATCTTACCGGAAATTTAATAAAATATTGATTTTAAATGGATATACAGTGGCCGCCAGAAGTCTACGTAAGACCACGATTTTCCTAACATAGGGAGATTGAAACCAATATAATCATTACATTTTTCTATATTGGTTCCAATCTCCTCTATTTAAAAAAAAAAAAAAATTCTCAAATTGATTCAATGATATTTTTCAAACATTAAATTTTAAATTCAGAATTTGAGTTTTTTATTTTTTTAATAATAGTACCTTCCTGATAAGCTGATTTAAAAAAAAATAGGTATGGAAGTGTTGGTTTTGTTTTTATTATTCAGTGCTTACATTAATTTTTAGTCAAACAGGTCAACAAATTCTCTACACGAGGGGGCCATATAGATATGTAGGTATTATAAGCATAAATACTAAACATTTGGTGTATTTTTTTGATTGATCAAAAATAACGGTTTATGAGTAAAAACTAAAGAATAATTTATTTCTAAACAAGAAGCAGTTTTTAAAGAATTAAATTTTTTTTTTAAAAAAAGGAAACATGAAACTGAAACTGGTTTTTAGCGTAAAAAATTTAGTTATAGCATTGACAAATAAGAACAATACTATTATTCAGTTTATTCACTTTATTTAGAACGGAAAAACTTAAAAAAAATATGTTTGTGGTTTTAAGAACCCAGTTAGTTTTTACTTTTGTTTATCAAATAATTTTATTTCCATTTTAAGTCATTGCCCTAGAAAATAACTCTTCCTTCGATAATAGATTTAAAAAAACACCTCCTACTATTTTATATTTGATAAGATTACACAAGTTAACACGGTTTTGGACACGGGAAATAATCAAAGTCATTCAACTAAAAGTAATTTTTGGTATGGCATATTCATAGATGTTTTTTAAGCTGCTAGACAAAACTGGAATATACCTGATGAAGGGTCCATAAGATAACCTTCAGATTTGCTTAGCAGCATCTTAAACAACATCTATAAATAAGTGTCATACATTTTAAGAAGAGATTTTTCCGAGAGTAGGAGAGTACACTCCCGTTCATTTGAATAGATACAAAATTTACGAGTGCGATTGACTGTTATTATTGACTCCGAACTGAGTGAACTGAATGAAATTTGTAAATGGCAGTAGAGAAAGCTTCCAATTTAGGAGAGAATAAGAAAACACAAAACTTACTAAACTAGACATCATAACATTTACGATGAAATCGAAGCCCTTTTTTCGTTCATTTGAATGGTACACCGTCATCACTTTTGCTATGAACTTGTTGAAGTCATCCCTTTAAAGGCAATTTTTGGGTGTAATATTACTATGGATTCTTTGATATGACACAAAAAATTGGAGAAAAAGTGCAGAATTGGTGGAGAGAAAGCTCTTCTCAAGGACTAACGGGACATACAATTTCGAAAAAAAATAGCACAATATCTTTTTTAATATAATTATCTGACAAATTAACAAAAAGATAATTTGAATATGAGAGGAGAGGAGCGAAAAATTCTGTGGGTTGCGTCTAAATTTAAGAAAAAGATTTATAGAAATCGTTGCAAACTCTATTGAAAATGATTGCCTGGTGTTGTTACAACACTTCAAAAGTAGTGATAAAACGATAAAACTTTAATTTGAACTTGAAGGATTTCTTAGAGCGTACGCAGGATGTCGATCCAGGAGAGGGGGAAGGCATGCTTCCCTAACTTCTCCCCTTGGGTATGCCCCTGTTTTTTTTTTAATTCATTCAAGTTTTGAGAAGAATGAAAATTGCCGGAAATATTTTCGGTTTTGAAAATTTGTTTTGTCATGGGATTTGAAGCATTTCAAGCATAGTTTACAGTTAGTTCCCTTGCCAAAATATGTTAAAATTACCAAAATAATTGTCTACCTATTCTGTACATAATATTCAAGACAAAAAATATTCACTTTAGCCTAATCACTATTGAGTAATTTATTTACAAATTAGTAAACTAAGTATGGAAGACAATATTATTTTTGGATGAAAAATCATTTGCATGCAAATAATGCTGTGGAGTGAATATTTTTTCTTAAGTCTAAACCGACGATACAAACAAATATTCTTTATTCATCACACTGAAACAGTAAACCAATCAGAATGCAAACGAATATTTTTATATTTCACTTCAATAAAAAATTTTTTGGGACAGCTGGAAAATTCAATTTTGATGAAAATTAATTGTAACACACTGTTATTCGGATTTTGTTAGGTGCTTAAAGTCTAGAGCCTAAAATCTAAAGCGTAAATGCTTAAGATGTTTTGTATGTATGTACGCGCGTTTGCTCTGGTGTACAAAACTACATATAAATGAATTTTTTATAAAAAAAAAGGTAAGCGTTGTTGAGAAGAAGTGATACCTACAACACCTACAAGACCAATTGATATTTTGCTATGACATACCTAGGATGTTTTCGAAAACGTCATCTGTGTCAAAAATGCATTTGCATTTGTTCTTTAACGTAAAATGCTAAAGTAACAAGGTAAGAGACAGCTGCAGTAAAAAATCTCAAAAACTAGAAATCCTAAAATTATATTGTTTTAAACTTAAATTACTCTTTTTCGTGACCTTTTTGGTCATAAATTAAGTACCTATAGCTTCATTCATTTTTTTTTTGTTTTTAAATTTTGAATTTAAATATTCGAATAACCAAAAAATGTTTTGGCCTGTCTATTTAAAGACTTGCAAAAAAATAATTACAGATACAAACAAACAAATAATTTACGCATATAACTTTTTACAAAATTGTCTGAAAGAACGCCCGAAACGTAACAATTAAAAAACAAATAAAAACAAAAAAAGACTTAATTCTGTTCATATACGATTTCAAATACAAACCAGAAGGTAGTTTATTTTGAAGTCTCAGCCTAGTATATCAAATTCAGTAAATAGCTGGATTTACTTTGACCCAAAAAGTATGCAATTTTCTTTATTTTTTTGTTAAAGATGACCACTTTCGACCGTTTCTTTCGGTCAATAGAAAAGGCTGTCCCAATATTTATTATTTAAAAAATGCTTTGAGTCAAACTTAACCTTGAACAGTTTCTGACAGCTTCCGGAAACTATGCTCCAGGAAAAAAGGCCCCAAGGATCCAAAATTAAATAATAAAAATGCCTTGAAAATTCCAAAAATTTTCCTTTTCTGGGCATTATTTCATTATTTTTTTAGGCTTGTGGTTTTCCGTTTTTTTCCAAGAAAAAATATTATTCCTAACAAATATTTTATATTTTTATTTTGAAGCCAGATACTAAACTTTAATAAAAAAAAATTGATTTTGAGGAATAATTTCATTTTTGAGAAAAGAGTCAAAATAAGTTGGGACCTTATTTGATTTTTCATTTTGGTGGATTTTTATTTTATTGGGGTATAATTTCATAATTTTCAATTTTTTTGGGTCTTATTACCTGGGTCATAATTTCGTCGAACCTTTTTTGACCATCCCTGGAAATTTTACTAAATTTTTTTTTAACCACTTACTTTTTAATTTAGTATTAATTAAAAGAATTAATATCTCAAAAATGAAAATACTTTCATATACCTTTGACATTTTAACGAAATGGCACTTTCACAAAACTTTAAACAGTCTTTTGGTAAGGGCTTAGCATGAAACTAATTAAGAATCCTCTAAATATAAAGTCAATAACTAGGTCTTCCAAATGATTAGGATTTTTTTTTTTACAATCTAGTATCATACTAATAACATTTTATTAAGAACCTTTGTAGGGTTTTAAGAACATTTGTAGGAATTTAAAAACATTTGTAGAGTTTTAATTTCATGACTTCATTGGTTTTGTGCGTTATTAATTAATTATTATTTGATGAAAAATCCAATATATATTGTGCATAAGTATATAATTTTAATAATATCGTTTTTCCTTTATTGTTCATATTTTTTTTTTTTTTAAGTTGGGTACCCCCACCTTCAACCCTTCGGTTCGATCTTGACGCATCGACTTGTTGAGATGTGGAACCCTAAACAATGTCAAAATATATTTTTGGAACCCCAACACTAAGTGCCTTTTACATGAGCCGCGAACTGCGAATGCGAATAAATTTGTTAATGTAATTTCAAGCTCAAATATCAACAAAGTCTTGTTTTTTACTTTTCGAGAAACTGAATAGACGATCCTATTTACAGTTCTTAAAAGAAAACACGGCCAAAAATTATTTTAAATTGTCAATTCTAGCATTTTTATATTTTCTACGTGACCATTGAAATATTTTCTGTGAATTGCCAAACAATTATTTGCAATCCACATTATCCGAACGCATTCCACAAATCTAAAAGGAAAAATTCGCTCCAGTTTAACCTCAAATTTTTGTGCACACATTTTACTGGTTTCTTTTTTATGACAGTTGGCGTCTATTGACGGACACTCATGTGAAAGAAATGTCAAAATTCGTAACCATTTGCAATTCAAAGCTCATATGCAAAGCAATTTAATGATAGCCAGATTAAGACATTTTTTTTCAAAATTAAGGCTGACTTTTTATCATAGATGGATTTTGTAACCAATCAATTTCAAAATTAGTACCTGGAAACTAATATTGCCAAAATATTGGTGAATATCAGTTCTGAGATTTTGCATGTTTCCTTTGCAAAAATTTATAACTGGAAAATATTGAATATGAATATGAATATGAAAAACGCAATGGCTCCTGTAACTTCCGCAATGTTTTTCAATTATATAAAGAAACAAACTAGGAATTTTCGCAAAAAGTCACTTGAATTTTTTTTGTAAACTACATATCTGCTTAAGAAAATATATTTTTTTTTTATTTTATTCCAAGAAGTTCACGGAACCCTGAAAATTGTTTTACGGAATCCTAGGGTTCCGCGGAACACAGTTTGGGAACCGAGTGATAAAAATATTAAAATCCACACAAAATATTGCTGCGAAACTTTTTTTCTCAATATTTATTATTAAAACCTATCAATGTCGATATCGAAAACAATATCAGCTTTACATGATGAGGGCCCAGGAAAAAATTGTTGAATGTTCCAAAATGAACAATAAAATGACAGACATCATGGATTAAGCACGAAACTAAATAATTAAAATAGCCATTTGGTGATTTCAACTTTAGTAAAATGTTAAGAGATAGAATGATGTTTAAATCGTTTAAAATTAGCAAACTGCTCTTATTAACTTAGAATCATGTCAAATTGCTTTAGCATCATACCAAATCGTTTTAAATTTTGCGCCAGTGTTACGAGTACTAAAAATTTTCAATAAAAACCCCTTTAATATTAGTTAAGAAATCCCAAAAGGAATTTTTGATTTTGTGAGTTTTTTTTTTAAAAGCTTTGTTCTATAAAAGGGATATACTTTTACTTTATTTACTGGAACTAATTAGCTGGATTATTATTAAATATTAATTAATGACGCGACAATTTAACAATGTAAGGATTAAAAAAAGTTATTATTAGTTTTAAGGTTAGCTAAAGCGGTATATATTGTATACGTAATTGCTATACTGTTTGATTGATACCTATGCCTATGTTAATTTTGCAACTATACAATGGTTGCTGGTGATTTTAAGATTCTCAAGCGAGACCATACCAAGCGATACACGCAAGTTAATAAATTTGTTCTATTTTGGAAAAGAATATGATTAAGACATTGACATTGAATTATAAATGGACAACCAAATGTCAAACGAAATATTCAAATACTAGCAGCTTTACCAATTCATTAGACTCGTTAGGCATATTCATAAATATTGTTTAAGCTATTGCTAGAAAATCCTGGAAACTATTTTATTGAAACTTCATCGGTTAAACTCCAGTTTTGCCTAGCAACAACTTAAACAAAGTTTAAAGAATATGCCTCAATGTGTCTAAATTAGTCTTGGAGTTGAAAATAACATTTGCTTAATTAAATGAATTGTCACATTATTCAGGGCTCAGAAAATCGATTCGGTTGTCTAAGTTAGTCAGCAGAAAAACAAGTTTATTAATAACTTTTTGCAGTTAGACGGCCCACTTATTTCAGGCAAAGTTTATAAGTACGACTGCAGAAGTTTATTAGGCATTGGGAACACTCGCATAAACAAAACAAGATCATAAAATTTCAATGATTACAAAAATCATTTTTTTTTCAAAATGCATGAAAAGTAAAAAAATTTGATTTGACAGAATTTTTGCTCTTTTTTACGTCAAAACGTCAAAAATGATGCAGCGAATGAAAATGGAGTTTCGAATGAGTGCGTTCAGCGCAATAAGTTTAATCTGACATCTGGCTACATAAATGAGTTTGATTTGACACAATATTTGCTCTTTTTTACTGTCAAAACGTCAAAAATGGTGCAGCTAATGAAAATAGAGTTTTGAATGATTGCGTTCAGCGCAATAAATTGAATCTGACACCTGGCTAAATAGTTAATGAAATGAAATTTGACAAGCGTAGTCCATTTATTAAAATGTCAATGTGTTAGGGGTTAATACATAAACAAAAAAAAAAAATTAATGGCTTACAGATTTTATAAGAGCGGAGGAATAGGAATGAAAGGAAAGACATAGTTTTGCAAAATAAAACTTTGAATACATTAATGAGAGTGTGAGGGACATTATATAAGGACAAGACAAGGATTATAATGAAGGTATATTCTTTGATTGTTTGTTTGGTTGGTTGGTTTTAAATTGGAGGAGGATGGGAAGACAAAATATATCAAATTGCGTTTACCACTTGTGTAGCGACTTTCGTGCCTTCCCAAGCGTCGACTGGGTCGATTATTTTGATTTTGTGCGCACTGTGCATTGGCATTGGCATTTTGGGCATTCTTACTCTGATCAGATTTGACAGTTCTTTCAGCGCTATTACCTACTACACATCCTGCAGCTCGTCCACCAGGACCTCCAGTGTGTCCTCCACCTGCTCCAACTCCAACTCCAACTCCACCTAACACTGTACCACTTGGTGATTCTGACTTGCTACGGCTGTTAGCATTGTTCTTGTTGTTGTTGTTGTTATTGCTGTTACTGCTCATCTTGATGATATTGCCACTTGCTGATTTCGAGACTTTATTGCTTTGCATCGATTTGACAGCTGCCAAAATTGCACTTGGTGCCAGAAGATTGGCAGATGTTTGTAATATCGAATGTGATGGTGTCACTTGTTGAGTCGCCGCCGAGGATGTTCTCGAATTTAATGGCACCTGTTGTTGTTGTTGTTTGCTGACAGCGGATTGTTGTTTTTCCATACTGGAAGAGGCACTGCTGTTGCCAGCACTGCCTCCACTGCCGGAATATTTGCGTGTTTGCAATAATGGCGATTGTGGCATTGAGCCTTGTTGTTCGTTTTTGTAAGAACGACATCCTTTGAAATTTGATTTGGCGGCTATTTCAGCTGAAAGGGCTGCCAGCTGACTGCTTAGGTCAACAGCTGAACGTTTTACATTTGGCCCAGCTGGATTAGTTTGTATTATTTATTTTTTTTATTTGTATATTTTTTTAAATTTATTGTTGGTGTTGAATTATTTTTTTTTTGTGAATTTAAAAATAACAATTGTCACAGAACGATAGAAAATATGAAACAAAAGAGAAACAAAAAAACAAAAATAAATAAATAAGAAAAATAAATGAAAATTTTAATATGTGAAATAATTTGTGTGATATTCAGTTCATAACAGAAGTGCAACATTCGTGACATGAAAATATTGAAATTTTTTTTATAGATAAATAAAATTTAATATAATTATATAGAACATGCATTCCTAGTTTTTGTATTGAAATTGTCAAAAGATGGAAAAAAATTTACTAGATTTGAGACTAAAGTTTTCTTTTTTTTTTACATATGTAACACCCGAGCACAGTAAGGAATATAAAAAGATTCAAAATTTAAAATACCAACGTCATTGAAGAAATCGATTCTATGCTGGCAAAAAAAAAAATCTTTTTTAAAACACACATAAGCATTAATCTACACAAAGTGTAGTAAATATCTTCTCTGAATAAAAACTACTGTGCCAGCACAAAAAAGAAATGTGTATTGTTCATTCTTTTTTTTTTTTAAGATTCATTTATCAACCACCCTAAGGATATTGTGAGATAAAACAAGTGCATTGACATACAAAAAAAAAAAAAATATAAAACAATGATAAAATAGTGCAAGGCATTATATTTACTAAATACCATAAAGGTTCACTCACTGAAACAGATTTAAGGACTTAAAAAAAAAAAAAATTTGTATTGTATTATGGTCTAAGTAATTTTTTTTCCAAGGCTTTATGTCATTTAATTGTTCACTGTAATAGTTTTTTTTGTTATTTAAATTTGCTTAAATAGAATTGAGATTGAATCAATTTTTGTTAATGGAAAAGTGTAGAAAATGTCAATCAAATTCTGATTGGAAGGAAGTCATTATATTTTTAATAATTTAAATTGATATCAATGTACCTACATATTATAAGAAAGGTATAAGCATACATACAAACATACATAAATATTTTGTTAACCTTTATTTCTGTCTGAAAGTTAAACACAGCTAATGACTTAGTGTCTTTAAATGACAATGAAAAGGATAGAACAAGAAATTTCAATTAAGACCATTTTACATGTAGGAATTTCAATAATTGCTTAAAAAGTAATTGCGTAATCAAAGCTAAAATGTACAATAAAGAGAATTTGATACACTCATATTAAAATATAAGGTTTTGAGTGTGAATTTGTTAAAGAGACATCATACCCATGTCTACATGTTTTCGTTTTCTCTGGAAATTAAAAAAAAAAATTAAAAACGTTAAAGGAAAACATTTTTAAGAAATGGGTTTTTGAAACATTGAATTCCAAGCAATTATTGATTCGGGATTGAACAACACTGTCATTATCAAAATTTAATGTAATGAGTATAATGACTAATGACGATTGATGTTTAAGGTATAAAACAATCGAAAGTGATGAAGTGAGTTTGGTAACTTATACCTATATGAGAATCTAATGCTTACCAACTGACAAAAGACCATTTTTACGTCTTTTCATAAAACGACAGTTGATAGAAATACACCAAAATGAGTAGTTGTTTTTGAATTTAAAAACACTATTTGTCAATGAAAGAGAACAAATTTGAAAGACAAGTGGAAATATGTCAATTATTGACAAACGAAATGTCAATTTGTCTTTACATAACTGACAAAGAAATTTTTTTTGGAAAGGTGTTGTAATTCCTTGTCAATGAAAGACACTATTTTGACAGCATCAGCATATGGAAATAGTTGTCAATGAACTGACAAAAGGCGTCTCTTTGCTATTGAAAAGAAAGAAAAAGAAGGATGTCAATTAAAGGCACAAGTGGAAATGAATTGACAGTTTTGGCGTTCAAAGATCAAATCGTAATATGTCAAAGTGTGTTAATAGAAACCTAGCACAATGCTACGTTTCCACTTGTCTAAGAATTGACACAGTTTGATAGATCTCGGTTTTGTCTTTGAACGATACAATTGCAAGTTCAGTTCCACTCATGCCCTTAATTAATATAAAATAGTTGCGGTTTCTTCAAAGACAAAGAAATTTTGACGCGCGTTTCTGTCAGTTCAGCGCCAGCTACTTCCATCTTGTATCGTCGTTTATAAACTGACACTATTGTCAATCAATCAATCAATCCTCTTAAATGGATGGAAGATAGCAATATGCATATATATATGTCACTCATTTCAGTCTTTTCTTCTTCACATTTGATAACATTATTGGCATCCAAATTGCATTTTGCTCAGCTGTCAAATAAGTATCTTTCATTGACAAGTAATTAAAATACGTTGCCAAAAAATTTGCAAAATATGCAAATTTGTAGTAAACAAAATTTCCCACAAAAATTACTCAGAAAGCATTTTGTACAACCACTACAAACGGCAGTATGGAGCTCCCCCAAAAAAGCCTACAATTTCGTACTTTGAAAGATTTTCAGAATCCTCCCTCTTAAAAGCGCAGTAACTCCTTAACCATCAAGTTTAGGGCATAACTTTTCTAAATTAGCTACCGATTGCATGTAAAGTAGGGTTTTTCAAACGGGACGCTACAAAAGAAGAGCGACAAGGACAGCAAACGACGCCATATTTCTTGCCGCTCTTTTGACATTTCTCTTCAGTAAGATTTGCCATTTCATGAGGGAAAGATATAAATACGAGTCAACAACGAGTCGAAATTATTAAAATTTACTACCGAAATTCGGAGTCAGTGGCCTCAACGTTAAGAGCGCTACGTCCAATTTAAGGTCGTCATAATCGTCCTAGCAGATCAACAATTGAGCGTCTAGTAGAAAAATTTGAATCCACAGGCACAGTACAAAATGTTCCCGTGCCAGTGAGACAAAGAAGTGCCCGTAGTGTCGAGAATATTGCTGCCGCTGAGGCTTCAATTACAGAAAGCCCAAATGTGTGTCTCACACGTCGTTCTCAAGCGTTGGGCATCTCTGTGACGTCGTTGTGGTGAATTTTGCGAAAAGATCTTGTCCTACATTCTTACAAATTGACGCAAGAGCTTAAGGCGCTTGACCACCAGAAGCGTCGTATGTTCGTGAATTGGGCTGAGCAACAACTTGAAAATGATTCGGATTTTCATCGAAAAATCATCTTCAGCGATGAGGCTCATTTCTGGCTGAATGGTTTCGTCAATAAACAAAATATGCGGTATTGGTCAGGCAGCAATCCACACGTACTCCATGAGACATCATTGCATCCCGAAAAAATTACGGTTTGGTGTGGTTTATGGGCCGGCGGCGTCATTGGGCCGTACTTCTTCCGTGATGATCAAGACCGGCACGTTACTGTGAATCGGGATCGCTACCGTTCAATGATAACCGAATATTTTCGGCCCCAATTGGATGATATGGACTTGGAGGACATGTGGTTCCAACAAGACGGCGCCACAAACCACACAGCGAATGTCACAATCAATTTATTGGAAACCAAGTTTGGAGAACTTGTTATCTCACGAAATGGTCCAGTCGCTTGGCCGCGTCGGTCGTGCTATTTGACGCCGTTAGACTATTTCCTGTGGGGCTACGTCAAGTCTATGGTCTATGCCAACAAGCCAGCGACGATTGATGAACTTCGTACGAATATCGAACGTGAAATTGCAGCAATATCGGCCGATTTATGCTTGAAAACCGTCGAAAATTGGGTTCAGCGTCTGGACTTCTGCAAGCGTGCCCGTGGTGACCATGCAAATAAAATCTAGTTCCATACATAATGGCATCGAACGTCGTTTCTCAGGAATAAAGAATTTCATTGAATCCAAAACGGTTTTTGTTTTGTTTAAAACAACTTTTGTAGCTCTCTTATTGAAAAACCCGATACAACCACGAAAAATGCGCTCTCAAAAAAGGCTGAAATTTCATACTTAGTAAGATCTTCAGTTTCCTTCCTCTTTTTAGTGCAGTAACTTCTTAACCGTCGACTTTAGGGCATTACTTTTCATGATCAATCTTGAAGATAATTAATAAGCTACCGATTGCGTGTATTAACAGTCAAATTCCTATAATTCGATCTCCGTTTAAGTCGAATTTTCCTCCAACAAGAACTTTTTCGCCATATTATTGTACTTCCCTCAAATTTCCATACTGAATTTATTTCTCTGTTAATCGATTTTTGCAAAACTCTCATGACTATAAATACATTTTG
The DNA here is from genome assembly GCA_946251815.1 of Dasysyrphus albostriatus. NCBI lineage: Eukaryota > Metazoa > Arthropoda > Insecta > Diptera > Syrphidae > Dasysyrphus > Dasysyrphus albostriatus. Next base: position 33,032,540 of record OX276338.1, on the reverse strand, counting down.
ATGTCCCGTGAAAATTAGGTTTAAATGGGAGAGAGTGTTTTTTATTCAAACGTTTCTTACTATCTATAACTTTCTTTTCTGTCTGTTTTATACAGCCCCTGTACTGGAGTTCCGTAGAAATTTTATTACCAATTTGTCCAACCGCCAGAATCGATTGAAGTATAAATAAGAGAGCCAGAAAAACTTTGTAAAGTCCAAATACTTTTTAAATTTAAATTTCGCCAAAATGATGCAAAAATTGCCAGATCACCAGTGGACATTTCACTATGAAAAACCTTTCTGACGTTCATTTATTTATTTTTATTATACAAAAACTTTCTTTCATTCGAAGAAAAACAATTGCAATTAATATTTTCTTAGAACTTTCATAAGAGCGCATATTTCTTGATTTTTTCAATTACTTCTAATTTCTATAGAAAAAAATTTAACGCATTATGCTTTTCGAGACAGTAAATCCCTTCAACGAATTATATCAAAAATCTCCAAGGCACCTGCCATATATTTTTGGCACGAATTTGAGCTTTGTTTTTCTTATTCTTCTGGCAAATAAAATTAAACATTAATTTTCCTAAAAATCCTTTTCAAGTCCTCGTCGGGACAGACATGTTTTTTGCATCAATTTTGTTGTCTCGTTTTCTGTTTACACAAACTCAGACACATTTATTTTATTTTTATTTTCATTTTAATTATTTTGATCCTGAGATTGTATTGTAATCCCTTACCCTTCCCAGACATATTATTTATATACGGTTGTAAGATGATGTCCAAAAATAATACAGAGTGTTGTTGACTTAACCTAGAAGAACCTTTTTTAGAAATGGTTCTTCATCATTGATTGAGAGATACATTTTTTACGAGTATATCGGCTTTATCTCCAGCAATCCCTAAGGAATTTGGAAGACTAGCAAGTTGGAGTGTTCTATAGGATTAGCCCCACTAAACATACGACAAGAAATAAATACAAATAAACCAGTCAAATGATAATATTTTAACCCAAAGAAACAAGTTAAATACTTCAGGTTTATCTTTTCATTCAAAGTTGTATAAAAGATGTGAACTGATATTTGATCCCATTCCCCTCTTAGTGGTGTTTTTGTAAATTGTAAATTTTCAAAATATCGTTTTTATTCGACATCTTCAAAAGAGACTTGAAAAAAACCAACCGAATCATTCAAGGTCCAAGAGTCAACTCTCCAAAAGTTTTAAGGTTGAGTTCAAAACACCCGTTTTCTACATTAAAATTTTGTATAGTTTTCCAGAGGAGCAAAGTAAACAAAAGCCAATCATTCAGAGGTTGAATACATGAATGTTGTTTTTTTTTTTTTACATCAAGGATACACTTTCAACGCTCATTAGTTGCGTGTTCCTGTTTAAAATTTTTGTTATTTCTGTTTCTTTTTTTTGCTGTTGCTGTAATTTCTATTATTTTTTGAGAGCTAATTTCTTTGCAACAAGGACTTTACTTGAGCCACTGAAATATTCCAGTAATTTAATGTGAATTTGTTGATGCTCTTAAAGCCTCATTTAAAAGTAAAATGTGAATACTTTTGGACACTTCAACCATCATCATCACCATCAACATCATCAGGAGCAGAAGCAGAAACAGAAGAAGCACCGCACATCGAGCCTTCTGGGTACAGAGAGATAATATACACAGAGCCTGATGGGTGCTTTATATCCTAGATCCTACTATTGTTTTTCTTTTCTTTTTTTTTTGTCTTTCTTTTACAGTGTGAATGAACTTGCATAGTAGGTATAGTGCTCCAGCTCATTCACATCCTCGTCGCAGTCGTCGTAGTCTTCGTCGTCGTCATCGTCATCATCGTAAATAGTCAGCGTTCTCGTCCTTATTCTGAAATGCAAACTGAATGATGACAGCTTTTGGTTGTGTTTTTTTTTTATTTTTTTTTTTGTTGCTGCATTTCAACTCTTTAGAAAAAATTTAGTTACTTTTTTTTTCATTCTAACATTTTGCTCTTGTTTATGTATTACGTGTGAGATTGTCTTTCCATGAGAGTCCTTTGTATATACATATTTCTTGTGGAGCAATTTTTCTAGGTCGTTACTTTAGAAAGATGATTATGTTGCAAGTTGCAAGGTGGTGTTTTCTAGTTTTATCAGTTTTTTTGTATGTGTTATTTCTTCAATTTTTAATCCGACTACTGCTTTAATGACAGTATCGCCTTAAGGTTTATGTTGGCTGTTTTTTTTGCTTCTTTTTGGAATAAAAATACATGTGACTTTAAGGACTTTTCGTTATTTGAAAAGTGATTATGTCTTTTAAAAGTTACGCTTGATGTTCTGTTACCAACTTTAAAGTTTTGATATTTTGATGAAAATAAATTATAATCTTTTAAATTTTAAGAGGTTAAAGTACCCAAATAATGTCCTTTAGGTAGTTTTTATTTTCTTGGAGATTTACAGACCACGAACTTTAAAAGTTATGATGTTGAGCACGACAAAAATATGTAACTTTGTGAGGTGACAGTATATTTAAATATTTTGAAGGCTCTATTGGTCCAACTTTTCGAATAATTTATGGGGCTTTAACGAAAAATGTATCCTTTTTCTAGGATTGGGTACGAAATTTCACCAAAAAAAACCTCACATTCGAAATCTCGCAATATGAAATTTAGCAATTACAAAATCTCACTTTTCAAAAAATTTCGCCATTACAAAGTCTAAATTATCTCAACAATTACCAAATTTCGCAAAACAAAAACTCGAAAATTAAAATGTCAAGAAATTTATTACAACCCAGTAATCAGAAACTCGCAAATTCTCGTGAGATTGGAATTTGCGAAAAAAAATATCATTTGTTGCAATACATTTAATTTTGCGAGATTTCGTAATTTTTGCTAAACAAATCAAATGTTTAGTTTTCCAACTTTTACACTTTCATTTATAATTGTTTTTTCTTAAATTTCAGTTGTTGTTAAGAGCAAGAAAGAGGAGACACAAATTAAACCTAAATTTATCCAGTAGTAATATGAGTTAAATATTGCAATTAATTAAAATATGTTTTGGAAAGCGATAGTTTTTCCTTTTCGAGTTTTTGTATTAAGTTGAATACTATATTGCTGCGAGCTATGTAACTGTGAGAATTAAATTTGCAAGAAATTTTGATTTGCAACATTTTAAAATAAATAAGATACATTTTGTGGTGCAACAGCTCTCAAATCATTCCTGTGTGCATGTTGTTGGCAGGAATGGAGGGGACCTACAATTTTTTTGCCGAGTTTGAACGGCTAGATGAGAAGCACTTATTTATGACAAGTATACTCTTGGATGATTTGCAAGAGGCAGTATCTCGGGAAAAACAAATCTGTTTTTAGGTTGCAGCTGCTGGGAGTCGAACCCAGACCTTCGACCTGACAGTCCATCACACTAACCATAATGCCACGACATACTTTTGTAAAATTTTGATGTGCGAAATTCTAAATTGCGAGATTTTAGATAATATTTTCGAGATTTTTTGGTGCAAGATGTTAAGGTGATACATTTAAAATTGCGAGATAATGAAAAGCAGGGTTATTAATGAGCGAGATTAAGATTTCAATTTTTGGGATTTAAACAAAAAAAATGAGAGATTTTGGTTTGCGGGATTTTTTCAAACTTACCATTTTTAATTGCGATACATACATAGGTACTACATACGACTGCAAGTTATGCATTCGTAGGAAAAATCGAGATTTCGATCAGACTTGTCATAACAATAACTGGGAAGACGAAAAAAGTTAGTCTCATAATTCCGTCTGCCTTTTTATTCGTCTACAGCTTAAACGGTTGGATCGACTTTCTTAAAACTTGGTACACATTGGTTTTTGGTCCTTCTGACTACAACTTTATTTCATTTTCTTATTAGAACCAAAACTAACACGCAGGCGGCTCATGCACTTTTTTAAGCAATTTCAAAAAATCTTACTTTTTTTCAAAAACGGCCTAAAAATGTTTGTTGAAAAAATTCAATAAATGTATTTTAGTAAAAACCTTGCCTTTTGAATAGACCATATGCATATGAATATGTTGGTTTGGCCCATAAGTATGCTTAAAACCGAAAATGCTTCTAAATTAACCCACGCCTCTTTTCAATATTTTTGGGTATAACTCCGAAACTAAGACGAATTTGATAATTTTACACTTAAAATTTTGAATTCAAAATAATTTTTTTTAAGAAATGGTTTAAAAAATGTATGTTACAAAACAATTTAAGTAGGAAAAGTTATCAAAAACTAACCTAAAAAAATCAAAAAAAACAATTTTTTTTTTTAAATTGCACTAAACGTTTTCGGAGCAAAGAAACTTTCAAGATATGCTTAAGCAAAATAAAGAAGAGTCTTAAGGCCTTAATATGAAATGTAAAAAGCTATATTAATTGAAAATTGTCAGATTTACAGCCATTCAAACTTTACCATTTCTAAGAAATATTCGCAGATTTTGCCTGATAGCTTATTTTTGGGTAGCACATGACAAATTTAACATTCCTTGCATCTAGTACCCAGTCTTATATAAATCGGACCAGCCGTTTTGTCTGTAGGTTTAGAAGCATTTTCAATACAATCTTTTCTAAATAAAAGTTATGTGGAATTTAGAAAAAAAGAAATTTAAAACCTTTAATTATGTTGGCTTTTGATAACTTTTCCTGCTTAAATTTTGTATACAATTTTTCAAACCATCCATTTCAAAAGAAAATTTTGTTTTGAACAAAGAGTTTTTGTAAAATTGTCAAATTTTACTTAGTTTCCGAGTTATACCAAAAATATTAAAAAGCGGCTAGTTTCAGGCTTAAGCATGCTTGTAGGCCTAACAAACATACATATAGAATAATAAAAACCGTTGCCCCTCATTTCATCTTCCGCCCTATTCAATTTTCAATGGAGAATAGACTAACAGTCTACCTGTGGATAGGAAAACATTTTTCAAAGCATTGTTATTAATGATACCCCTAAGGAAAAATAAAAAAAAATATTTCTTTCTGTTTTTAATAATTTCTTTTATAGAGAATCTTCCTAAAAATGTATTTAAACAATTTTTTGACCGAAATTTTCGAAAAAATATTTCTTGGATTTTATAAATGTTTAAACCATGTAGAACTATTTTTTAAATTTTCTTTAAAAAATGATTTATCTGATATTCATATTTTTTTAATAAGGAAACTTCTAAAAATATATAAACAATTTCTAATCAATATTTTCAAATTTCTTTCTTAATCAAATATTTTGATGCTCGATTTGTATTTAAAACTCGATGTTAAAGGGTTTTTCAACATTTTCTAGTTTGCAGAATATTTTAAGAAAATTTTTATCTTTCATGAAAAAATATCGATACTTGAAGATGTTGAAAAAAAATAAAACTGCTTGTTTGATTTTTATAAAACTTTCTTTTTTATACTAAAGTATTGCATCTCATAGAACGTTTTTATATATTCAGTTAACCAGATTTAGAATAATTTTTTATATTTTAAATTGCAATTTAATCATAAAAATAAACATTTTTATTAAGGAAAAGTTCACAAAATTAGGAATAATTAATTTCAAATAAGTTCAACTAGTATTACATATCAATATTTTCAACAAAAACAAATTTTGTTTCAAAAACGAAATAATTTTTTTGTTCGACATTTCAGAAATGGGTTGACAACTTTTTTTTGAAATTTTATTTCTATATGCACATGAATAAATAATTAACATTAGCATACCAAAAGTTTTCCTTAAAAATTTTTAAGAATTTGGTATTATAAGAAATTATTATTTTTTTTTTAAACCGCTTCGATGATTTTACAAATGATTTTTTTACGTCTGTGATGTTAGCAGAAGAATTTTAAGCTAGACCAATGGGATCACGGCAGGAGCTGGCTAGAAAATTACAGTTAGGCTCCCAAATGGCAGTTTAATTTGCATTTCAAGAAAAACTAATGTCCAAATTTTGAAGTCCTTATTTGAAAAAAAAAAATCGTATAAATTAATTTTTCACTGTTAACTTCACTGCGACTTCATAGTGAAGTTAGAAGTGCAGCATGAAATTTTTTGTATGTTAGGACTTCAAAATGTGGGGTTATCCTTTTCTTGAAATGCAAATTAAGCTGCAAATTCAGAGCCTTATATCAGATTCACATCTACACTTAGCTTAAAATTGTTCTGCTAAATTCACAGACGTTTATTTTTTCCATATTCAATCAAGAATTAAGATAGATTTTTTTTTCCATCTCAAACTATCAAAGAAGTTGTTTTAGCTTTACATTTTTCTTATAACTTTCATGTATTTACATACAATTTTCTTAAGCCCTCAGCGTCTTTAACATAATATAGCAAGTACGTGCAAGCCTGTCGTGCATTTTATTTTGCTTTGTTTTTGTGACCATTCTCTCAGAAATGCAATGGCGAATTTAGTAGGATTTTTGGTTGTTAAGCTAAACGTAATTTTCCCTTATTAATCACTAGACGCTAATATTGGGGCCGTATCGTAGAGACAAGTGCGTTCTTTGAAAAAAAAACAGAGTATTATATCAAAATTTTGTACGTTGTGAAACGTTACAATAAAGAAATGATATTGCGATAAATGCGTGCGGTATGATATCTCCGTTAAGCTTTTATTAATTGGTTTTAATTTTTATTTTTACGTCCAAAGGACACCTCCGGTTTCCACTGCTTAGCCAAATCATGTCATGTAAATATTTAATATTTTTTTTTTTAGTAATCAAGTTTTGGACAACTTGGTGCTTTTCATCTAAAATAAGACATAATTAAAGTACCGAATGCATTATATTTAACATCCATATCCTTAAAAAAACGTGATTGCAACAAAAAAAAATCTACGTGCCACATGTCTTGCATTTCATTTATATTTATTTAAAATATTCTTAAAAGGAAAATTTCAGCTACTAAAGAAGAGGGTTTAGCTTAACATATTACTTTTGAACTCCCCACAGTTTACCATTAAAACGTGTTACAAAGTATAGTGGGACCTGCCTACTTTAAGAGCTTTAACACAACTTCCCCATCCCTCAAAAGGAAACCTAAGGTTAACAAACAATAAGTATAATAGAGCTTATTTTGCATGCAGTAAGTGAAACGACGTCTCAAGTAACATAAAATACTGAATACCTACTACTACCTACCTACTTATACATTCGCAACCCTTTTACAATTCACAAAATGTAAAAAAAAAAACAAGAAGAAATATGAATAAATGCAAGTAGCATTCTCTATGACGATGACGCCTGGAAATTGCGCGAACACTAAAATGTAACAACAACAAAAAAAAGAAGCCAGAGTCTGCAATGAACTTCCAGCTCTCGAAATATAAAGTGTATGCATTCCATTATGCAATATGCAAGTGATAGCATCTCTATATATAGATCTTTGAATTTGCAAACTTAACCATTAAACCACGATAAAACTACAACAACAATAAGAAAAAAAATCACTTTTCTATGTTAGAAAAATAAACACTAAAAATTAGCTCAAGAAAAAACTAAAACATACAAAAAAAAAAACTGCAAATTGAAAATAAACTTGAAGGAAATGCAATCTTTGGTTTAGAAGAGAAGACTTTTTATCTTATCTCGGTGTAACGCTACTCTGACGGCAACGGCAGGGTATATAAACCTTGCTTTAACCATTTAAGTCTTGAATATACTCTGGAAATGCGAATTCCATTATTACATCAGTCTATACCTACTTTGGCTATGTGCCGCGGAAAAACTTGAGTCTTCTTTTTATTTTGCGTAGATGGAAGTTTGTTAGTCATAGGGTGCTCTCCGGTTTGTTATTTTTGATAATTTTAATTTTTAAAATATTCAAAGTTTGCTAAATACCTTCTAATAATAATTATCTTCGTGTTACGATCATTAATTTTCATTAGGAGGGACAGAAACCGTCAACAAGCCCTAATCGCAATTGACAACATCTTTCTCGCGGTTTCAAAATAGGGTAGCACTGCATACCACGTCGTTAAAATATTCGGCTGAATTGGCTAAGTAATAAAGTTTGACGTTCAGAAATAGGGGAATTCCTCTTTCTTGACACTGCAATTTCAAATTCTGCAATTTCATTTATTTTACGTCGCGGCAGTTTTCGAGTTTCAAAAAAAAAAAAAATCAATAAATAGCAAATTTGCAAATCTTACACATACATTTTTTTTGAAATTTCATTATTTCTTAAAAAAGATAGTTGTGCTGTTTTGTGCTCAGATTATGCTGCCAATCCTCGAGGAATTGAAAAAAACTCGCATACCTAGTTGCAACTTTTATGTTACCTGAAGTAACCACTGCCATTTTATATTTTTAAAAAATTTGTGGTTTGTGCTCAACTTGGGCCGTTAATACTTTTAAAAAATCGCAAACTTGCAAATTTTACGAGCCATTTTATTTTTTAATTTCGCAATTACTTGAAATGAAAGTTGTGCTGTTTTGTGCTAAATTTGTACTGCTACGCAGGGTTGCCACATTTGAAACAAATTCGATAGCCTAATTTAGAGATTTTTGTATCCCAAAATCGGGGCCGAAAAAGTAGCCCAAATAGTAGCTCAATAACAATAAAAAAATGTACTGACAATTATAATTTATTTTTGTTTTAAAAAACAACGGAAAATTAAATATATATTGTTTGCTTTAAAAGAAAGAAGAATTGTAAAAAAATTTACTGAAAAAAGTTTGACGCAATGAATCATCGGGGACTATTCAATGAAAAAAAGTGGTGCCAAATTGTGGAATGCTTAAAGAGTAAGTTTGAATGCTTAAAGAGTAAGTAAATGGGCTGTCCTACTGAAATTGTTGGTGGCAATTGCAGAAAATAGCCCAATTTGCAATAAATAGCCCAATCTGGCAACCCAGCTGCCATATGCAAAAAAAATCCAAAAAAAAAATCGAGTAGCTGCAACCTGCAACTTTTAGGCCAAAAACTAATAAAGGTATGATTTTGTCAAAGTTTTACATTTTTCTTATAAAATAAATTACTGTGTTATTTTGTGCTCAGTTTTCCATATTTGCAACTTTTAAGGCCAAAAAATTTGCGAAGAGTGAATTTGGCGCCGTCAGTTTCGATTTTCAGACAAAAAATGTTTGCTGTACTGCCTTGTTCCGTAAATATTAAAAAAATTGCAAATTTGCGAATTTTACCAATGATTTTTTTTTGTTGAAAATTTGCAGTTTTGAAGAAGTTTGACTGTTTTGTGCTGCCATATATTTAAGAGATAAAGGAATTAGCATCTTTTCATGTGTAAGCTTTGCGAATTTGCAAATCATTTCTAATGTCAACGGCACAATTGCAGCACAAATTGAACACAATACGGCACAACCTTTTTTGAAAATGAAAATTGGTGGTGTGTTCACATGTGTTTGGCCGTTTAAAAAGCAAATATGTGATTTTTTTTATCTATTCAGTATATGGCAGCACAAACTCAAAACCCATATTTTTACAAAATATCTAAATTAAAAAAATTCATGTGTTAAATTTCCAAATTTGCAAAATTTTAACTTTTTTTATTTTAAACCGAAAACGGCGGCCCTAACTTCACGCTAAAACCCTTCGCAAAGTTTATTTTGGCCCTAAAAATTGCAATTATGCGAATTAATATCTCTTTGGCACTTAAAAGCATTATCTGCGCATAAAACAGAACAAATATTTTTTTCAAAAATTGAAAATGGAGGTGCTAAGTTTACGCAATTTTAATTGTTTTTACATTTATTATTTTACATTAATCAATCGAGTGCTATCTCTTGGCAGTTCATCCATTCTTTGCATTCTTTTGATTTTAAAAATTCCTTTGAATTCCTTAACCATCTCACAATAAAGTTTTTCCTGCAAGAAATGCATAAATTCTCAAAAGATTGTAATCAATTGACTGCTAAGAAATGAATAAGGGAATGTAAAATGAGTGATTGCAATAACTTCAATGTCAAATGATTGGTGTTAGTAGAATTTTAAGTCGTAGCTCAAAGTGCAGTCGATGAATGTAATCTTTTATTTGAATTCATAAGAGATTGCATTCTTTTACCACCCTGTTACTTTATTACCAATTAAAATGAGAAGAACAGGTAACGAGATTTAGCCTTGTGGCACCCCGTTTTATTTTTAAAGAAAAACAAAAGACAGAACCAAAGTCAATCAGAATTGTCAAAGATTGTTCTTATTGAAAAAGAAATCTGCACAATAATTGCCCTATATAAATTTTTTTTTTCAAAAACCCCTCTTCACGTATGCCATTTGCAAAAAAAAGGGTGTCATATAGTCCAGTCTCTCTTTTAAATACAAAAAAAAAAAAATTGCCTCCGGTTTGAGTTCATCATAGCAATAAAATGCTTTTTTTGTATCTTTCTTTCCTTTCACACACAGAAATGACAAGTTTGACATCTTTTTTTCCAAAGGAAAAAAAAAGTAACAAAATGAATACAATATCCTTCCAGTGCATCTACATAATTTCAATGGAAACTTAACCTTCGGGTTTGAAAGATAAAATACAAAAAGAAACATCCCCGGATATTGCTGTTAGCCATCAAGTGATATATATTCACATCTAAGGCAAAGAAGGGTAAACGAAACTCCCTCAATCTGTATTTTGACCTATTTCAGGGAATCTTGTGTGTGCTTAACATAAATCTTAAGACTTGTCGATAGACCAAAGTTAATCTTTCATATTCGCTTTGGTTGTTTTTTTTTCTCATTTCTTCCTCTGGGCAAAGTAAAAGATGTAACGAGGTCTTAGAAAAACCTACATTGACTAAATCAACACAAAATGACTTCAAGGACATAGTACACCATGAATTATTTGAATAAGTTCATATTTTGAAAAGAGAAAAAAAAACAATTTCCTATGCTCATTTTTTTTTAAAGAAAATCTGTAATTTTCTTTTAGAGTTTTACACTCATTGTCGGAAGACACTTATTTAAGACTGACAAGTGAACAGATCGATCAAAAATCTTAGGCGATATGAAATTGTGACAGGTTGAGTGACATGACATTTTGTCTATTTTTGCCTTTGAGACTGATATTAATTTGGCTGAAGAAACCTTTTTCAGTTTTGGTTTATCGTAATTTAACACTTTTTTTTTGAAAAATTAGCTTTCAATAAATATTTTTTATCATAAAACAACGCAGAAATAAAGAACAGTTGCACTTGATTACAATCAATTGACTCAGAGTGTTATTTTAGGATAATTTAGTAAAAATGTAAATATTAACGATATTTGATTTCAGTTCTTGTTGAAAGGAAGTTGATTTTTGACATCGAATACATCATAAATAAATCTATAAAAATCATTGAAGAGAAAAGCACTTTGTGAGAGAAGCACTTATACACATAACATTACTTTATAGATAAAGTTTTGGACGGGCATTTACTCTTAGTAGTTTATACTGTTCGATATCGTTCCTCTTAAGCAAATGGAATTTTCTGGCAATGCAGAAAATTTATAGACTCCCTATGGAAAGTGGATGAACTTCTTTTTCACCAAAGCCATACCACTTGGGAATTATTTTATTGAAAATTAATTCACAAAGTTAGGTAAGGCCGCCAGATGTTTATGGGTGAGAGCTGCTGCGGTTCCTGTGGTAATGTTTGTGGTTGCATAAGTTTTAATTCATTATTCAGATTTTCAATCAAATTTGATTTAAGCAAATGGTGGATTAATTACAATAAAGTTATTTAGATAATAAGCAAATCTATATTTGAAATGTTTGATTTAAAAAAGTTTTACTTCGTGTGTGTGGTTGCTGTTCTAAATAAAAAAATTTGTATTGAAAAAAAAAAACACAACACATTTAGTTCAAGGATTTAATTAAAGAAAAAAATGAAGGATACAACATTGAGTCTGATGTCCTTAAATAAATAATTTAACAAAATTAAAGGAACAACATTTTTTTAAATTTTTCTTAGTGTTTTTTTGAGAAGCTGATGGTGGTTTTATATTTTTTGTTTCGAGTTTTGTTTGCAAATATTTTTTTTGCAGTACGGTTCTTGCAAGAAATGAACAAACAACGAATTTTTTGTGTCTTTTTTATCATGGTCCGGATAACTTATGTACTTGTACAATTTTGTTTTGCATGGTCGATCTGACTTTTCATAAAAAAGATACGTTTGAAACGTCATAAGAATTCAAGGACATTTTTGGAAATTTGAGTTAGATTTGAACATGATATTTTTAAGATTCTTTAGGAATCATTTTTTTTTTTACTTTTCAACTTTAGCTTAAATAAAATCCACGACTGAGTCGCACGTACTTGCTCTTATATTTAAGATGCTTATAGAGTTTAAGAACATTATATGTAAGGACATGGAAATTATAAGAGGAAAATGTTTAAAAGCATGAAATAAGATATTTAAATAAGCTAAAATAAAAAAAAATGCCATCTTGACTGACTCTAATTGAATGGAAAAAAATATTTGAAATCATTGGAACGGGTTTCTTAAAAAATAATTTTTTTTAAGGAACATTTTTGGTAGGAAATAGTAAGTATTTATTTATGTGCATTAGGGTGGTCCTTAAATTGGACGTAGTCTTGGATAGCCCTCATTCGATTCAAAACATTGAAAAACAATTTCCCTAATTTTTTCAGATTTTTATTTCACCCCCCTGGTGACCCTACTTTCACTTTTAGGTACTAATTATGTGTAAAGGATAATTCTTATAAAACGCGAAATTAAATCAGAATGTATAGACTGGATTCAGACGAGACCCTCCCGTTTAGGCGGGAGGGGTAATTTTCTAGAAATTTGGCCAAAAACAGAAAAAAAAAATTATTTTAAGAAAACGAGAACACTTACAATGCCACACCTTAGCTTCTTTTAAAGCCACGATTCCATTCTATAATATGCTTCCTAAATAAAGTTTTTATTTTAAGTAGTTTTTGAAAAAAAAAAAATATTTTTATCTTAAAAAATGATAATTTTTGTTTTTTTTTTAATTTTTAAGTTTGAAAATTATTTTTTTTAAAACTTTTTGGAATAAAAGCATATAAATGGAATCGTGGCTTTAGGAAAAGCTAAGGCGTGGCATTGTAAATGTTCGCGTTTTTTTTTTTAAATATTTTTTTTTGTTTTGATCCAAATTTTGAGAAAATTACACCTCCCGCCTAAACGGGGGAAAACAGACCTCCTTTCCGATACTATTTTTGTCTCGCCTAAATCGAATCTATACCCGCAGATTGTTTTTTCGCATTTTATAAGAATCACCCTAACCTCATAGTTAGTATCTAAAAGTGAAAATAGGGATACCAGGCGGGTGAAATAAAAATCTGAAAAATTAGGAAAAATTTGTTTTTTTTTATAAAGAACCATTTGATGCCTATCCATTCCAGAATTTCAAAAAAAAAACAATATAAGGACCGCCCTGATTTGCATATAAAAATAAAATTTCAAAAACTTGTCAACTTGTTTTTCAGATATGGAGTTTTCAAAGAAAAAAATAAACTTAAAAAAAAAATCAAAAACTTTTCTCTTTGAAAATTTTGGTATGCAATATTTGTGAATCTTATTTGAAATTTGTATATAAAAAAATTATCAAAATCTGTTCGGCCGATAAAAAGAAAATTCAAAATTTAATGGAAAGTACGGTTATTTTTCTATAAAAGTTAATTTTTTTCTTTTAATATTTTACTTTAAAAAAAATTATGTTTTTTTGTAGGTATGAAATATTTTCGAGTTTTTTTAAATTAATTTTTTTTGGAAAAACGTATGTACTTTTTATGTATTTTCAAGTCAAAAAAATATAAAATAAATGAGAAACTGTGAAAAAACTCCACGAAAATTGTTGTTTTTATTTCAATTTTATGACGGCTACGCAATGTATTGGAACAACACAATTTGTTCATTCAATTGGTTTTAAAGACATTGAAAATTTGATTAAGAAAAACGGTTCGGTGTATCAATTTGAAAATTTACAGGAATATTGATGCTGTAAAAGTCTATAAATCTGCATACTAATTTAAGTCATGCAATAAAAATCTTTTCGGTGTACTTTACTTATACTTGTGAAATCAAAACGGGGGTTTTTAATCACTTTTAGGGGCATCTGATATAGGGTGAAAGCTGAGAGGTAGAAGTCCGAGACTGATATATTTTTAGTAAGTCAATTTTTTCTGATTTTTTGATGTACCACTTTTTTGGTTTTACCGCTGAAATTAAAATGGGGCTCTCGAGCACTTTGGGGCGTCAGGCAGGGGAAAAGCTGAAAGTAAAATGTCTGGCATTTATAAATTCATAGTTAGAACATTTTGTCCGATTTTTTGGTGTGTCGCACACTATTATACACCCCTGACATCAAAAGTCGGTTTTTTGTCTACTATATGGGCTTCTGGGAGGGTAAAAGCTAAAAGGGAACCGTCTGGGAAGTAATTATTTGAGATCAGAAGGTAGTTTTCAATATTAAATATGTAAATTGAAGTGGTTACACCCCTGACAAAAAAAAAAAAAAAATAGGAAAAATCGCGGTTTTTAACCACTCACCACTGCCAAAAGCTGAGAATTAACCCTGCCAGACTTTTGTACACGATGCCTAAATCATTATTGCCATGTTCTTATATTTTGGTTACATCCACTCCCAAAATTTGCTGTCGGCTCTTGTATTCTAAAAGATAAAGCTTTTCCAAGAACACAACAAAAAAAAAAAAAATTGAGAAAAAATTTGTTCTTTTAATTTTGTTTGCCTGAGTATATAAAGTCAGTTTACTGAAATTTAAATGTTTGGTCAGAAAAAATTCACTGAATACAAATTTCAATGCCGCATTACGGCTCTGGACCTTTGGCACCTCATATATGGGAAATTTGATATTTTAGAATGTCATCTAATTAGTGAAGAAATGTCAACTAGTCCTAGAAATTGGTCAGCCCTTGATAACTAGTTATAAAGATTTAAAGTTTCTCAAGGTCACGCGCGATTTTAGGCACCTAATTTACGGGAAATTTACAAAAAAAAAGATGTCATCTGAAAGATTAGTAGATAGTGATAAAAGGTCAACTATTTTCAGTAATTGATCAGCTATAGTTTTTTTTCTATGAATTTTCAAAACTCGTTTCAAGGTCACAAAAAAAACGTTTGGCACCTCATTTGGGTCATTTCAAAAAAACAAGTATGCCATTTGAAAGGCCATTTCACGGTCATAAAAGGTCAGCTTTTTCAGAAATTGGTCAGAAATAGTTTTTTTTTATTGAATTTTTAATTTATTTAAAAAAAAAATTCAAGATCATAACGATTTTTGGCACCTCATTTATGGGAAATTTGCAAAAAATATATACCATCTGAAAGATCTCTAGATCTATATAAAAGTTCAGCTATTTTCAATAATTGGTCAGCGATAGATTTTTTTTAATAATTTTTTTTTTTTTAATTTCAAGGTCATAGCGATTTTTGGCACCACATTTATGGGAAATTTGGGAAAATTGCATACATTCTGCAGGATCTCTTGATCTATATAAAAGGTCAGCTATTTTCAGTAATTGGTCAGCGATAGATTATTTTTTACGATTAAAACAAAAAAAAAAATTAAAGGTCACAAACGATTTTTGGCACCTCATTTGGGTAATTTTCCAAAAAAAAATATACTATGTGATAGGTTACTCGGTCATCATAAAAGGTCAGTTAGATTCAGTAATTGGTCAGCCATATTTTTTTTTTAAATAAATTTTTAAAGTATTTGTATGTAGGTCACAGTATAGGGTAATTAAAAAAAAAAAGTAAACCATTTGAAAGGTTACTTAACGATAATAAAAGGTCAACTACTTTCAGTAATTGGTCAGCCATAGATATTTTTAAATTAATTTTTGAATTTTTTTTCAAGGTCACAAAAAAATTTTTGGCACCTCATTTGGGTCGTTTAAAAAAAAAAAACATATCAATTGGAAGGCCATTTAGCAGCCATAAAAGGTCACCTAATTTCAGTAATTGGTCAGTCATGGACGTTTTTGTATGAGTTTTTGAAATTTCGTCAGTAGTATAAGAGAATGTTAGTAGCTAATTTTGAACATGAAAGCACTGCCTAGTCATGCGCAAATTACCTATGCATCTGTAAAAACAATCTAGTTGTTAAAAAACCCTAGAAAAATTACTTTGAAGCTTATAAGATTTGCCAATTGTAATAATTGAAATTGCCAGCAATTTTTTGCATTAAGACACAAAAAAAAAAAGTTTGGTTTGTCTGTAGCCCAGGAAAATTAAACTTTCACTTCGAAAAAATTCCGACAAAGCTGAATTTTGGTAGAGAGCTTTGTGTTGACGTCTTAACCATTTCCTGAAAAGTTCCGTAAATTTGACCGGGGCTTAAATTTTTTGGGGGTGTTAAAGGGGGTTAAATTCAGTTTTTTCTTAATTTCTCGAAAATTATAAGTTTTTTTAAAAAAATGTGAAGGTACAAAGTTTAGCTTATGTCATTCTACACAAAAAAGATTAACATACTTTTTTTCATACAAGCAATAGATTCTGAGAATATCATGGTGGACTAAACCAAACACTTTCTTTTTCAAGATGGCGGTAATTCCCTTACCCCGGGAACCTCAAAAACTTGGTTTCTTAAAGAAGAGATGTAGCCAAACTCAAATCGTACCCATCGATTATGGAAATTTTAATAAATTTTTTGACAAAATTTAATTATAAAATTATTATTAATTATTAAAATGACAAGGCATTGCTTTCATGTTCAAAATTAGCTACTAACATTCTCTTATACTACTGACGAAATTTCAAAAACTCATACAAAAACGTCCATGACTGACCAATTACTGAAATTAGGTGACCTTTTATGGCTGCTAAATGGCCTTCCAATTGATATGTTTTTTTTTTTAAACGACCCAAATGAGGTGCCAAAAATTTTTTTGTGACCTTGAAAAAAAATTCAAAAATTAATTTAAAAATATCTATGGCTGACCAATTACTGAAAGTAGTTGACCTTTTATTATCGTTAAGTAACCTTTCAAATGGTTTACTTTTTTTTTTTAATTACCCTATACTGTGACCTACATACAAATACTTTAAAAATTTATTTAAAAAAAAAATATGGCTGACCAATTACTGAATCTAACTGACCTTTTATGATGACCGAGTAACCTATCACATAGTATATTTTTTTTTGGAAAATTACCCAAATGAGGTGCCAAAAATCGTTTGTGACCTTTAATTTTTTTTTTTGTTTTAATCGTAAAAAATAATCTATCGCTGACCAATTACTGAAAATAGCTGACCTTTTATATAGATCAAGAGATCCTGCAGAATGTATGCAATTTTCCCAAATTTCCCATAAATGTGGTGCCAAAAATCGCTATGACCTTGAAATTAAAAAAAAAAAATTATTAAAAAAAATCTATCGCTGACCAATTATTGAAAATAGCTGAACTTTTATATAGATCTAGAGATCTTTCAGATGGTATATATTTTTTGCAAATTTCCCATAAATGAGGTGCCAAAAATCGTTATGATCTTGAATTTTTTTTTTAAATAAATTAAAAATTCAATAAAAAAAAACTATTTCTGACCAATTTCTGAAAAAGCTGACCTTTTATGACCGTGAAATGGCCTTTCAAATGGCATACTTGTTTTTTTGAAATGACCCAAATGAGGTGCCAAACGTTTTTTTTGTGACCTTGAAACGAGTTTTGAAAATTCATAGAAAAAAAAACTATAGCTGACCAATTACTGAAAATAGTTGACCTTTTGTCACTATCTACAAATCTTTCGGATGGCATCTTTTTTTTGTAAATTTCCCATAAATGAGGTGCCAAAAATCGCGCGTGACCTTGAGTAACCTTGGGAAACTTTAAGTCTTTATAACTAGTTATCAAGGGCTGACCAATTTCTAGGACTAGTTGACCTTTCCTGACCAATTACTGACCAATTAGATGACATTCCAAAATATCAAATTTCCCATATATGAGGTGCCAAAGGTCCAGAGCCCCGCATTACTGTATCATGATTTCGTTTGGCTCTACCAACCAGTTTAAAAAATGTTAAGGTTTTAAAAATGTGATTTTACTATTTTTTTTTAAGTTTTTTCTTTTGGTGGCCTCTTGATCACATTTTTAGAAAACAATAAAAAAAATGTCAGCAATTTATTTATTAGAATTCCTGTTTAAGAGAGTTACACAGACGGTGTATTTTTAAAAAATGTTGCACTAACACTAACCGTTACTTAAATTCATCAAAATTAAAAAAAAAAAAAAAACACAGTGTAGTTGTCCATGCTTCCTACGACCCTAAGGGGCACTTTATAAATGATGGCACCTGGATTAGTCATTTGATCTTACGACCTTGCTCCAATAGAGCATTGGATAACGTAACAGAATTTAACCTAGAAATTGTAAGGCAAGCCATTGTTATGCTTTAACTTTTTTTCTTCAATCATCTTATCAGTTAACTAAAGATAAAACTTGTTGGGGCATATTCATACATGTTGTTTAAGCTGGTGCTAAATCTGGTTTATCATATGGAAGTTTTATCAGCTAAACTCCAGTTTTGTTTAGCAACAGCTGAAACACCATTTATGAATATGCCTCATTAAGTTTAGCTTAAAAATTTCTTTCAAACAAATTATGTTTCTTTTTTACTCCTTTACTTACCATAAAATATAAATTAAATGATTTAAATTTAAATTTAAAAAAATCCTTTTCTGTCTTTTGACAATTTCAATACCATTTATAATAAATTTCATTAATTTTATTATATGTATGTGCATTTATATACGAAAAAACAATCAACATAGACAATTCTACAAAATTTTTCAAAAATTATTAAACTTTAAATTCCATGCAAAAAAGTTTTTTTTTTTTTCTACACACAAATATGTAGGTAATACATACACAATACATATCTCACACACCTTTCATTCATAAAGCACAAAATTTTAAAATAAAAATATTAATTTAAAATATGACGGAAACCAAAAAATAAAAAAAAAACAAACCATTTCAATGAAGAAACATTTTAGTTTACAAATAGAAAATAAAACAAACAACAAAAAATTATATCAACGTGATTTGGAGAAAATGAAATAAAAAAGGTGGAGGGGGTGTTTTTTTTTTCAAATAGATTACAGAAAAAAAAAAAATCCAAACAAAAGTGTAATCTCTCTAAAATTAGAGAAACAAAGTAAACAAAAGCGACCCCGACCTGAATGATATCGCTTCTCGTTGTGGGTAACTCTTCGTTGTGTCCTTCGTGTTCGATTCTGATGATGTCCACCACCACCACCACCTCCTCCGCCGCCGCCGCCGCCACCACCGCCACCGCCACCGCCGCCACCACTACTGCCTCCTCCACCACTTTCTCTGCTTCCACCATTATTACCACCACCTCCACTTCCGGAATGATGATGGGACGATGAGGATTTGTGGTGTGAACTGGAATGTCGATGATGGGATGATGGCAACGACGGAACTTCAGTCACATAGCTGTATCCTTCGCTTGAAATTTGCACTCCACCATTGCCACTGCCACCATTTCCGGTCTGTTGTTGCAGATGTTGGTCCTTTAGATTGTAGTAGGGAGGCATGTTTACTACTCCACCACCACCACCGCCACCACCACCACCACCTCCACCACCAACGCCGCCATTATTACTGCTTCCATTACCGGCATTATTAGCACCACCACCGCCACCTTTATTTATGTTTTTTTTTTTTTTTAGAAAATATGTTGGATACACAATGTTAGTTTTATACTGTTAATGAATTAGGACACACACAAGTTTCATGCAAACATACATAATACAAAAAGGTACACCCATACACACACACACTTACATACAAGCAGTCAATTTTGACACGTTCCCCAAATACCAGCACACACAAAGAGCGACATCTACCTGCCAAAGTTGTTTTAGGGAAGTCGACAAGTACGAGTATTTCCGGTTCCTAAAATCAACAACAACCTAGCTGCAAAAAGTTCAACGCTAATGAATAAGGACACACGACTGAGAGGATGTCCTATTTTAGGTGAATATGTAAATGTTTTAGAGTCAAAAGTAATTTCAATCAAAATGACATCCTCGACGAGAGTAGCTTAACTTGATGTGTCACTCTCAAAATGACGTAACAAGTATATACACTACCTATGGAGAGGTACGAGTACTTTTTGTATGGGGAGGCTTTAGACTACACACAAGTCGGGGCGAGTTATCCTGTAAGAAAAGGAGGGGAGTGGGGAAAAAGAAGAGGAAATATCTTCCTCTGAGAAGATACATTTTTTTAGAAGTATAAATGAGGAAAGACAGCAGCTTAATGGGTGTGAACAATAATTCTTGAGTTTATTTTAAGCAACACATGCGGGTTTAATGACATTTTGTCGTGTGCTTAACTTTTTAAAAGGACTCTTCTGTTTCGTTTTGTACCTATGTATGTATGTATATTTGCCATGGTGTGACCTGTATAAATTCCTTTCTCTGTATTTCTTTTTTTTATATATATCAATTGACATGGCAGTCAGTGGAAACAAGCACAAGGACGAAGGTACGTTGTGTGTTGTTGTATTATAAGACTGTGTATGAGTGAGTGGGTATTTTATGGTCATTTTGTTTCTAGGTGAAAGTGTGTGGAGAGTTTTTTCTGTAATTAATTTTTTTTTAGCTTTTAATTTGAAGGACTAAATTAGGTGATTGCTGACACGTTTAATATGACAAAAGTTCGTCTTAAGTATTATTCTATGACACGAATTTTGTTTTTTATTTTTTTTTATTTTTTTATGTTTTTATAAAAATATAATTATTTAGCTTAATGCTGATGAAGGAATTATATGAGTGTTTCAGGAATTATATGAGTGTTGAGAGGAAGAAAAGGGTTTTATGTGGGAATTTAAGTATTGCCAAAAATTGAGAATTAACCAACACTCATTTTCAAAGTCAGGTAGAAACATGAATGTGGAAATTAAGCATTAGATCCAGCTGTTGAATGCTTTTTGATACTGACAGCTCTTATGCCCTCACAAAATTGATAAAGAAACTCTGTAAGGCTCGAAATAAATCGATTTGCTGTTGAATAACTTAGGCAAACATTACCAAATTACGTCTAAAGTGGTTGCTGTATTGCTGAAACATTGAGAATTTTGAATAGCATTTTCGGTTGAAAGAATACAATTGGTAAACGAAGGTTTGTAAAAACTGGTTTGCTGATCATCTTTTACACTCAACGAAAGTACGCACCAAAGATATCAACAACTAAATATCAGTTGCTTAGGTCCAAGAGAATTAGCATTAAGAATCGAGAATTTTTTACTTTTAATTTCCAATTGAATCAGAAATTAAAGAAAAATTTTCACTGATGACAATTTCGCTTAAAAAAATCAGCTTTTCGAATCTAAACAAGTGAAATTGCCACATTTGGGAAATCCACACGTTATCATAAAGTAACAAAGGCCCTCACTGATAAGCCCAGGTGAGATTGACGGAAGAAACGACAGTTTGTGGTACTAAGCCATTTAAGCCAATTTTGAATCAATAATTCAACGAGTTCAATCCTTAATGCTAAGTCTTCTACTCGGCTGATTTATTTTAGTAGTATGTAAAACTTGTATTATAAAAAGCAAAAACATTGTGGACCTTGTTCGTCGTGACACTTTGAAGGGGGTTTTATATTGGCCCATTTTTCTCCGAAGACGATGAAGGTTTAAACTCTACACTTACAGTCAATGGAGGGCCCTGCTGAGGCATAATAACTAATATTTTTAGCACAAGCAATTTAGGATTTGGACTCTGTCAAGCTATGGTTCCACTAAGATGGAGCTTAATGCCACACAAACCACCCAGCAATCTATTCATCGCAAACTGAATTTAGTAATCGTGTATCAGTCGTTTTTGATGATTTTGCTTGGCCAACACGGAGCTGCAACTTTAAGTCGTTTGACTCCATGATGACTCACCTTTTTTTAAATAACAAGTTAAAAAAAGAGCACGAGTGAAATGCACAAATTCGATTTTTTCGTTTAAGGCTACAACTTGGGTAGGCATTGAAGATACTCGTATAAAGTATAAAATTTTGAATGGCAATGTTGTACAAGCTTGTAGTAGATGCAGTAGAATCACTAAGGAAATTGTTACAAGACGTAAAACCCGTCCTATGTTAGACACACGTACAAGGCAATCCTTTTAAGATCAGAGTACTTTTGTGCCCTGCTCAGCGACATGACCAGATCTTTTAAGGTCATTGACACCGAACCACCAACCTGTGGCAGAATGAAAACTTACGGTCCGTCTCCTCAAAACCAAAACAGATGGACTTGATGGATACCATTACACCAGCCGAGTGAAGTTCGATTCGCAAACAACGGCTGCAACCATGCTTCCAATAGTTCAGGATGTTGCGAAGAACGTAACCTATCGCAAATACTGGAAAAATAGTGCTGTAAAAATTCAAATAAAATTGCAATCATTAGTTTTTATATAATTCTTCTGCCTGTATTTTCAAAATGAATGGCCACTGCTGTTCTCGATCGAACAAAAGGCACCCAGCTGAATTTCGCAGTCGCCGATCATTTTAACACCTTGCGAATAATTCTTGAACAATCAGCTGAGTATCAATTGCTTCTATACCTAATGTTCGTTCATTTTATGAAGGCGTTCGAAAGGGTTAATAACGAATGCGTCTGGAGATCACTTATTCTGGGAAATATCCTTGTGGAGATAGTTGCTTTATTAAGGAGTAGTGCACCAACGCAAGGTACTTCGGCTGCACAATGGACAGCTTTCCAATTTATTCGAGATGTGACAAGGATTAAGACAAGGAGGTGTGCTGTGACCAATTCTGTTTTTACTGGAAATCGACGATGAACTGACTTTTGGCACGAATGAAAGGAATGAAATCGAACGGAATGTATTTGAAAATCTTAAGTCATTTGGTCATTACTGACGATTTATGTTTCATGTCAAACGATATGGACGATTAGGATTAAATGTGCCAAATGCTACAAGTAAACGGGGAGCTGGCTGGCTTAAGGATTAACACCAAAAAAAAAGCAACAATGCTGCAGACCGGTCGCAACACACAAATTACAATGAGCTATAGACAGTATCGTATTACCTGATGAAGGAACGGACTTTAATGGGGTTGGGGTCAGCATCCAGAAAACCAAAATCCCGAAAATTCAAAATTCCGAAAATCCAATATCCCAAAATCTGGAATCCCGAAAAATCTAGGTTTTCGAGACTGGATTTTCGGGATTTTGGTTTTTCTGGATTAAAAATTTCGGGATTGTGTCCCTCTCCCGCTTTTATGTTGGCATAGACTTAGCAAAGTTCGTAGTGCATTTGGAATGATTTCTCCAGTGCGGAACTCCAAAGTAATAATGCTACGAAACCAATGTGAAACTCTTCGAGCCCAACGTTAAATCTCGCTTTCTGTACCCCAGTTAAAACTTATAATGTTTCGCTGGCATCTTGAGCCGATATCATCCTAATGTTAAATTTGACTAAACCCTAATTTTTCTACCCCTAACTACTCGTAAAATAAGAGCACTTATCTTTGGCAAGTTTGTCTCAGGGGGCATTTGGACTTTTTTACCTTCCAATGACTTCAAATTGACACGTTCTCTGTTCGTTCACTTCCCAAAACTGTCCATGTTAGTTTAACTTCCTGTATTTTTATTTTTCAACCTCGACAGAGCTTTGGACTAATATTGATAGAAATTTAGCAGTTTTGGGAAGTAAACGAACAATCCTATCATTAATTCATTTGCATTACAACGCAAGGTGCTGCCAGAGCCTGCTTAAACTGGCATTTTTTAAGAAGAGTATACGTCACTTGGAAGGTATTAAGAAGAAACTGTTTATTTTTCTTCATATTGAGCAAGACATAAACGGATCAACAGATTTGCTTTACATTTTTTATGTAATTTTTAAATGGAATTATCTGCTCTCAATAAATTTGGTTTTCAGGTTTCTGACCAAAAATCACAAAAACGCAAAAAGACTGTTTGAGAAAAAGTCCCGAAGTTAAGGGTTATTCTGGAATATTTTGCTAACCGATTTTGATATAAAATTTGTTGAAAGAAAAATAAAAAAAATATATTTTTTTAGTAAAATAACAAATTTAACTGTCAAATATTGTTTCTGAATGGTGTTGTTCTTGTTGGTTCTTCTTGCTTGTGGTTATCTTCAGTAGGGTCGAAATTTAAAACAACAAAAGCATACCGCTCCGCACCTGAAAGCTTAATTTTTCAGCTCAAATTAAATAGATACTTTTCTTCGTCTTTTTAAGGGCAAAGTTTTTCAATCCCTTAACAATTATGTGTAATCATTTTCATCACTGATATGCGACTGATTTCTTGTTTGTGATCTTTCCTTTTTTTAAATCTTTCATGTTATTTCTGTGTGAATTTAACATTTCATTCTCAAACAAGGAAAAACATTTATATTTACAAAAAAAAAAAAATTGTCTCGTATTTCATTATCAATGGTTCACTTAATTTTATTTTTGTTTTTGTAGGCGAAAACATCAACAACACTTAATTGTGTTTCAACGATGCCATTTGTGATGATGTACAAACGACATGATACCTATCGTTGTCCTAGACTCCAAATAAAAAATAAAATAAAAACAATTTTTCTATATTTATCGATTAAAACTGTTTCACCTCAACAACAGGAAAAAAAAGAAGGACTACAATATATATAATTCTAAAAATAGATCAAATCCTTCTTATAAATTGCATTCTAAAAACAAAGTCTGTATTTTTTTCCTTGCAAACATTTTGTTTTTTCCCAGAGTAATTTCTTAACGTCAACAACTTGTCAGCTAAATCGCCGATATTTCATTCTCTCTTTTAAGTACAAGACATACACCATCTATAGACGATCACAACGTAGACCATAATTACCTACAAAATAATACAATTTATAATACCAAAGAGGTACACTCAGAGAAAAAAACCTTAATAAAAAGAACGTGCTTCTATGGTTAAAAACAGAGTTGGGTAGTAATCATTTTTTGCTATTACATGTAATTGAAAAAACCTGTAATGATTTTATGGTAACCATTACACACAAATGTAATTGATTATACAAAATTTCAATTACTTTTGCGTTGTTAAATATTATTAATATATTGTGTGATCAACTACATTTGTTTGTAATAATTACAAAAAAAAGTAGTCATTACAAGTATTTTAAATTATTCTTTGTTCTTGAATTACTTTTTGTCAATTACATCTTATTACTATATGAAAATTTCCATACAAATTAAATCTAATTGTAATTGAAAACTTCAAATTACAAATTTACAAATTACGTTAACTCGTGTCTAAACTTGTAGGTTGGATCGCGAAAAAAATTGTAAACGAGAGTGGTTCATTTCCTACATTTCGACAGAAGAAGCTCTTTTTCCTACATTTAAGCAGGAGAGGTAAGTTTTTAAAATAACTTCAAATTATAAAAAAAGTTATAAAAAACAATGGCAAGCATTCTATAATGTCATGTCCAGTTTTTTAAAGAGGTCTAAAGCTTTTTCTTGATTTTTAATCATAAATTTGAAATTCTTTACTCTCTCTGTTTGGAATAACTTAGTTACTTGAAAAAAAAAATGTTTTTTGGAACTATTATTGAAATATAACGGGTGATTTTTTAGCTGGTTTGGTTTTGGCAACACTGGTTTTGACAGCTGACGTGTGTTTAGTACCTTGTGTCACTGTCAAACAGCTTCAGTTTGGTTTGCAATTTAACCATGGATCGTCTTACAAATGAACAACGCTTGCAAATTATTGAATTTTACTATCAAAATTCGTGCTCGGTTCGAAATGTTCATCGCGCGCTGCTTCCATTTTATGGTCGGCATTCTCGACCTTCTGAGCAGTCTATTCGGAAGATTGTGACCAAATTTCACACCAAATTTACTTTGTTGGACATTAAACCACCAACACGTTTACGTACTGTGCGTAGTGAAGAAAATATTGCGGCCGTATCAGCTAGTGTGACAGAAGACCGCGAAATGTCGATTCGGCGCCGTTCCCAGCAGTTAGGCCTTTGTTACAGCACTACGTGGAAAATTTTGCGGAAGGATTTGGGCGTAAAGCCTTTTAAGATACAGCTGGTGCAAGAACTAAAGCCAGCCGACCTACCACAACGCCGAATTTTTGGTGAATGGGCTCTTGGAAAGCTGGCCGAGGATCCGCTTTTTTATCGAAAAATTGTGTTCAGCGATGAGGCTCATTTTTGGTTGAATGGGTACGTAAATAAGCATAATTGCCGCATTTGGAGTGAAGATCAGCCAGAAGCATTGCAACAGCTACCAATGCATCCCGAAAAAGCCACTGTTTGGTGCGGTTTATGGGCCGGCGGCATTATTGGGCCATATTTCTTCAAAGATGATGCGAATCGCAGCGTTACTGTCAATGGTGAACGCTACCGAGCGATGATAACAAACTTTTTTTTTGCCCGAAATGGAAGTTCTTGACTTGCATGATATGTGGTTTCAATAAGACGGTGCCACATGCCACACAGCACGCGAAACAATGGCGCAATTGCGAGGCGAGTTTGGTGAACAGTTAATTTCACGTTTCGGGCCGGTCAATTGGCCGCCTAGATCGTGCGATTTGACACCATTAGATTATTTTTTGTGGGGGTATGTCAAGGCTAATGTCTATAGGGACAAGCCCGCTTCGATTTTCGCACTGGAAGCCAACATCCATGCATTCATTCGTGAGATACCGGCCGATATGTGTGAAAGAGTATGCCAAAATTGGACTCAGCGGATGGGCTACCTGAGACGCAGCCGCGGTCAACATTTGCATGAAATTATCTTTAAACATTAAATTGCAAGGTTCAAACTATCGATTCAAATAAATATTTCATTAATTTTTTCGATTTTTTTGTGTTTTTTTTTTTTTTAAAGTTCTAAGCCTCTTAAAAAATCACCCGTTATATACACAATTTCCAGCTGAACAATTTTTGTCACATTTAAAATTTTTTTTTAAAAGGGTCCAAATGGAAGGAAGTTATAGTAGAAGGTAATACGGTACACAGTGGTTTAAGTTGTATGGAGAGGCGGTCTGAAGAAGAAATCTGAGGCACCTGACTTATTTTTATGAAACTTTCAGGCGTGGCAAAAGATATCATTTTTCATCAGAGAAAATAAACGCCCACTGACACACCCATTTTTTAAAAATATGTCATAAAATCTTCGAAAGTGGACGTCAATGAGAGGTAAAGATAGTAGATAGATTATAAAACATACAAAAACACAAAAAAAATATAAAATCCACAAAAATACAAAAAATATATAAAAACCGGAAAATGCTTGCTGTGGCTGTTCTAGTTTGTAAGTAGGTTGTAAGTAGCTTATAAGTAGGTTGTAATTAGTTTATAATTAGTTGTAAATAGTTTTAAGTAGCTTTAAGTAGTTTTAATTAGTTTTAATTAGTTTTAATTTAGTTTATGTAGTTTGTAAGTTTTATAAAAAACCAAAAAAATAAAGACAATGATACCGAGTTTTTTGTAAATTCTTCTCGGTAAAAAATAAAACCGACCTGAATTTGGTATTAAGATAGTTCTTAGGCCGAAAGGCATTAGCATTAAGTTATTATAGTTTAACTTAGAGCGCCCGACTGGGGCCAGTAAGTTAGTTCTAAGACATCGATAAGTAGGCTAGTTTTTATGAATTTTTGTCTAGCTTTAAGATAGTTTTAAGAAAATTGAAAATAAAAATGAATTATATAAAAAAAAAAAAAATGTGTTATTTGTAATAATTCCTCCATACAACGGTTTTCCACGCCTACTTTTAGGGGCGTTTTTGAAATTTTTTTTTTCTTTTTTGATCGTTTCCTAAAAAGCATGAAAAATATACCTACAAAAAATATCTGGGGAAATACCTTCTGTCAGAAACTACGTCATATAACATTTTACCACGCCCACTTTTTCTGCAATATCAAAAATAAAAATATTTTACAGTTCATTAAATGATTTTTGTCCACCCTTGGATTACAGTGCGGAGCGGCGTTTAAGTGTTCTATGTCTTAAACTTTTAGAAATAATTAATCTTTCTTATACAAAAATTATACTTTAATAAATATAATTTTTGTTTATTCAAATGTTGTTAATTAAATATTCAAATGATTTTTCTTAAATGCCTAAAAAGAATGAGAGACCGTGCTGGAATAGATTAAAAAATGCTGTATAAGAAGTTAAAAACTGGTCAACTCTTGGAGCTCCAAATGCAGTATTTTTGACATCTACTCCAGCTCCATTTTCCATTCTGTACGCAGAAAAACAAACTTGATTTGTAAAAAAAAATATAGATTGGATTGCTTGCCTTAAAAAAAGCTTCAGTCAGACACTGTATTTAAGTGTTGCCATTTTTTTTTATATCGCAACTTATTCCAGAGTTATTATAAATAAAATCAATTTTTCTTCAAAACTTTTAAAAATTTGTTCTAAAAAAAATTCAGTAAATTACTTTTACAGAAGGTTTTACCTTCGGGTGGGAAACCATTTTCGATTTTATTGACGAAGACACATAGTGGTCCGTTTCTTAGATTTTGGGGACACAAATCATTTTCCAAATTCAAGATAATTTAATTCGGTACACTTAATGATTTGGGGATGCAAAATTCAGTGGTACTGCCTAATTTTTCTGCTTTAATCAGAGGCTTCAAAATATTAACATGATCCCAAATTTCAAAACTTTAAATAAAATACTATCGGGGACGAAGTGAAGTTAATGTTTGAAATTTCCTAAATATGCGTTTAAAGATATATTTTCATATAAAAATGACTCGCAATACTGATTTGTAAAAAATTTAAAGAAGATGGTCCAAAATGTTTAAAAATGTTCCTTGGGATAATAGAACTTACTTTAGTGCTTAAAAAAAAAAATTGCATTGGAAATTATTCTAAGACCTAATCTGATCGAATCTGTAAGAAAAAGCTGGATCAAATTTTAGGTCAACTACTTATTCAATTAGTTCAATTTAGGCTTAGAATTCTCATATACAGACAGTTAGAAAAAGCGTTAAACTAGTTTTATTTACGAAGCAATTTAACTATTCTTATATTTAAAAAAAGATAATTTGGCAGCTTTTTCCAACTGTCAAATTTTTAAGAATTCTTAGCCTAAAGTTAGACTAAAATAATGCAACCAAAAAAACATAAATTCCATATTATTAAAACTATGGATTAACTCAAATTATTTTTGATTTTTTCGAGTTTTTGAGTAGTTGACCTAAGATTTGATTCGCTACTTCCAGCCGTCAAATTCATCAATTTTTTTGATTCGAACAGATTTGGTGTAAAAACAATTTCCAATACGATTTTTTTTTTTTATTTGCATTAGAACTAGTTCTAATCCCTTGGGAAAATTTCTGAACATTTTTGGCCATCTTGTTTATATTTTGTACAAATCAGTATTGAGGTCATTTTTATATACGAGTATAAGCGCATACTTTGGGACATTTCAAACATAAAATTCACTCAGTTATTCGACAACACTTTATTTAAAATTTTGAAATTTGGCACCATGTTCTGACCTTAATTGTTAAGCATCTGTTTGAAGTAGACAAAAATTGGCAGTACCACTGAATTCAGCATTACCAAATCATTATGTGTATTAAATTTGTACTAAGAATTAGTACATACAATACACCACTGTGCGACGGTGAAAATAATTTAAATCATTTATTTGTATGTGGAAACTCTCAAAAAATTGTCATCTAAAATGCTCCAAAAAGCTTTTTTTCATTTAAAAAAAAAAAGAAGATTTTTTTTTTGTTTTTGAAAAATTAATATGTATTTCGTAAACGACCAAGTCTATTATTATAAAACTCGATACTTAATGGTTTTTCAACACTATTTAGGCTATTTGAAGACTCTATTTAACTTATATGCCAAAAAAAACGGTATTTTCTATATGAATGTTGAAAAACCGTTGAAAAAAAATTAAATTTTTCTCGAAAAGGACTCTAAAGATTTTTATTATTTTTTTTTGTCTGTATTATTAAATTAGAACGATTTCTTAGGAACAAAGGTACCTACAAATATTCCACATTAAGAAACTATTAACAGTTACCTACATCTTCTAGGTCGCTATTTTGTTGGTTTAAATTTTTTTATTATGGCTGAACGGATTTAAAAGAAGTTTTCGAAACAAAAAACTGCCAATCAGTATTAAAAATATTTTGTGAATTTTTAAAAAAGAATTCCAAAATAGTTTTGTTTTTAAAATCGATATTTCAAAATCAGTTTGATAATTTCTTTGAAAATTTAATTTTAATCTACAAATAAAAAAAAAACTACCGTGTGTCTATCAATTTTTTTTAATGCATTTCTATTTTTTCAGCTTAAGAGTTGTTTGCAGTAGATCCATATTTTTAGAAAATTGTTCCTACCGAAAAATAGACCACCCCTTAGTGATTCTTTTCTTTGTTTTGCTCAAGCATTTTGTCGCATCTAATCTAAAACGCCTAACTTTTTTCATGAGCTGAATTAAGGGAACAAAATTTGTTTTTATGATTTCTCAAAAAAAAAAGAGATAATGATGTTCGGCGTTTATTAATAAGAGGTGTTTCTATTAAATTCTTTAAAGTAACCATACAAAATGCATTATTTTCTCTCAGTGTCCTACTGTGAAATAAAACACTTGAACAAAAAAAAATGTCTCAGATAATATCAAACCATCGAGATTGTTCGCATTTTTTGTTCACAGCAAACAACAAGCATAGGTAAGGTACTATGTTTGTATGTACCTACTATATTGCTACTGTAATTCTCATCTCCATCTCCGCCGTCATCGCCATCGTGTCGTCATCATCATCATCATTATAATCATCATTGAAAAGAAAATTCATTTTTAATTGAAAATTCCACAACGGTTTTGTAAGATGGCTATAGCAAAAAAAAAAAAAAAAAAAAAAAAAACATAATACAAAACAAAAACTATCCCGACATTTATTTTTGCAACCTTGAAGCTATCAGCAAAAGAATGACTCCCGCAAGCCACCAAACACAAAAAATATAATATTATGGAAACACACAAGTTCATCTACAAGTCTAAGCTATTGACAGATGAATATATATCCTCGGAATATGGAGTTAACGAGTGCGTGATGGCAAAAAACTATAGCTAGGTACTCATACCTACGTACGTTGCGTTGTCGGTACAACCAACCATTATCCTAGAATGTGTTGTAGACGCTTAAAATAACAACACATCCTATAAAAGGAGGCTAAATAGCCCCGAGCAATACATACCATCCAGCAACATTAAACAACAACAACAAACAAAAAACAACAACAACAACAATAACCGACAAAGTATTTTCAAGTACGGATTTTACGATTGTGAAAACCAGCGATAAAAATTAAATAAATTGACAAGATGGTGCGCTTGTTTAAAGCCTGCAGGTTGTCTTTCAATTTTTTTTTTCTTTTTTTTAAGAATAGACTTTGACAGGATGACATAGGATACAGGTCCATTGAAGTTAACATACATAGTCTAGCAGACTAGCACTAGTTGAATCTTTAGTCGGTTAACATTTTAACAGTGACCGAGTTTACTTTGATTTATGAGTAGGCTTTGCAGGTATAGAAGACAAGGCAAAGCCCTAAGTCAGACTTCAGGCGGGTTGTGTTATTAAATGCAAGATCATGATTTTTTTTTTATTATTTTTGAAATTGAACAAAGGATACAATTTTTTTCAATTAACTTTATTTTAAGATTGATGCGAAAATTATTTACGAAGTTTCTTCCTTTAGGCAAAAAATATTAAAAAAAAAAACGTGAAAAATAAATTATTAAGTGCGTTGTCATGGCACAGTCTGGAATTGTTGTTGTTTGGCCAAGGAATTTTGAAGGTGTCCTTGTATTTGAGAATACTTTTATTTGAACAAATTTTTTTAAAAATCAATTATTTTCAAAAAATGGAAGCGGTATGAAACCCTGCTAACCATTATCTGGAAAAACGAAGTCTCGTTTATTTTTTTTTTGTAATTTTGCAAAAAAACATTCGCATTACGAAATCTATGAAAAGTAAGAGATTGTAAATTCTCTTGCTTTTCATAATCTCGCATAAGATAATCCATCATTTTCATTTCGCACTAAAAATGTTTGCAAATATATATCAACCGAAACCTCGCCAATAAATATCTCGCAAATCTAAATTTCGCAAATTCAATCCCACCGTAATATAACGGGTGATTTTTTAGCTGGTTTGGTTTTGGCAACACTGGTTTTGACAGCTGACGTGTGTTTAGTACCTTGTGTCACTGTCAAACAGCTTCAGTTTGGTTTGCAATTTAACCATGGATCGTCTTACAAATGAACAACGCTTGCAAATTATTGAATTTTACTATCAAAATTCGTGCTCGGTTCGAAATGTTCATCGCCCGCTGCTTCCATTTTATGGTCGGCATTCTCGACCTTCTGAGCAGTCTATTCGGAAGATTGTGACCAAATTTCGCACCAAATTTACTTTGTTGGACATTAAACCACCAACACGTTTACGTACTGTGCGTAGTGAAGAAAATATTGCGGTCGTATCAGCTAGTGTGACAGAAGACCGCGAAATGTCGATTCGGCGCCATTCCCAGCAGTTAGGCCTTTGTTACAGCACTACGTGGAAAATTTTGCGGAAGGATTTGGGCGTAAAGCCTTTTAAGATACAGCTGGTGCAAGAACTAAAGCCAGCCGACCTACCACAACGCCGAATTTTTGGTGAATGGGCTCTTGGAAAGCTGGCCGAGGATCCGCTTTTTTATCGAAAAATTGTGTTCAGCGATGAGGCTCATTTTTGGTTGATTGGGTACGTAAATAAGCATAATTGCCGCATTTGGAGTGAAGATCAGCCAGAAGCATTGCAACAGCTACCAATGCACCCCGAAAAAGCCACTGTTTGGTGCGGTTTATGGGCCGGCGGCATTATTGGGCCATATTTCTTCGTTACTGTCAATGGTGAACGCTACCGAGCGATGATAACAAACTTTTTTTTGCCCGAAATGGAAGTTCTTGACTTGCATGATATGTGGTTTCAACAAGACGGTGCCACATGCCACACAGCACGCGAAACAATGGCGCAATTGCGAGGCGAGTTTGGTGAACAGTTAATTTCACGTTTCGGGCCGGTCAATTGGCCGCCTAGATCGTGCGATTTGACACCATTAGATTATTTTTTGTGGGGGTATGTCAAGGCTAATGTCTATAGGGACAAGCCCGCTTCGATTGACGCACTGGAAGCCAACATCCATGCATTCATTCGTGAGATACCGGCCGATATGTGTGAAAGAGTATGCCAAAATTGGACTCAGCGGATGGGCTGCCTGAGACGCAGCCGCGGTCAACATTTGCATGAAATTATCTTTAAACATTAAATTGCAAGGTTCAAACTATCGATTCAAATAAATATTTCATTCATTTTTTCGAATTTTTTGTGTTTTTTTTTTTAAAGTTCTAAACCTCTTAAAAAAATCACCCGTTATTTTCAACATTTACAAAACTTACCTGACGTTACACCAGGATAAACAATTTTTGTTTTTTTTTTTTTAATCTCTTAAGATAATTGAAGTACCCATAAACAATAAGGGTTTTCAAAAAACAGCATAAGGCCGCCGTAAAAATAGTAGTAAAGTTTAAAAACATCATAAATTTCCCACAATTTGTAGGGAAAATTATACAGATTCACACAGTTTAAAACTTTTCTATGTTTACGACCATTCTACGCCACCGTTGCATAAATACCATAAATCAAATTACAAAAAAATAACAATAATTATGAATAAGAATTAACAACAATGATCTAAAAGTAGACACTCGATTTATTCAACAAAGATTGCGAGATTTGTTTTCTGATTTTGTAATTGCGAGATTATAAAAAGCAAAACTTTTTGATTTGCTTTTATTGTAAGAAATGAATTTGCGAAATTTTGATATGCGAGATTTTAAATTAAAAGATTTCCGTTGATATTTGCTAAATTTTTTGGTATGATTTGTAAATGCGAGATTGGGTTTTGCGAGATTATGAAAAGCAAGAGAATGCAGTTGCAAAATTTTTATTTGCGACATTTAGTACCCAATCCTGCATGCACCAATGCACCGCACGTTTTTGTAGTATAATTCTAAACATACAAACGTCGTTCTATGTAGAATACAAACGTTGTATTTGGAATCCAAAAAAACGTGCGGTGCGTGTGAACCAGGCTACACAAAGTTCTGTTAGACAATCACAAAGATACTAAATGATAGATACTAAAGATACTCGTACTAAAGAAGATATTCTAAGAATGTGGGTGCTTTTGCTTGCAGTTCTTCAGGTTTATCAATAGTGTTCCCTTTGGCTATCGACGGTTTCAAACCGGCTTTTCAAAAACTTTCAATCGACTTAGCAACGGCTTTAAACCGGACTCTTAAAGGCTTTTACCCGGCTTTTGAATGGCTTTGCTGCAGCTCATCAACAGTGATTTTACTGACTTTTAATAGCACTAAGCCAGTTCAGCTTTAAACCGGCTTTAAACAGGCTTATCAACAGTGTTTCCACTAGCTATCAAGGGATTTTAGCTTATCAACTGTTCTTAACCAACTTGTCAACAGATTCATGTGAAAATAAAAATTACTTCGATTTTACTCAGTAAAACATTAGTATTATGTACAGTAGTAGTAGTAGTAGTATGTACAGTACAGTTAATGTGGCTTCAAGCGGTAGTGACGAATTTACGTCAGATTACGATTTTTTTTAAATCATTTTTTAACACTTGATCACTTTCGAGCGACATATTGGATTTATATGGAAAAACTGATAAGTGGACATGTTCTCAATACACCTCCATGCTCTTGAACCGAAGAAAGCTAGAAAGAAAATGACTGCAATAAAAGTGCGGTCAAGAAACCAATTCCGTGCCGTTTTTTGCTAGGACTTATTTCGTACACATTAAGGATCAAATTAAGGGGGGAGTGAAATATGGATCCTATTTTTTTTTATCAATTATTGACATGCTAAGAATAAAATTTAGCCGGAGAGTCATTGTTGTAATCTTGTCGCTTGGTCACTATTTTTAAGAATGGCGCCCAATACGGGCCAAATGTTATAAATATAAATGTTATAATAATAAAAAAGCGTTAATTACTTACAAAATTTCCATGAGTAAAATAACGATTGATGTCTTAACAGATTAGTGTTGAATAGACGCACTTTCATGTTAAATATCAGTGCTGCCAGTTTTCGGGTTCATACTTTCTTAGATGTCAAAGGCTAGAATCTCCACTCTTTTTTTTAATAACTTTTTTTATATTTTGAATATGCAAAAATACAAAATTACAAATGCAAAATGAATGTTGAAAAATAAGTTGGGAGTTTTTCCATGTTTCACCTTGTGACATAAAAGAAAGTAAAGGGTTTAGAACTTTAAAAAAATAAAACAAAAAATTCGAAAAAATTAATGAAATATTTATTTGAATCGATAGTTTGAACCTTGCAATTTAATGTTTAAAGATAATTTCATGCAAATGTTGACCGCGGCTGCGTCTCAGGTAGCCCATCCGCTGAGTCCAATTTTGGCATACTCTTTCACACATATCGGCCGGTATCTCACGAATGAATGCATGGATGTTGGCTTCCAGTGCGTCAATCGAAGCGGGCTTGTCCCTATAGACATTAGCCTTGACATACCCCCACAAAAAATAATCTAATGGTGTCAAATCGCACGATCTAGGCGGCCAATTGACCGGCCCGAAACGTGAAATTAACTGTTCACCAAACTCGCCTCGCAATTGCGCCATTGTTTCGCGTGCTGTGTGGCATGTGGCACCGTCTTGTTGAAACCACATATCATGCAAGTCAAGAACTTCCATTTCGGGCAAAAAAAAGTTTGTTATCATCGCTCGGTAGCGTTCACCATTGACAGTAACGAAGAAATATGGCCCAATAATGCCGCCGGCCCATAAACCGCACCAAACAGTGGCTTTTTCGGGGTGCATTGGTAGCTGTTGCAATGCTTCTGGCTGATCTTCACTCCAAATGCGGCAATTATGCTTATTTACGTACCCAATCAACCAAAAATGAGCCTCATCGCTGAACACAATTTTTCGATAAAAAAGCGGATCCTCGGCCAGCTTTCCAAGAGCCCATTCACCAAAAATTCGGCGTTGTGGTAGGTCGGCTGGCTTTAGTTCTTGCACCAGCTGCATCTTAAAAGGCTTTACGCCCAAATCCTTCCGCAAAATTTTCCACGTAGTGCTGTAACAAAGGCCTAACTGCTGGGAATGGCGCCGAATCGACATTTCGCGGTCTTCTGTCACACTAGCTGATACGACCGCAATATTTTCTTCACTACGCACAGTACGTAAACGTGTTGGTGGTTTAATGTCCAACAAAGTAAATTTGGTGCGAAATTTGGTCACAATCTTCCGAATAGACTGCTCAGAAGGTCGAGAATGCCGACCATAAAATGGAAGCAGCGGGCGATGAACATTTCGAACCGAGCACGAATTTTGATAGTAAAATTCAATAATTTGCAAGCGTTGTTCATTTGTAAGACGATCCATGGTTAAATTGCAAACCAAACTGAAGCTGTTTGACAGTGACACAAGGTACTAAACACACGTCAGCTGTCAAAACCAGTGTTGCCAAAACCAAACCAGCTAAAAAATCACCCGTTATGTTCCTGAAAATGGCAACATTGAAATTTTACCTAAAGGTGCGCCTATTCAACACCTGTCTTCTAAGAAATATCAACTGTTATTTTTCGAAAACAGTTCTCCATTCTTAAGGCATTTCCGCAACTTTGTTCATGTTTAAAATATTTAAAATTATCAAAAAAGTGGAGGTCCCCCCTTTTGACATACATCCTTGTATAAAAAAAGTTCGCTAAAAGTAGCAACACCAACATTTTATACGAAAGTGTGTCCATTCAACACTTATTCCTAAAAACATTATTCGTTTCTTTAACAATGGAAATTTTCCGAGTAATTTACGAGTTATTTTTTTATTTAATCATTTTCCACAGATTGGGCGCCATTTTTTAAAATAGTGTCCAGCAACAAGACTACACCAATGACGCAAATTTTTAAACGATTTAGTATGATGCTGAAAGCAATTATTTTTTCCAAAAAAATTCTTCGCAATGTATTTCACATTTTGATTGAGTTTTATTGTTCGAATTAAATCGAAGAATTCTTATGGATTAATACAGTTTTAATGCACGAAGATAACAAAAACTATTTATTGCTATGAACACCCG
Source organism: Dasysyrphus albostriatus (assembly GCA_946251815.1). NCBI lineage: Eukaryota > Metazoa > Arthropoda > Insecta > Diptera > Syrphidae > Dasysyrphus > Dasysyrphus albostriatus. The sequence continues at coordinate 32,995,421 of OX276338.1, read as the reverse complement.
ATAATTTTTCCTTGGCCCCCATCATGTAGGGCTGATATCGTTTTCAAAATTGACGATATTTTGTGTGGATTGGAGTTCTCTGATCGATGTGTCAGGATCGAACTGAAGGGTTTGAATCTTCATAAATTCATGAAATTAAGACCCCACAAAAGTTTTTAAGACCCTAGAAATGTTTTAAAACCCTACAAATGTTTTTAATAAAATGAAAATAGTGTGATACTCTAGTCAATCAGTTAAACAGAAGAAAAAGTTTAAACATTTGGAAGTGCTAGTATTTGACTAAATATTAAGAAGAATGGTAACTAATATCATGCTAAGCCCTTAATAAAGGGCTATTTAAAATTTTGCGCTATAGTTGACTCTTAAGCTAAATTTTATTCTTACCATGTCAAACATAGATTACAAATAAAAACATAGGGTCGCTTCCCAGAAATAGCGCACGGATTTCGGTTTCTGACTAGACTACAGATTAGGTGACATTTTTCAAAATGGCTTCAAAGCGACAGAAATATAAAACCGGATTAAAAAACTAGCTTTTAAGCTTAATTTGATCCTTTGTGTTTAAAAAAATAATTTCAATCATAGCAAAAAAGGTCCTTCGCAGGGCTTCAGATGCCTGACAAGACTATAGAACGTACATTTTCATGCGAATTTGTTTTTAATATATCCAAAGTAGATCCAAAGACTCTCCCAACTGAATATTACTGAAAGGAAAGCTTAACATGATCTTTTGCGGATAGAGTTACTCCCAAGTTGATCTAAATTCCACAACATTCACATGCATCACTGCCGCCCACTTTTATCTCCCCATCAATCACATTATCTTAATAGAAATTTCCATAAAACATCGCACCGCAACCACTTAATTTAATAAAATCAACCTCATCCACCATCATGGATACCTTACACACACCGACCATGGTCAACCTTTTTCATGTCTCGCAGATCATTGATTGTCTTTCTATTCGAGAATTCATTTTCATCTTAAAACTTTTCCTCACATCAAAAAAACTTAATCTCTCCACAAAAAAAAAAAAAAAAAAAAAAACTTAACTAAACCACATCCCTGTTTCAAATGAAAATTGGAAATGTGGTCACGTTTACCTTCAGCGACAGGCATAGGATAAGAAGGACAAAGTCCAAAATCTCTATGGTTGTTTTGTTTCTCAGGGACACAAAGAAAAATAATAACCTAAACCTACCTTCATATAGGTTTAGGTACTCGTGCAACTTTGGGCTAAGTTAATTGGTTGCTGGTTGAATATATGTAGTAGATAGGTATAGCGTTGTTTTAACTCTTGTGCTTAGGAAAGATGTACCGAACTTGTTTCATGTGTAGGTTTAGGAGAGGTATAAAGGTAACTAAAAATACAATTTTCTAAAAATAACCACAAAACATCGTTGTCCTCGCTAAGCCGAACTGAGCTGTTACGACCACGCACTAGGAAAACCATACACACACATAATAAAACAACCAAACCAATGGTCAGTTAGCGATAGTGGAACAAGAATCTAAAAAGCAAAAATTCATTAGATTAAAAGGAGTCCTACAAATGTACAAGTACTAGGTAGGTATATACGAGTACATACATATGTTGTCCTACTATTTTTAGAAATTGCTGTAAGCATGCGAAATGGATGGCAGGAAACTCTGTGACAACACCATCTCACTTCTTACTTTTTTTTTGCCATTTTTGTTTTTATTGTAGCCCGATTTTTTTCGCCTGGAAGAGAATAAAATGCCAATTAATCACCAACATGTTCCATCGCAGATCGCATAACCGATCTAAGGTAACATATTTCACCGGAGCTCTAGGCTGCCTTGAGAATGAGAGGATGTACTATTGAGTCGTGTCTTGCAAGACTAAGATAAGAAAACAAGTTAACTTGAGAGAAAAACCAGAGGAAAAACTAAAATCTTCTTCGGATCAATAAAAGGATACCCTATTTGCTAATTCGACCAGTTCATAGGTTTCAAGAATAAAGCCAATAAATACGATTATATATTTGAATTATATTCACTAGACGGAGTGAATTGAAATTATACTAATGCAAAAAGTACACACATAATTGTTTTCGATGTTCGTCAGTTTTTTTTTATACCAGTTTTTGTACCAGAGACTGGTAGCAATTGATTGAATTTTTAATAAAAAAACGTTATTTGTTATGAAAATATAGAAAATATTTTTTTGTTGGTTACATTCTTTGATATTTTTTACGAGGGCTTGACTGGTATAAAAAAATTCTAATTCTGTTGGCATAGATTAAAAAAACTATTTTATTTACTGGTAGTTTTATGTCAAGCCCTTTTTGTTGTAGAGAAGACGAGAACATCTATTTTTTTTTTATAAATTTGCTGATTGGTAAAAACTTTGATTTCAAGTATTTTCAAATCTAAATCAATTTCATCAAATTACCAATGAAAAGAGTTATTTCTAAAATTTTAGTTTGAAGAAATCTTGTTTTTGTATTAATATCTTGGATATACCTATGCTTTGTGCATTTGACTGGTATAAATAAAATCAAACTGGCCCTTGATGGAACATTTCGAAAGAAGCTTTATTTGGTGGTGCATTTCAATATGTTGAACAGCATTATCTCCCATCACAATTTAAAAGTAGATGAAAACGTTTGTATTTACATATGACCTGAATGGTATAAAAAAAAAATTTATTTTTAAAATATTAAAGTAACTTGCCAAACTAACGACAAGGATTTTTTTCCAAATATTTTTGTTTGAAAAAGTTATTGTATTCTAAGTGCGATAGTTTCTCAGATCTATAAAACGAACGTTTGACTGGTTTAAAAAAAATTGTCGTTAGACATTTTAAAAACATTTGTATTTGCTCGTATTGCTCGTATTTTCACAAAATTTATGACTTTTCTCAAGGTAAAGTTAATAGACTGGGAAAACACTTAATACAATTTAATTAAGCTTCAACATTGATTGGTAGAAACTGCTTAAACGAAGAAACGAATTTTTCCGTTTGGAATTTAAAATTGTTTGTTAAAAAATGAGTGAAAAAGTTTTTTTTTTCCAAATATTTGTACAAAAAATACTTGTTTTCGAAGTTCATGGCAAAGATTCAACGCACTCTTCTTTCTATATTAAATGAACATAAATTATATTTATGTTTTAAATAATAATTTTTTGGGTGCTTGACTGGTATAAACAACAAAAATTAATTGTTTTGTTACTAATTTCAAAAATAATTCTATATACGTACTAACTTTTTACATTTGTTCGAGCAGAACCATCCAATTTATTTCACAAAAACAAATATATTAACCCTACTCACTGATTGGTACAAAAAATAACCGAAATCAGAGACTGTTTTTATTTAAGAAACAACAAACTTACTAGAAAAAAAAAATTGTGAGCTTGACTGGTATAAACGAAAATAACTTCTTTTGGTATAAATTTAAAGACATTTTTTATTTGATCGTGTTGTATTGCACGTAATCTACAAAGTTAAAAGTTGATGAAAACAAACATACATTTTTGATTATACCGTGATTGGTATAAACTATCATTATTTATTTTTGAAAATTACTATAAACTTTTGACAAGAAACAAGCCAAGAAGTTTTGCTTATAGAAATTTCATATTTTATGTAAGCTTATTTTATTGATATTTGCTATCTACGCTTGACTGGTATAAAAAAAATCAAGATCTTTCAAGTGCCAGAAATAAATTTTTTTTATTATTTTTATTGACGAATGAATAAATTACATAATCAATAAAAACATTTTGAGCTCTGCTTTCCAAGGTTTTGAGCTAGCCAAAAATAAATATCTGTGGTGAATGGTGGAGTCCTTTGTGTACTTTACATCAAGCTTAAGCACAAGTGAACCAATTTAAGTAAGTGAAGTGAAATGGTATAAAAAAACTGAATTATTTTTTCTAAAGTTTTGTTTTTAAAATTTTTAAATATGTTGTAAGATTATTTTTTGCTATTGACTGGTATAAACCAAAGAAAATCGACTTCATTTGGTATAAATATAAAAAAAATTCTATTGTTATCGTATGTCAAGCAGCACTAACTAAGTAGTTAAAAGTCGACGAAGAAAATATATTTTTTTTTCCATCGCCAATTGGTATAAACGGTTGTATTTTTTTTTTTAATTTAAAATAAACCTTCAAAAATAATACATCTTTTCAACTTTTTAGCATATAAAAGATATTATATTTGATTAAAGAACATTTCTTCGAACTAGCTTTATAGGCTTGGTTGGTATAAAAATAAACTCTTTTTTTTTGTATATCAGTGGAAAACGGAAACAAGTGAAATATTTTAATTTTAGTCATCTACTGAATGGTATAAACTAATGTTATGCAAATATTTCAAAAATAGTAAACATATTTTTAGTCAAAATAATTTTTATTTTTCTTGTTAAATGTTTTCAAGAAAACCACATTCAACTATTTTATTGTGAATGGTTGTTTGATCAAAAAATCTGTGCCACATTATCAAACCTACCCTATAACTTTAAGCCTAAAGAAAGAATTCTTCCTTGGACCTAATGTACATACAATTGCAATTAATGCTTGTTGGTGGTCAAAAAGACTGCCTGATGGATTAGGCTGATGTTGAAGTTAAGTTTCGACTATAAACTACTCTAGGCCCACATGTTTTATATATTCCTTTAATGCAGCTATACATTTAAAATCACTTAAATTCGATGGCTCTTTGGGTGTGCACGCTTTGGATGAAAAGTGTATGTTGTTAGTTATGTTAAGATAAATTAAATTAAAACTTTAGGCAGTTTGTTAGGTTAAATTAGTCAATAAGTATTTTTGAAGTCATCAGACACACATTATACATTCACACACTAAAAGATTCACACACGAATAGATTCACTTCTTTAAATGATTTTTTTCTGCAAAAGGATTGCAAATAGTGTTTACCTTGGTTGCCTTTTGTCATGTATGGCTGCAACAGTCTTGATCGTTTCTTTTCATATCCTTTTTGTGTGATATCACCTGAAAAAAATAATAAAAAAAAAACAAATTAGTTTTGCTAGAGTACAAATGTGGCATAGATATAAATTCTTTGTATGATTTTGAAAATCATATCGTTTTCAGTTCAATATCTTATAAATAATTCAAATTTTTTTATAGCTTTCCAAATTGTGATTGTTAAGTTTACAGACGCTTTTAAAAGAATCAAATGCTTACTAGAACCATCCGAAACACATGCAATACACTATTTTTTATGTTATCAGATAACATTTTTTTTTTCAAGAAACTATGATGACGATAGTAAAGTTTACAAACGCTATTAAAAGACTCAAAGGCATGTTCTCCTGTTCTATAACATGAGAGACAATTAAAAATAATTGCCATTTTATCCGAGAACTAAAGATTGACGGCTAAGTTAAGTTGTAAAAAGTATTTTTTGGCATCTGGTGTCTGGTAGTCAGTTATTTATTAAGTAGTGTTTTTTTTTAAGGCGATAATAAAGGTTCCATACCCTACTAAAATAATCAAATACTTGACAGACGCATTAAAAAAAAAAAGATGCAAGAAACCTCTCATTCATACAAGTCCACGTCTTTTTTCAAGAAACACGCTTTTCAAATTGTGATAGTGAAGTTTACAGAAGCTTTTAAAAGAATCAAATGCTTGCTAGAACCATCCAGAAAATAGGCAATACACTATGTTTTACATTATCAGACGACATTTTTTACTTTCAAGAAACTAAGGTGACGATAGTAAAGTTTACAAACTCTTTTTAAAGAATCAAAGGCATGTTCTTCTGGTTCCATAAAAAGCATCTGAGAGTAAGGATGTATACTTTCGAACTAGAAAAAATTATAATATGTTTCTGATTAAGAAAACTTAACAAAAACTGTTTGGAGTATTTTAAGAGCATTTGACAAAAATTTGGAATTTTGAAAAGCATCTTACATTCATAATTTTTTTTTTATTTTAGCTTGTTTTAGAAAATTTTTGAAGGGAATTATAATTATAGTTGGACTAATATAAAATCTAAATGGCCATTATAGCACTAAGCAATTCGAAAAGCATTTGACAGACTCTTATTAAATAAATTAAATTTGGTGGCGCAACTCGTGGAGAACCTGGGCCTAGTGATTTGCAACTCTTAACCATTTCTTTGGCGTGTTGTTGCCAGAAATGGAGGCGACCTGCAATTTTTTGCCGAGTCCGAACGGCTAGATGAGAAGCACTTATTCATGACTGCAGCCCTCGGGAAAAATATTATTGTTTTTAGGTGGCAGCAGCTGGGAATCGAACCCAGACCTTCGGCATGACAGTCCAAGGCACTAACCATCTGACAGGCTCTTGGTCCCTTTAAAAGTGTCTGGCATCTAATTTTGTATGTAAAAAAGGTATTCGAGACAATAATTAAAACGACTTGCCTTCTGACGATTTCTTCCAGGATGACGCTACAAAATATAAGCTTTTTGGCTGTTCTTCAAAATGTTTTGCTGATATTCTGAAGCGGATATACATAAATACATTCTTTTTTAAATTAAGAAATCGAAACAAAAAAGAAAAGGTGCTACTTATTATTTAAATTTGGCATTTTTGTCTGGTATTGGAGGACTTTCTGAGTCAATCTAAGGAAATTTCTTTCTTTCCTGATATGAAACTCATTAGCCTTCGGCGCCTGAAAATTTTTTGAACTAGAGGATATTTCGTTTATTTGGAAAAGAATCATCAGCTCGACTACCAGACTTATTCCTATCTTGAGGAGCAATGCCACAGGTTTTAAAACCATGCATTTGTATTTTTTCTCCAAGTTTCCCAGGAGAATTTTAAACTTAAACTAATTGCGCTACCGATCTAGGCTACTTAACATTAAAACTCACACGCTTGAAGGCGCAATTCAGTTGAAGGTGATAATGACGGGTTTGGCTTCCAAATGTAGTAGGTATCCATACCTACAGCTAATTTCCAGTTCATTTGCGTTACATTGAAACGGTTTAAACGCTGACTGGGACACTCTTGTGGATAGAAGTGTAATTAAACAACAACTGGGGAAAAAGTGGGCGTTTTGTTATTTGACGACAACACTAAAAAAAAACACCCACTTAGCAAAAAAATAAAACAAAAAAAAAAAAAACTCTTACTTGTCTCTATGTCAACTGAATACTGCTTTGGTGGAATGCAATTTGGCCTAATAAAAGGCGTGTTTTTCTCATTTACATGCATAAGCAATTGACTGTGGGAAATCACACAAAACACACCTCGACGGCTTTTTGGTGACATATTTTTCACGTTGATCTGTTTTTCAAATTCTCTTACAGTGATGGCTGAAGCTGATGATGTTGCTGCTGCAAGCCACCCGCAACAAATTGAACTACATCCACTTGGCACGTTCACTTACCTAAGGACCACATATTTTCAATTCGTTTCCAATCAACCAAATTCCTAATTAACAAGCTTCGCTTCGTTGTCGTTGGTTTGCCATAGTAAAAAAAAAAAAAAAAAAGTGGACAAATTCCATCATCACCAACATGCGTGCCTCCTTTAAGCCACAATTTGCTATCAAATTCAGCCGCCAAAAATTTTATACATCTCGGTTCGGAATCGACAACACCTGAAAGGGTGTGACATGCGATTGTGCGGTTTGGTATGATGTTTTATTTTCCTTTTTGTCCCACAATCTCGAATTCAAATCCCAATACCAATCCCAATATCAACCCGCAACTAGTTACTCAATCACACACAATTCAATAATCACGTGGGCGCAGAGACGACAACGTCTCTATATTCTATAGCGACGAGTATGTTTTACGCTGCAGATTTTATAGCAATTCACATGGTTTGACACTTGGGTGTAATTTTGTGCAATAAACAGTGGGGCCGATGAAGTTATTAGTTTCCTAAAAAAAAAAAAAAAATTGGTGATGTTGCAATTTGTATCAGAATAATGTCAACACAACGTTTTTTACTTGCCTTCAAGAAATCGAACTTAAAATTTTGATCAGACTTTGCCACTGCATTGATACCGAAGACGAAAAATGTGGATCACACAGATGACTTCTTTTAAAAAGTAGGCGTGTCAGAGGGTGGAACTTAACTGAGATGATAACTTATCGGTACAAATATAACTTTATGGTAGGTTTTTTTTTAAATTCGGGAGACAATCTAAAATCTAATATATTTAATACCGCTGCTTCCTCTAACAACATTAACCCCCGTTCACTTATGCAATACAAATTTAACACGCCTCTTAACTCGGGTAGCTTTTTTGAATTTTTCAATGTTACGGCCGGCACTTGAGGTTGAAACCTTGGTGTACCTATTCATTAGGATAAAAACATTAACAACTCACTAAAAAATTAGAACTACCGGATCTGACGATCCTTTTATGAGATGACTGACTTTTTATTAGTGGCCAGTGTGACCACTCTCTCAGGAGTGGATTCAATAATATTTTGTAATTTTAGCAAAGCTGGGGTCTTAAAACTTTGCTTGGGGACACCTCATAGTCCTGTAAGAAAACCGAGCCACGTGGGCTTTTTTTTCTAAAGAAAAAATAAAGCTTCAGTCATTTTTGCTATTTTATCGCTTGGGCGCCATTTTTATCCAGTCCAGTCAGAAAACCGTAATCAATGCGGTTTTTGTGGCTTGTGGAAGGGGGGACTTTATTTTTCACGTACTTAGAATAAAATTTCGCTTGGGAGCGTTTCTTGTAAACTTGTAATCTTTTACTTTATTTTTTTATGTCATAGGGTAGAACCTGCACTCTTTTTGTAATTTTAAATATTTTGATCACGGAAAAACAACATTTTTAATTTTCAAAAAATTTAAGAACTACACAAAAAGTTAAGGTTCTACTTTTTGCTATAAAAGAAGCATGTTTTCGGAAAGTGACAAAACTGGCATTTTACGCGAAGGTTCATTTACTCACCACTTTTATTTAAAGACATCAACAGTTATTTTCCCAACGGGCCTTAGGCGTAACTGTTTCAAAATGTTCAAAATACTAAAGAAACGATCAAAAAAGTGGAGTTGACTATAACAAAAGTATGTTCCGAAAAAGTGGCAATACTGACATTTTACCCGAAGATGCGTCTTCTCAACAATTAACTTAAAAGATATCAGCCATTAATATCCCAATTAAAGTTCCTCTACTCTACAAATTAAGTTTTTTTTTATTTTTATAATAGTTCCAGATTGGACGCCATTTTTGAAAATGGCGTCCAAACCACAGGATTATAGCAATGACTCGCAAGCTAAATTCCATCCTTAGCATGTGAAAAATTAAAAGGGAGCTTTCCACAAAAAGCGCAATATTTTCGGTTTCTTCACTAGACTAAAGATTGGGCGCCATTAATCAAAATTCCAATCCTAAGGTCCCTTAAAAAGCGGGTATGACTCAGTTTTGATGTCTTCCAAAATTGGAAATGGACAAATGGTTTCAAATAAGTTTCCACGGCTAAGAATCCACAGAGCAACCTGTGATACTTCAAATGGCCGGTATACCAACCAAATCGGCCATGTGCTAATCGACGTCGGAAGAAACCCCCTCAACATCTTGGCGGTGCGTACTTTTCGAAGGAAAAACGTTAACTCTGACCCATTTCCTTGCTGCGGTTCTCTGAACTATCAAAAAAAAAACTGCGAGCCGCTTTTAAGATGAAATTCGACCTGAAGTCACCTTTAGGGATTTTATGTATGAGCTAGTAGCTCTCCGCTGTGCATTCACCTGCCACAGACCCCAACAATCAGTAGTCCTAGTATTAGGATATCATCAAAGAGGCAGCCGAAACAATAATAGACTATTAATCATCCCCGAAAAGGAACTCATAGTATTATGAATGCGTTCAGCCGAAATAGTTGCCAGAAGATCCACGAGTATGCTGCTGTCCTCAAGTGCAGCAAGAGAGAGAAAGAAGGAGAGTAGCAGAAGACCCTGCGTAGAAAGAAGAAGGCGTACATAACTACCAAGCTCAAGAAATCTAAGGGTATGGCCATCGAAGAACGTCAGAAGTTTGATAAAAAAGGTAAGAAATTGGCTTTAAAACCCGAACGCAGGCTCTTCAAAACCAGCAAAGATAACCTTGTTCTCAAAGCACAAGGAATAGTAGAAGAATTTGAGCACCATGGGCATTAGGGAAAGTGAGAGATAAGACAAGAAGAGAACCCGCCAGTATAGAAGAGGTAAACTTGATGAGTGTTCTATAATATCCATATGACCCCAACTACAAAAAATCGATCCAATGTCTTGCAAGAACTATCGAGGCATGTCCCTGATTAAAGTCGCATAAAAGATCCTATTCAACGTACCGTGTATTGGCACTGATGTCACTATTTTCAACAGATCTGTCCAACTTCTAGGGTATGCCGATGACGTTGACTTCATCAACCGCTCCCAACAGGCCGTTATAAAGGCTAGAAGTACAAGCGCAAGGGCAAAACCAAAAAATTAACGAGGTTAACATTAATCCCTATCCCAAAAAAGACATCTTGTGGAAATCAATCGAAGAATTAAGCTAGCAAACCGGCGCTATTTCGGTTTTCCACAATAGATGGGTTCAAAACTCCTCACACGAAAAATGCTCTATACAACCCTTATACTACCAATCTTGCTTTACGGCTCAGGGTATTGGCCGATAAGCAGAAAGAAAGATCTGATACTAAGCTTTTTCGAAAGAAAAATTCTTCGATGGGTATTTGGTCTTACAAGTGAGGAAGACGAAAAGAGGAGAAGATAAAACCCCGGACTGTATGATATCTTTTAAGATGTAAACTTAATTTAGAAACTTAAAACACGTCAATTACATTGGTTCAGCAGTATTGATCGAATGGACAATAATGCTCCAAGCGTAAGTCTTTTATCTCAGTCCCGAGACTCGAGGAACGAGGAAGACCGAACCTCAAATATAAAGACCAAGGCTTCGCGGATGCTAGAAGGCTTGGCCAAGATGACTGGAAGCAGCTTGCTCGAAATCGTAGAGGATGGAAATTGAGCATGTCTCAAGCTGTAAACGTTTACGGCTAGAGGAGCCGGCAAGAAAGTAACACAATTAATGTTTTTTTCTTTACTTGGTATCACTGGATATCCCAGTATTCAATTGCCACTAAGTGGAATGCGGCCTCAACAAAAAAAATTAATTTTTTCGGGACCCTTTCACTTGGTCTTATTTCAGGGAATCAAGTATGATATAAGGCATATTACCAGCCTTTTTAGAAGCAGAAGTCTGTTAGAAAAAACAAGGTCCCAGCAGCAAGAACTACAATCGAAATTTGCTAGGGCTTCACCAGTTATGTAACCTCCTGTTTCGGGCTTAAACTTACCCAACAAGTTTTTACTAAAAAGGGCGTAGTGAGTTTTCCCGAACTAGATCTTTCATATATGGAACACTTTCCAGGCCCTTGTCTAAAACTTGGTAAAAACTTGCCATTTTTCCATTATTTTCATGTATTAGAGTTAAATGGTAAAGGTTTAAGTTACCAAATATGTTTAGTATAGAACCGTACTTTTCAAAGGGGAAACACACAAACAAAAGTTAAGGTCTTTCATTCTCATATAACATTTCCCATTTCAATTTATTCCAATATCGAAACTATTCTCTCCCACTGTTCGATTCGTATAAAATCATTCAAATTGCATTTTGGACCTTGCTGAAGAAACAAAATCGAAAAATTAAATTCAAAAACTAGTTCCCGTTGCAGCAGACAATTTCAGATTCGCAGTTATACTTTGGTTTGTGTGTTGTGTACCAAAAACACACCTGAGATATTTGACATGGAAATTTGAATGCCTGATGGTGTCGCACTATGGCTTTATAATGCGAAAAACAAACTTTAGAAATGAACAGTACATACGTACGCTATACAGTAGGGCAGTAAGGTAGTGGGGGTTTTTTGGGGAGGTTTGCGCAATGCCGGTGACACCTGACACCGCCAAGCCTTAATTCCCCATCACTCTTTATAATATGCATATATGTTTGTCTATTGTTTTCAATTCAATTTACTGTTACAGCTCTATACACACACACACACTGAGTTATGTGTCAAGATTTATTAGATCTCCATGTTGGTTATAGGAATTAATATTGAGAATAAACCTTTTTGTGTTACTCGTGCCAAACCAAAGTCCAAGATAGAAGTAAGTAGTGCAGTAAACTTTTGAAGCTGTCACCCTATAGACATATATTTTGCATATGTGTACGTATACTCGTACATTGTTTTGACATATATTTATAAGATTGACTTTTCAATGGAAATTCGTGCAACAGAAAATTTGTTACAACTGGATTCTGTATGGTGTAGTGCCGAAAAAAAAAACCAAATCGTTTGTAAAGTCGCATAAGTATTAGGGTTAGATTTTGTTACTTATATTTTATGAATTATTAATCAAGGACATGGTTCAATATCGGTCTATTGATCTTTAAAGTTTATTTTGCATCGCATTTATTTTGAGAATTTGGTTCAAATTGGGAGCTTGAAAAACTTGTTTAAATTTTTGTTGGGTAGGTATGTTTTGTTGAGTAATGTAGTAGGTGCTTGAGAGGTCATATCGGTTGCGAAAATTAGGGCGACATAACTTTTCTTTGAAGTGCGGTTGGCATGTTTAATTGGCTTTTCAGTAATAAGGAAATTCAATTTTGAAAAAAAAAAAACTATTTGATTTATTAGATTTTTGTTTGCATAAAGAGGTTTTAATTTTGCTGAAATGAATAAACATACTCATAGTGCGAGTTAATAAAAGTTTTCAAGAGGACTTTTACGTTTGGTAGGTGAATTGTAGGGTTTGAAGATGGTGATGATTAAAGTTTTAATTGCTACCAGAGCAAACAAAAATTTATGAAAATTGTTTGCATTAAAAAGACCATATGAAATGTTTTTGTTAAAATCGTTAAACTAAGAACAATTTCTGATTCACTTGTGCACCTACGGAAGGACGGTATTGAATGTTTTTCAGGTTTAAATTAATGTTTCCAAGGAAATATGCTTGAGTTCCAAGCTGATATTCGCACATCTCTGATAGATTTGCAAGGTTCTTTTTCGTTAAAATAAGTTTATTGTCCTCTCAACTTAATAAAGATCGAAATGTTTAGCTCCCCAGATCTTCGAATACAGTTTTCGGACATAGATCTTAATTTTTAACAATTTATTAAACAAACAATTCATTCATTCTCCGCACTAGCTTCGATAAAATATCTTAAATAAAAAATAAACAGATTTTTTAAATTTTGTTTCTTTTATATTTGGCTATCGCAGTGTTGGGGTTCCAAAATATATATTTTGAATATGTTAAGGGTTCCGCAGCTAAAAAAGTTTGAGAGTCGCTGCTCTATAGCTTTTCTGAAAGCCAATACTCTATTTTCTATTGGTTTTCTTAAATCAAGTTTTTTAAGTGAATGGTTTTTGAGAAATTAAATTTCAAAGTTAAAATTTTTGAAATAGATTGTGAATGCTTTTTTTCAAGTTAATTTTTTTCAATTTTTTTTTTAATTAAATGCTTAATCTGAATTTGATGTTCAATGCTCTCACCAATTTTTGATCAAATACTGAAAACCAAATGTAAGGTTCTTTCTTAGTTTTTGAAAATTCATAAACTTCCTCTTTTTAATGCAAGCCAATTTCAAATTTTGTTCATATTTTGTGTATGCAAGACATTTTTCATATCTGATTCCCATTATTTTTTTTAGTGCAAGACGTTTTTATTTCATTAATTTTCATTTTTTGACGTTTTTTTAATGCAAAAAATTTTAAAATTTAATTCAGTTTTGTCTTTTTTACTTGCGATATACATAGGTACTACTATACTACTATACTTGTGGGTGGCGCAATTCAGTTTGTCTGTTCGTCTACAGCATAAACAGCCTTATCGATTTTCTTGAAACTTGGTAGGCACATAGTGGTTTTTGGTGATTATGCCCACACGTTTTTCTGTTTTTTTTTAGAACCAAAAATTACGGCACCTGCCGTTCAACTTATTTTAGTAAATTTATATAAACGTAATTTTCTCAAAAATGCCTCAACAAGTTTTTTTTTTTTTAAATTCAATAAATTACTTTTAGTAAAGGCTTTCTTTGGGTGGAAAGCCGTTTTTCCAAAAATGGCTATAAATGGTACCTTCGAAAGAACCATTTTTTTATTTTCGATTTTCTTCAAAAGCGTATGATTGATTTTAATCATTTTTTTTATACAGAGGCTTCCAAAAACTATTAATATTTTTGTTTACTTAAATTGAAAAAAAAAATAAAATATTTTGTTGGTTTTTTAAATAATGTTTAAATTATTTTTGTGACAATCAAATAATGGGTTTTTCAACAGGAACGCTACAAAAGTAGAGCGATAGGGACAGCAAACGACGCCATATTTCTTGCCACTCTTTTAACATTTCTCTTCAGTGAGGTTTGCCATTTCATGATGGAAAGCTATACGAGCCAACAACGAGTCGAAATTATTAAAATTTACTACCGAAATTCGGAGTCCTAGCAGATCAAGAATTGAGCGTCTAGTGGAAAAAATTTAATCCACAGGCACAGTACAAAATGTTCCCGTGCCAGTGAGACAAAGAAGTGCCCGTAGTGTCGAGAATATTGCTACCGCTGAGGCTTCAGGTGCAGAAAGCCTAAATGCGTCTCTCACACGTCGTTCACAAGCGTTGGGCATCTCTGTGACGTAGGTCGCGAATTTTGCGAAAAAATGTTGGCCTACATCCTTACACGATTAAATTGACGCAAGAACTAAAGTCGCTTGACCACCAGAAGCGTCGTATGTTCATGAATTGGGCTGAGCAACAACTTGAAAATGATTCGGATTTTCATCGAAAAATCATCTTCAGCGATGAGGTTCATTTAGGGATGAATGGCTTCGTCAATAAACAACAAATGAGGTATTGGTCAGGCAGCAATCTACACGTACTCCATGAGTCATCATTGCATCCCGAAAAAATTACGGTTTGGTGTGGTTTGTGGGCCGGCGGCGGCGTCATTGGGCCGTACTTCATCCGTGATGATCAAGACCGGCACGTTACTGTGAATGGGGATCGCTACCGTTCAATGATAACCGAATATTTTTGGCCCAATTGGATGATATGGATTTGGAGGACATGTGGTTCCAACAGGACGGCACCACAATCCACCCATCGAATGTCACAATCAATTTATAGAATCCAAGTTTGGAGAACGTGTTATCTCACGAAATGGTCCAGTCGCTTGGCCGCCTCGGTCGTGCGATTTGACGCCGTTAGACTATTTCCAGTGGGGCTACGTCAAGTCTATGGTCTATACCAACAAGCCAGTGACGATTGATGAACTTCGTACGAATATCGAACGTGAAATTGCAGCAGTATCGGACGATTTGTGCTTGAAAACCGTCGAAAATTGGGTTCAGCGTCTGGACTTCTGCAAGCGTGCCCGTGGTGGCCATGCAAAAGAAATCGAGTTCCATACATAATGGCATCGAACGTACTTTCAAAGTAATAAAGAATTTCATTGATATCCAATCATTTTTGTTTTATTTAAAAAAACTTTTCTCTTATTGAAAAACCCGATATTTTGGAAACGATATGATCGATTTTCTCTAAACTCAATACTTAAGAGTTTTTTAATACTTTCTAAAATATTTTTAGTAACAAATTAACATAATTATATGAAAAAATAACAGTACTTTCCAAACAAAGTTAAGAACCGGAAAGGAAAATATTTTTTTTTTCAAAAACGACTCCTACGATTTTGATTAAACTTTGTCCATATACTAAAATTAAGTGTTGGTGTCAAAATTCTGTATGGTCGTAATTCTGCTTTCAAAAATTCTGCATATCAAAATTCAGTTTTTGCATAAAATTCTGCATGATCAAAATTTTTTTTTTCAAAACTCTGTATTTCAAAATTCTGTCTGTTCTGTTTTTCAAAATTTTGTAGTTAAAAATTCTGTAAATGTTAACAGAATTTTTTATTTTTATTATTTATTTATTATTTAAAATTTCTGTAAATATGTTGTAAAACAGAAATCGTTTTGGTAATGTAAAAAAGTGCGCATTTTTTACATTATCAACAAACAATTTCTATTTTATAACATATGTACAGAATTTTTAAATACAGAATTATGGAAAACAGATTTCTTTAAAGTTTTAGTCAAGGTTATGCCCAAAATCAAAGTCTTGCAGTCCATAACTGGCAATAGACAAGACATTGATTTTTGGAATAGCATTTACTCATGTCTTTGACGCTTATACTTCTTTTTTGCTATCACTCACATTCAAGATTTGTTGTGGGCTCTAGGTCTATAGAATCTTAAAAAAAAAGACAATCTTTTTTAGACAGAATTTTTGTTTTCATAAGCAGAATTTGGGAACACAGAATTTTGACCAGACATAATTTTGAAATACAGAATTTTGATATACAGAATTTGGCATTTTAAGAATTTTGAAATTTTGATTTTTGACCAAACAGAATTTTGACCAGACAGAATTTACAAAAAAAAAAAAACAGAATTTTGACCAAACAGAATTTTGAACACCAGAATTCCGACTTGCCTTAAACCTTCAGCGCCTTTAACATAAGAGTAAGTACGTGCGACCCAGTCGTGCATTTGATTTTTTTTAATTCATTTCAAAAGGTACGAGGTACTCCTTTCTTGCGAGGAACTGAGAAATTCTCCAAGAGTATACTTGTTAGTAATGAAAAAGTGCTTCTCATCTAGCCGCTCGGACTCGGCAAAAAAAATCAATTTCTGCCAACACTACGCAAATGAGAATGGTTGAGAGTTATAAGTCACTAGGCCCTGGTTCTTCACGAGCTGTTGCATCACCTTTTTTTTCAATCAAATAAGTAAGCACGAGAATCTAGGTCCAGTCCGCCTGGGAATGTATGTAGATCTACCGTAGGTAAGAAAAGTAGCTAGGGCTTGATTAGAGCAATGATTTATCAATATTCCATACTACTTTCTGGCTGTTTAGGTCACGTAAGAGGAATAATTGCTCCAATTAAAATAAAATTGGGATAAGTAAATGAATTGAAGACCTTCATACAATAACTTAATTTAAAATGAAAAGCCTTATTACAAAAAATCACCATCCCTCAAGGAAATAGCTAATCCCCTAAAACTTTATAAGAAAGACTAGACCAAACTTCTATCTTCTATCTATTGTCATTAATTTTGCATCCAAGAATTCTTCAAAAACTTTCAATTGTGTTACACCCTCTAAATGTTTCAATATCTAATTAAATCTTCCTCTCTTTCCAAAGCAACTGGAAATATCATCCATACATACTCGTACCTACCTCCCCTCACGACCAACGAGAATATTTACATTAAAAGTCATTTAAATTTCCTTGAAATCTATACCCATAATTAATATAGATAAGGATATGTGTGTGTTTGTGTGTATTTTCCAACTTCAAAGATTTTCCAAAAATAATTTAAAAAAAAAACTTTCGCGTTCTACTTAAAATTTTCTTTCATTATTTTATTCACCGCGCGAACTTAGACAACAAACACAAAAAAAAAAAAAACAAAAAATCAACTGTTATTGACTTAAGGAAATGACGGAAGTATCTGTTCTTTAAAAAGCATCCACCCAACCATTTTATACTCTTTCTCCTTTTACTTCACCAAGACGCTACCTATATTTTTCTTTAAATAGATTTTCTAAAATTTTATAAGCATTCTCAGCAAAATTTATGAAAGGGCTTCTTCTTCAGCAACAAAGACAAAAAAAAAAAATTATTGTTTGCCACTAGTTTTTCCAACTCTACTTGTTCATTGAAAATTCACTTCGAAATGCAAAACTTTGTCCACATTGCCATCGGAATATGAAAACTCCTCTTTCGTATAATATTGAAGAGCTCGATGGAGGTGTCAGTTTTCTAAGCATTACAAGTGCATCCACTTTATGCAGAAATCTATCTTACTGTCTTTGGAAAAGTTCTTCCTTCCTAACTTCAAACAGACCAACCTTTCCGCTCCCCATCCCCACCCACTTATGAAATATAATTAAATTTTAGAAAACTTACTTCCAGTGCAGCGTCGTCTTAGTGTTGAATGATTCTTGCCAACTTTTCGTTTGGACTTTTTTCGACGAATTTTCTTGCGTCCACATGGGCTTCCCGGATTCACAGCTGCCAACGAAGCATGTCGGCAGGAGCAGAAGTCAGTGCTGGGAATTGGTGCGCAGACACAATCGGCTAAATGATTATCACAGTTCCAGCAGACGTCACAGTTTGATAGGAACTCCTGCTCGCTGAACTCATCGCTGGCAATCGACGAGCAGCGACGTGAGGCCTCTCGAAACCGTTTGAAGCAATACGAGCAGGTTCCGTCGGGGTTCGGAGGTGGGGGTAGTTTCTGCTGTCGTCGGCGTCCGCCACCATGGTGGCCAGACGGTATGGCATCTGATTCGTACACGGACGGGAACACACTGGCCAGAGAGATCTCCCTGCGGGATTTGTAGGCGTCGGACTTTTTATAGCGACGGCCAGTATTTCGACCTCGTCCCAGGGTCCGTTTTCTCGGCGAAGTCATCCGCCAGTGTTTCGGATAGTGGAAGAGGTCTTCAGTGTCCCTATGATTTCCGATACTGGCATAGGCATCTTCTTCGTGATGATCCTCATCGTTGAAGGTTCGGACTTCTTGAAACAAACACTTGGACTTCTTCTTGTTGTTCGTCACTCTCTTGTCCGGGTGGGGGAATTCAAAAGTCTGCTCGGTAGGGGACATATCGGCATAGATCTCACTCAATGTGGCATCATTGATCTTCTTGCGCTGGAGATAGTATTCCTTCAGGCGCTTCAAATGCTCCTCGAAAAACGCCTCAAGATCATTGATTTCCTGATTGAAGGTATCATCGGCATATTCCTTCCGGGCTTTCATGCGTCTTCGGCGGGCTATACAGAACTCTTCGAACTCCTTGACAAAGTGATCTTGAGTCGGATTCAGCTCAAGGGGAGATGCAATGGGGGCTAATGTTCGTCGGGACTTCCGTTTCCTCGAAGAATTCCGCTGAAATCGAAAGTCTTTACTTCCCTCGGGACCATGTCGCCTTCGGAACATATTTTTCGGCTTCGTAAGGGTCAAGCTGAAGCCGGAATCTCTGGAAGACATCGACTTAAAAGATTCGTTCTTTTTCTTGAAATTTCCCCGCATGTCTAGGTCATCGCCCTGACCGAGATTCAACTGTTTCCAGATTCTACCCAAGTTGACCGCATACAGTTCCTTTTGCCTGGTGAACGGATTTATCTTCACTCTGAGAGGGTAGGGTATAGAGCTATCGGGGGAGATCATGTCAGCATCATCGTACATTTCCACTTCGGGGTCATAGGAAAACGACTGGTATTTATTGTACTCTGGGGACTGATCGGGATCTTCACATATCGTACTGATCCCATAATGCACTTCAGAAAATGAGGAACTTCTAGAAATATTTTTTTTGGGAGGGCTAACAGGACCGTTTTTGGACATCTGCAATTCCTTAAAGATCTCATAAGTGCACTTGGCATTTCCCAGTGGTTCCTTCTGATAATGGTCAGCGATTTCCGTTGCTTGAATTATCGGCGATGCATTTTGTTTCGGTGGGTATCCGGGTGATCGATCAGAAGTGGACTTGTCCGTTCCTGAGATGTGAATAACTATACTCTCCCCGGAGTAATTTTTGATTTGCTTTCGGTGGATATGATCGAAAGGATCTTCATAGATCAGTGTGGTCTTCGAAACATTCGGCCGACTTGACAAGTCGGATTTCTTCGACGAACTTGCGGTGGGAAAATCATCGAGTTCCTCCTGAGAAGTATCAAAATTAGTCTCGAGATAATTCTTGGCAGGTGTGAAAGTCTTGAAAGTGATGCCCCTCGATTCCGTTTGATCTAACCGAACCGAATCGGCCTTTTCGTAGATATTCTCCTCAGATATCACAGAACGATCGTCGTCTTGTAAACTTCCCACGGACACAGTTGACACATTAGCACCTCCACCGCCATCAGCATAGCCTTCTTCTAGAACATCATTATAGATCGTTTCGGAGCTATTGGAATTTTGAAAATCCACCGAAACTACTTGAACTTCAGTCTCTTGCTTTGTCAGTGGCTTTCTGGGATCTTCCCAGCCACCACCGTGTGGATTATTAGCATTATTATACACATCTTCATCCTCGTCTTCATCATTATACTCCTCTTCAGCTTCAGCTACAGAATTTCTCCCCAACGATCCAATGAATATGCCATTCTTCACCTCCGGCACAGTCATCATAGCCGCTGGAAGATTATTGGCTTTAGCTTGTGCCATCGACGATGTTGCTGGTCGAAGATGATGAAGATGATGATGATGCTGATGATAGTTATCGTTCCTTCGGTCTAATTTGAAAATTGGATTGGCTTCAAGCTCTTCAACAATCATCCCACTTGTTGTTGGCGAACAATGATGATTGCCACTTACACCACTTCCACTACCACTGCCCACATAACTGCTGCCAGTATTGGCACCAATTGCTTTGGCGCGTAACGCAGCTCTCTTACGACCCCGATCCAGATAGCTCTTTCGGATGCTGATTCGCTTGAATGAATCGCTACGCTTGAAACTTGCATCCATAATGCCGCCGATGCCATCTTTATCTTTTCCTTTCTTCTTCGTGCGAAGAAAGTTTCGTATTGATTCGAATGTTAGCGGTTTCATTTTTGTTATGCTTTTGTATCACTATTGTTATTAATTTTACAATTTTTTTTTTTTTTATATTTATCTTAAATCACTTTTATCTAAAATAGTTATTTTAATTAGATTTCTTGTGATGTATAATTTTAGTCTTTTTTTGATCACCATTTTTACTTCTTTTTTGTTCGCTCTGTAAATTAATATAATTATAACGTTTTTCACAATTTATTTGTTTATATTTTTGTACTGCAAAAGAGGTAACTTAGGAGACATTACTAAAGTATAGGAGGATTTGATTTCGGATTATTATTTTGACCAAACAAAAATTTGAAAAAAAGGAAATTTAGCTTTTTAAAAACAGAATGTTTTCAATATTTGCAAGATTTGTATATGGTAAACATTCAATATCATATTTTGGACTGTCACCAGCACCGTAAAAAAGCATAGATTTCAAAAAATTTAAACGGCAATCAATTTTTCAAAACATGATACGCCTTTTTTACCGAAATAAAAAAGTTATGTTAATAAAAGTAAGACGTGCAAAAAAGAATTTGATTTAAATGTTTCCACTGTCACTAGCGCCATTTTAAAAATTGAGTTGGCAGTCGATTTGTCATGACAAAACCTCGAAAAGCTTATTTTTTTTGTATTTACAGTTATAAAAGTTATGACGAAAAATTTATTTAGTGTCGAGAAAAAGGACTAAAAATTTTGGACTGTCACCAGCGCCATACAAAACACCGATTTTGAAAACTTTTTAGTTTTTTATTCAAGGCACTTAGTCATAATTTTTTTATTACGGTAAAAAAAAAATTAAAAATGGCGTAACGAGAATATGTCGTGACAGTTTGACGTCACTGGTGACAGTGCAAAATATGAAATCAAACTCGTGTGCAAAGTTCAGGGTCTTGATTAAAATATAAAACAAAAATAAACAAGTAAAGGGTGACGTGCGAATGAACAACAACAAAATGTCGAATTTTGCAAAGTTGAAATACCTTTCGACTTTAAGTAAAAGATTAAAGCCCTATTTGCTAAGCACTTGTGTGACATTTTTCGAAGAGGAAAAAGGATAACTTAAACGTTCAAGGAGATCATAATTACTTTAGTTGATAAAAAAGTCGAAGGCTTTATAAGAAAAAGTTAAGAAAAATATCGATTTTTAGGGACTTGCAATTATTTTTTCTATATTATTTATCGAGCTTATAAAAAAATTCGATACATAAATATAAACTAAGTCGGAACTTTAACCAGTCGAAATTTTTCGTATGTTTGTAACTCAAAGAAAAGTGCTCTGCTTGAAATGTTTGCACGAAGTCAGGGCGTTCCCCAGCGTACTCTAGAATGATAAAATACAGATCTTTATAATTCGTTATCGATTTTTTCACGAACCATAAAAAATATAGTTCTTGAACGATAATACGTCTGTTCCTTTACTTTGAATTTCTGTGATTTTCTGTGCAATTCTGCGCATTTTAGTCAAAAGTTCTGTCAAAATTCATATATTTTTTTTTTTTTACACAAGTTTGGACCTAAATCACAGAAATTCAAAGTAAAGGAACATACCTAATATTTTCGATCAATAAAAATTTTTAGTTTTCTCACGAAAAAATTATATATTTTTTTTGTCTGTATCTTTCGTTAGAATATAGTTTTCTAACGATTACGAATTATTTCCTATCAAGAATCCATATTCCATATGGTTGTAAAAGAATAATTTTTTTAAATTAATTTTTGTTGGAATTAAGTTAAATATTTTTTCTTATGATGAAAAAGTTAGAGCTAATAAAGTTTGCCCTCATTTTGAAAAGTTATTCATTGACAAATTCTGTTAAAGATTGGCTACGATGTCGAGGCATTTAAAACTTCTTAAAAATTATAAATTTTCATTTCTTCAATGCTCCGGAAATGGGTAGTTTTGGGGCAATTCGACATTGACACAGGTAATAGTTGAGACAGCACAGAAAAAATATATTTTCGGCATTAGCTGATAGTATAGCTACCTAATTAAAAGAGAAGAAACATTTACTAAAAACAGGGTGTTTAAAAAAAATTCAATATTTTGAAACTGCGTTTTTTCTTGAGCAATTCCAATAAAATTGACATTAGTGATGTTCTAAATGGTGAAATTTTTTGAAACACTTAGTTGAAAATATTTTGTTCTTTTTAATTTTGTGTCAGGTCTCGCCTGTGTCAATTTCATTGAAATCGCTAAAGAAACAAAGAAGATACAAAATATTGACCTATTCTTTAAATATTCTGTTTTGAATTTTTTTCTTTTCAAATTTTGTGTCAGCTATTACCTGTTTCAATTTCATTAAAATGGCGGAAGGAAAAACAAAGTTGTTAAATTTTGGCATTTTTTTTAAAACACCCTGTTGAAAATATGTTTGTCTATTCTATCAATTCACCTATCAATTTCATTTAAATCTCTTAAGGACTAACGAAGATTTCAAATATTGACATTTTTTAGACACCCTGTTTTAAAGTTATTTTTTTTTTCTCTTTTTAAATTCTGTCCAACTATCACAAGATTGCAAAATGTAAAATTTTTTTTTTTTTTAATTTTGTGTCAGCTCTCACCTATATCAACTTCCTCCTTTTGTAAAAATATTTTCTATCTTATTTGAACGGATCGTGAATGGATCTTAGTTTCTGCGTCATAAATTCGGGATCACAGAAAATTTGATTCGCTCGTGATAATTAGTTTCATTTTAAAAAAGATCAGAAATAAAGATTCGCGATCGGATCAATAGTAAAA
The DNA here is from genome assembly GCA_946251815.1 of Dasysyrphus albostriatus. Classification (NCBI taxonomy): domain Eukaryota; kingdom Metazoa; phylum Arthropoda; class Insecta; order Diptera; family Syrphidae; genus Dasysyrphus; species Dasysyrphus albostriatus. The sequence goes on along the minus strand of OX276338.1, from coordinate 32,972,082 downwards.
TTCCCATTTGAATTCCTTCTCGAGAGAACGATAAAAATCAACCTATGTTTCGAATAGCCGCAGTTATTCAAGTGAGAAAAATTAAAAAAAAAAACAGCGTTTCTGAACTGTTTAAAACAAAAAAATTGTCCAACGCAACGATTTGTTTGAATGATTGTATTTATTTTTAAGGCTCTATTTTGTATGAAAATAATTTCAAAAAGTGAATTTGTTTTACCAATAAAAATAAATTAATTATATCGTGAATACTTTTACCCAGTGGTTTCAGAGCGATATAGTTTTATAGTGCATCTTCGCCTAGAATAAAGTGTCATGTTAATTACAACAAAAAACTGGTATAACTCCATATTGGTGTTGTATTTATTTTGCTACTTTTTTTAAGCGAATATAAAAATGCACCTAAAAACAAGGCTAATGGAGGTCGCCGTTCGCTTACCGAAAAATTTCGTGAAGGTCTTCTAAAGCCAATTTGGCCCAGAATAAATCGACGTCAAGCAAAAACTAATAATACAAGATAGCCATGTAACAAATGAATGAAATGAGCAGAAATGATAATAATGAACAAAATACTGCATAAACTTACAAACGAGTATAATTGCAAATTGATTACTTTGAGATCTTTACATTTTGACAAAGTCAGTGTCAATTGTTGGAAAGAAATGGTCAATCGCAGGAAATGCGAAGAACAAACAAAAGTCTTCGAATTATTCTTTACGAGGGCAATGCCAGACTACAGAAATCGGTTGAATCAACTGAAGTTTTCAGCACTGAAAACGACGTATTGATGGTTTATCTGCCGAATAGTCATAATTGGAGACCCAAAATAACTTTTTCTAGTTCCCAAATATTAAAAATAAATTGCGATACAAAACTTTTTTCAATGTCACAAGAAACTGTTGATGCATTTAAAAATCAATTTAGCAAAGGTGCCTACGCGGAGAGGCTAACATTTTTGGAGAATTGGTTAAAACATGTATTGATCATGGAAGAGAATATTTTGAAAACAATTACAATGATTTTTTTTTTCATTATTATGCTCTCAATAGGCATCTACCTGCTGGGATCATCTAAACTGTCTTGTTTTAGAAAGTACATAGTTGTAGATTGAGTGACCACAAAAATTCCCCCAACGCTCAGTACGAGAGCAACGCTCAGATCTCTAAGCCTAGTACGTTGCTGATGAGAAACTAAAAATTCCATACAACATAAATGACACAACGAAATCATTTTGTTCTACTTTTCGTTCTGCAGTACGATGTTCCAGGAGCGAAATTGAGAATTGAAGCAGATTATTAGGAGAAGTCTACACACTTTTCGCACACAATTAATTTACCCAGGCCATTTTTGGTGTGCGAAAAAATGGCATTATTAGTGTTTTTTCGTGTTTATTTTTGTTGCATCTTTTATTTCAACGCAGCTGTCTGTGTTTTTTTCATTTGTTTTAATTTTTTTGAATTGGTGTAACTGTCAATGAATATTCTTTTGCTTCGTTTTCGTAAGCATTTCGTTGTCTTGCTCGATACCAACTAAAAATTTCTTTTCGTGACAGCAGCGTACCTTCGCTCCCATACAAAATTCTCTCCAAAATTTTGCCACGCTAAAATGTAACCAAGCATTTTAGTCGAGAGGAGCCTAGTACGCAGATCGAGCTAAAATTCAGCTCCCACTTTTCTCTCCAAACACCAGCTAAAATCTTAGTTAAATGTTGACATAAAATTGTTGTGGAGAATACATCACAACAAACAGCTGTTCTCTGAAAAAAAATGAATTCAATAATTTCAAAGAATTTTCTTTTTATAGATATTTCAAGTGAATATAATCAACTAAAATAGATTTTTCTCTTTGGCATTGTTAAATCATTTGTCCTTGAATATTGCTCGTTCTTAATTTTCGTTTTCACAGAATTAATGTGCCGCACAAATTTTTCAAGCGCTAAATTTTGACAGATAGATCCCTTACAGTAAGAAACAAAAATTTTATTTTTTAGCTGGAGCTGCGTACCTCTCGGGTAAAATGCTTGGCTGAATTTTTGCTCGGCTTAATTTTGGAGAGAATTTTGTATGGGAGCGAAATTTTAGCTTGATCTGAGTACTAGGCTCTACGCAGCTCCAGCTAAAAATTCAAATTTTTGTTTCTTAATATGAAATAATTGTTCGGCACATTAATTTTCGAGCTAAATAGCGACAGGTTCTTTTATTTGTGAGATTAACGTAAGCTTTACATTTTGAAAATGAAAATTACGAACGAAAAATATTCATAGACAAATGATTTATCAGTGCCGAAGAGAAAAATCTATTCTAGTTTCACTTGAAATACAAAAATAAAATTCTTTGAAATTGTTAAATAAAATTTCTTTTCAGAGAACATCTGTTTCTTGTGATGTATTCTCCACAACAATTTTATGTCAAAATTTAGCTAGGATTTTAGCTGGTGTTTGGAGAGAAAAGTGGGAGAGGAATTTTAGCTCGATCTGCGTACTAGGCTTCAAATACGAAAAAACACAAATTTCATTTTTCCGCACACAATAAATGGGCTGGATAAATAATAATGAGCGAAAAAAGAGTGAAGACTTCTCCAAAAAAATATGCAATAATAATAAATTTCGTTCATCGAAAGCTATCCTGCAGTGCAGCTACTGCAAAACGAAAAGTAAGACTAAATTTTCGTTTATGATTTTGTTGTGTCTTACAAAAGAAGAACCCAAAGTGGATCAGAACTACGATTTTTGGAGAATTTCTACTAATGGTATTATTTATTTTGCATTTAACTCTTTTAATTGAATGATACCTATCCGTTTTAATGCTCAATGTGGCGTAGGTACTTATTATCGAAAACTTGAAAAAATGACAAATTGCATATTTATTCGTTGGCCCTATTTGATTTTTAACAATGTTAGGCTCGGTTTCGATAACTTGAATTATTTACTAGACCAAGATCATAAGGAACTCAGAAAAAAAATATAACTATCGGATCCAAGGAAGTTTCCTCTTTTTAAAGCGACAAGGTTACTGAAATATAAAAATTTGGCGGAACACTTTATTTTGATGAGAAATTTTGGCATTTTAACGATCACATGGGAGAAAAATACACTTTGTGGCACAAAAGCTCGTGGAGAACCAGGGACTAGTGACTTACAACTCTCAACCATTCCTAAGTGCGTGTGTTGTTGGCAGGAATGGAGGGGACCTAAAATTTTTTTCCCGAGTCCGAGCGGCTAGATGAGAAGCATTTATCCAAGACAAGTTGTATACTCTTGGAGGATTTATCAGTTCCTCGCGAGAGGTAGTACCTCGAAAAAAACATTTCTGATTTTAGGTGGCAATGGCTGGAAATTGAGCCCAGACCTTCGGCATGACAGTCCAACGCACTAACCATTATGCCATGAGCTACTACCCTATTTCAGATTGCCCAAAAAAAAAAAATTAATATGAAAATGTAGCCTCAATGAAAGACTCTTTTTGTTAATTGAAGGATACGATATACGAGAATGCCCGGAAGACTATTTAGCCAGAAAAGAAATAGATCACCCTTTGACAAGAAGATACAGTTGGTTTTCACTTCCTTCTGGATATTTTTAGGTACAATTGTACTTATTTATATGAATATCTAACTTAATTCGTAGATAATTAACTGTCTTCTTCAAATATCAATCGATTCAATAAGAAGACACCTGTGCAATTATAAATAAATTTAAATGAAACAAGCGACATTTAAAAATTCATCAAAATAAACAAAATTAGCATTCTCGGATATTCACAAAATCATAGCAGGTATGGAAGGAATGTCTGCTTTCATTTAACCTCGAATCAACTTGATTATTATTTAAAAAAAAAAAATATATATATAACAAATCTATTTAACCACACTGATTAATTAAGATTCAATTTAAATTTAAATGGCTGGTTTGCGGAGAAATAAAGTGGATGGATATACCTGTTCCAATTCACACAGGCCAACAAACAACAATTAAGCCAATCATAGTTTACATCTGACAGAAAACAAACTCAAATAATACTACAACCGCACATCAGAAACTCATAGCCACCAATTTCACACCGTAATTTACAATTTTCAGAAATTAATCGACAAATATACAGAGCCCGGGCCAGTATTCAGGCCGGGCTGGACTGAACAGAACAGGGCATCCCCATCCATGTCATGTTATTATCAATGCCAACCCGAATGTTTTTGTGTCTGCCAATTCAAATAGATAATCAACATAAATTACATCTGTCCATGGTCCGTCGTCGCCGTCACGTCGTCGGTCGATCAGTCGTTCGTTCGTTGTAGTTCGTTGCTTTTCGTTCACTCAAAAGAAAACTCCACCAGTCAGTGAGAAGAAAAACAACAACACAAATTATATAATTAACCGGCGAATGTCAGTGAAACGCTTCATCGCGTTTCAAGTGTATCTATGACTGGGCTACAATTCAACTGACCACCACAGATGCACACTTCAAGATAAACATGGACATGAATAGGAACACCATCACCAATGCGCCTGCCAATCGCGGTTATAGAGATACGAGTACCTACCTCCTCCAAAGTAGGTGAAATCCAAACATACAAAGTTTATCGCATTGTAATTCTTATGCGGAAAGGATTTGTTTTTTTTATGGAAATTCATAGAATTTTCTTCAATTCCCTGTAAGCCAACACACTACAGAACTTATACACTGAGGAAAATGTCAAACAAATTCAACAATTTATCCTGTTGAAAATCTATATCAAAACTTATTTTTTTTAGTTTGAAGTCATACCCTAGACTTTAAGACGACTTTGAAATAGCTTTACTCAGTTCCGACAAATTAGTCAAAGTTCATTAGAAGAATTCCAAAAACCGGAGCCTGAGGTTTAAATTTCATTGATTTGAAGTCCTGGACTTCATTTCGACTTCAGTCATCTGGGCTGTGAAGTCCTTTTTAACTTTTTGAATCAGGTTTCTTCAATTCTAAGATCAATATTTGAAAATCTTAAGAGTCTAAGATTAATGATTATGTTACATACATTGAAGTCATTGACGTCAAGGTGACTTCAGCTGCTCGTGAAGTCTTAAATTCCTGTACTCGATTGATTTGATCTTATTCAACTCAAAGTCAATTGGAAAGATTCCAAAGACGAAAAATTTTGATTGATTGATTTGAAGTCATGGACCTTAAAAAAAAATTGATGGTTGTAACCAGAAATTGAAATTGAAGTCTTTTTGACAAAAATGTGACTTCAAAGTTATTATTTTAAATAAAAATTTTGAAAATTGAGAAATTTAGCTTCAATTAAATTTTGAAGTCCAGAGAATACAACTATTCGTTTATTGACTTCAATTTGTATTGATTAACATTCAATTAGTTGCGTGTTAACTTTTTTTTTACTAATTTTTTCTCTGAGTGCAATAAGAGCACAAGAAACAAAAAACTTGCCATAACGGCGCGTGTTCGTTATGACCATCAATATTCTACTTGAGATTCGTGCTCACAAGGTAAAAGTGGTAAATCAAGTATTCGTATCTATCTACCTATTCTATCCATAAGTTCTTTTACTCTCCAAAGCAATGGAGATGATGATGATAATGATGGACATAATGATTCTGGTTTCAGCGCCTGATAGAATCTATTCAACATGTCCGTGTCCACTATACGGCCATTTTGAATTTTAACACAACGCACACTACAGTTATTGTAACGTGACTGACTGGTTCTTTCAATCTTTTTTTTTTTTATTTGATGCTTAGGATCTCTTTTATACGAGTACATAATAAACATTAATTAAGTTTTTGTTTTTCTATAGAAAACAAAAGAATAGTTTTTTTGGGTATTGATAGTACGAATTCTTGAATATTCATTGTTTGAATTAAATTTTATGATCTAATTAGGGAAATAAAGAGTATTTTAACAGACAATGTGTCAAAACGAAAACTATCGTAAATTAATTATTTTCTTTATGTACGAAACTGGTATACACAACAATTCTGATTATCTTTAGGAAAAGGGAAATTAAGTATGTAAATATTATTTTAGTAAGATAATTTGAACAGTTTTACATGGCAAGTGGTATAAAGTTAGAAATTTTTGACAAATTATTGCTTAATGATTGGTATAAATTGTTAATACGCATCAGTCAAGTCTCAAATATTTTTTCAGAGCTATGAGCCTTTTATATAAGTATTTATGTATGTATTTTTTTTGATTTTATACATTAACCTGACTGGTATAGAAATCTTTACCGCAATTATTGAATAATTCACACAAAATTTTAATGTTTTCCATCTCTAATGACACTACTACTACTACTACTGCTTAGTACTTGAAAAATCAATACAATTTATTTATTTAGTGTGTAGGTGAATGGTATAATTTGGTATAGCGAAATTTTGTTTAAGATCTGAATTAAAAATACAACTATTTAAAAACAAATAAGCTATTTTAGTGTCTTGGATTTGTTTTGTTGATATTCGCATGAATGGTATAAATAGCTTGCGACTGGTCGCTTCAAGAAATAAAAAAAAAAAATAAAAAAGATAACAATTCAAGTTAACATTACACGAAATCCTTAAATGAATATCTATTGATTCGTAAACTGATTGGTATAAATTGATGAAACGCTAGTTGCAAAAAATTGGTCGCATAAAATTAACCTTAAAACCAGTTTAGTTTTAATTCTTTCGATATTTCTGCATTATTTCTTAAAATTATTAGAAATTGCGTAAGTTACTTTAAACAAAATACGGCAGACAAATAATATAAATTGTTTCACATGGCAAATAGGAATATGACTTTTTGTTAACTGAAATATATACTCGTAGGTTAATTTTGGTTATAATTTGGTATAGTGATTACATGCATACCGAATAAATTGTGAAAACTAGAATTTTTTAATGAAAATATTTCATGCAGAAAAGCCTATTCATAAGTTACTTTTTTCTTGACTTTTCGTTATATTCCCTAAATGGTATAAAGAAAAAAATCTATTACCTTCCATATATAAACCTGCGTAATTTCAAGTGAATACAATTTATATTATTATAGTAGCTCATGTCAAAAGAACAATACATGAAAACTTCACACATACACATCTCTGTTAATTTATCTACTGAATGGTATAAATAATAGGTAAGGCATAAATTGTGTATAATTAAACATCTCAAACTTTAAATATAGGTAAACAATTTTGAGCCAAAAATCTCTTAAAATTTAGTGTGCTGGAAATTTTTTGATAATTGCTTTATTCACCTGAATGGTATAAACAAAAAACTCACTTTTTGGCAACAACAACTTCAATTAAAAACATTCTATTTATAGTTTGAAATTTCAAGTGACATGACGCCAATTGGAAAACATATTACATATATAATTCAAGTTAAAAGTTCAAATATTACATATATTTATTGTTTTTGTATTTGCTGAATGGTATAAATTGGTATTATGCATTGCGTATACAGAATGATTGGTTTGTTCCTAATTCCTTTTTTTTAAATTTTTCTTGGTGAAGCTTTTTATGTTGGTATGCTCAAATTTGTTTGAAGATTCAATTTATTCCAATGAATGGTATAACCAAGCCTTTGCCACAAAAATCTACATGAATTAAATTTATGTAAAAGCCTCTACCTTCTTTAGTACATATTTTACTAAAATGCTTTAAATTTAATTTTTTTATTTGATTGGTATAATATGGTTTAGCGCATGCCGAAATATGTGTTTCAGTTTTAAATTCTTAAGTTTTGTGTTAAGTGTATTGGATATTCGTTTTATTCAATTAAATGGTACAAACTCTTTCATCACAAGCACTTAAAACTAAATTTTTTATAAATTATTTTTTAATTGCCACTATACAATCTAGGGAACAGTACACTTTTAACTTTTAATCGCTGATTGGTATAAATTGGTAAAAATCTTTAATAAAAGTTATGAGGGCAAATGGTATAATCTTTTTTGATTTTCGTAAAAACAACCTTGATCTTTAATGTGTCCACCAACCTATACCGCAAATATTCACAAACAAAATCTCAATTTTGCGAACGAATTATCATTATGTATTTTCGTTTCCTTTGAATCTGACTTCTCTGAACTGTATTGGGTTCAACTTGTTGTACCAAGTGCTACAGAAATTAAAGAAAAATTGTATATGCACACTATTTATGGGCGATTTTTTTTTTGCGAAGTGTAAAATTAACACCGCCACGTTGCACGTACCATCGACATTTTCAAATCACTATCAGTGCAAAACAAGCAATTAATGAGCGAAAAATTGTCTTATAACGAAAATATTTTTTGAAAAACGCAAATTTGCAAATTTTGCGAAGGAACCACATTTATTTTTAATTTTTTTTTTTTCATTTTTCTTTCTTTTTCAATTTTCTTTAATTTCAGAAATTGAGCAATATTGTGCTCAATTTGAAGCTTATTGCTTATTTTTCTAATTTGCAAAATTTGCGAACGAATTATTGTTTTTAATTTGTTTTAATCATACAAAGAAAGTCAATGAACTCATCTTCTTTTGCGTTGTGCTAAAGAGATAATAAATTTCGCATATTTCCGAGTTTTTTTTTTCTAAGGAAAATCGAAGATAATGAAAATGATTTATTCGCAAATTTTGCAATTTTGCAACATTTTTAAGAGAATTCAAAAAAGTAAAGCAAAATTCACTCACAAGAGCAATTGTTGAGTTTTTTTTTTGTTTAATTAAAAAAAATTTTTGGGTCACCAAATGGAATACGTTTTTTTTCTTAAATTTGCAAATTTTGCCATCTGATCGTTTTTATTTCAAATTTCGTTAGGATACAAGAAACTGGGTTACATTCACGCGGTCAACTTGTGTGAAAGATAAGAAATTATCAACATTTGGGAGACAATTTTTAAAATTATTGAAAATGATTTGTTCGCAAAATTTGCAAATTGTTTTTAGTGTCCCTAAAACACTAGACCATAATGTCAAAGTCCTTAACTTCTACTACCTTGTAGTTAAGATATAATACATTTCTTATACTTCACAGTTTCTATTGAAAAATCAAAGCAAATGAAAGTGATTTGTTCGCAGATTTTGCAAATTTGGGAATTTTTTTATTAAATCAAAAATGTTGATAACTTCAAGCACTTGAATAATTGGTCAATTTTTGATTTTCACATGAAGATACTTTTAGAACTGGGACCATATCAATTAAACAAACATTTGCAAAATTTGCGATTAAAATATTTTTTTCGAATTTCTATAGACATCAGAAATACCGTAATTCTATGTGCTTTAACATGTTGGTTATTGTGTGAAAAGATGAACAATTCATAATAGGAGATTTTTTTAAAATCAATGAAAATGACTTCTTCGCAAATAATTTTAAAGTTGCGAATTTTATGGAAAAATTGAAAATGCCACTGATAATGTCAAGCACATGAATTTAGATTTTTAAATTTAAAAATTAAATATCTTTTAACTTTAAGGCATTTTATAATCATATTGTGTTTTTGATATTTGTTAGATTATCGTTATACAAACTTAACTGGTATAGACACAAAAATTAACTTATGACTTACACCATATCAGTGAAAAATTATAAATTCTTATTTTTCAATAGCAATTTGAGCTATATAGTGTACAGGAGACTACTTAACATATGTTACTAAATTTGCCCTATAATTGGTATAAACTGGTCTAAATCATTTAATTTTTGTTTCAATTTTTCTCGGGATTTTGAAATTTGTTGGTATAATAAGTTAAGTATTTCATAAATTAATTTTCTTTTCCTGCGCATAAAATCTTTTAAATTCTATACTTAAATGAAGAACGAACATGATTTTTGGTATCATCCATTTTAATAAGTAATCACCGTCGTCACCCTTGTACATTTATTTGCAGTGTTTATTGCCAACAACATCTTAATTTACTGTCCTATCAAAACTCGAACATGAGTGGTCAAAAATGAATTTTTCCATCAAGTCGCCATTTATATACCTATGATGAATATGTATGTCACGTTTATCCTTGGGTGAGAAATTTGTTATGTCAAAGTTGACGTGCAATGGTCAACTTTTGCCGAAACGTGATAAACAAACTTTTCAAGGAAAAAAGAAACATACACTAATATAAATTCACTTTTCTTGTAGACAGACCATTACGATGACACTGCTCCAAAAAAAAAAATACACTTTATTGCTAACCAAAGAGAGGAAAAAAAATGGAGACAAAATCATTACTTACAAAGCTTCATCTTCACCCAAACCAAACAAAACAGAACAGAAAAAAGAAAAACAAAATTCAGGACAAAATTCTTAAATAAAAGGATCAAGAATTCATGACTTGGGATTTTTGTTGGCTCTCCTCCTTTTTTTCACTTCAAACCCGATTAGATACGTGCCAGGTTAACAATTTCAAAGATTTTAGTAGAAAATCAATGCTAGAGATAGCATTAAGTGCATCGTAGGATAAAGTGCATAGTAATAGAAGAAATGAGGTTACCTTAGAAGTATGGCATCTGCCGCATGCCAAAATACATCATTCGTCTCATAATAAATATTTTAACGGAGATAAGAGGGATTTTATAGATGGAGACATTTTGTAAAAATCATTTAGTGTCTCGGCTATTAATGTGATTGGTAGGTATTGGGTAACCATGGCGTGGGAACTTTTCAATCCCTTTTGAACCTAGTAAACTTTAAGTATGTATTACTTACATCATCATTGATGCTCTCGGAAGTGAAATCACCACAAATGCGAACCCTGTTTTGCAACACTACTCCAGAGAATATTTTGGCTTAAAATGTGAAAAATTTCACTTAAATAAAATATGTTTACCTCTCAAGTCATGTTAAAAGCTAATTTTAAAAGATGATTGTCTTATGGGACAGGCGAGTCAGAGATATTTTTTTTTTTTTCGTTTCTACATTCAACACGTTTATAACAGATTGAGTGGTAAGTTAATTATTATATTTTGCTACACACTGCGCTTAGATGTTGATGTTTGATGCTGCTACTTATAAGATGACTATGAGTTTGCGAATTTATGAGTGAGTCTCGTCATGCAGTCAATGTACTAAAAAGTTGCATGAAGCATAACATACATACTCTACACATAATTCAAACAATTTAATATGATGAACCAGATTTTTTTTCTAAGATGGTAATGAACTCTTTTTTCTGATAAGTAATAATAATTAAAAAAAAAATAATTAATGATTAGCCTCCGGGTATAATGTTACACATATTGATTGGCATTATACACACACAAAGTTGTAGACCAGAAATAGTTTGTTTTTTTTCTTTTCTGATGGGGAGCTATCAATTAAAAATGAAATTTAAATTTACAACTTCATTTTATGTATTTTTTTCTTAATATCTTTCATAATTGGAATTCCTAAATAGAATTCCAATTATCAAAGAGAAATCGACATTCATTAGTGAAGAAAATAAGCATTTTCAATCAAATTAGAATTGCAGGTATTTAAGATAAAAATTAGATAAAATTATTATAGTCTAATGCCCTTGATAGATACTTAAAAAATACGAAAACTATTAATATGGACGAATTTCCATAAAACCTTTGAATTGGATTGAGTGTAATTTATAGAGATAACGATTAAACCTTTAAAATTTCAAGTTTTAAAACGATTCTAAGAAGTAAACATTTTTTATTTAAAAAAATATTAAAACTAAGTCACCAAATAAAATAATGTTTGAGCCATTTTAAAATATTAAAAAAAAAAATTAACATCTCCCAGTCAAAATACTAAATTTTAAAAAAATAGTGAGGTGGCTAAAGCAACCAAAAATGAATGTCAACCGAAAACCTGATTTATTTTTGCACGTAGCAACTCAAGTCAGGCACATTTTGGGGTGACATTTAAAGCAGAGTTTTCCACCAACCTTTTTTGTGCTATGCACCCCCCCCCCTCTCCAAGACATTTCCAAAATGTTTATGTCCCTCCAAAATCATGTTTAATTTTTAACATTCAAAATTTGGAAATATTCACTTAAAAATTTGAATTATTAAAAATTAGGCAGAAATTAATACAAACAGAAAATTACCTATGTTTTTAAATCTAGCGATAAATTTTCCAGATGTGATTCTATAGCGTTATCAGTCACTTCACATTTTCAAAAACATTAAAACCTATCAAAATTGGAGTTTGAAATTATTGTCTGAAATATCAATAAGGGTAGTGAAGCCAAAGATCTGTTTTTGCTAATGGAAGAGATTTATTTTTTCCTTGAAGTTGTTTATTAAATGAGTCTTGTTTTTTGAAAATATCGGCTAAGACTCACAAATAGGGCTAGCCACTGAACCAGAAAAGTCTGGGTATAGGAAACCGAAATGATACCGATACCAGCTCTAAGGCCATCCGAAACGATACCGAGACGAGACTTAGTTATACGAGACCAAACAAACTTAGTTATATGAGACCGATACCGATACCGAGACTATACTAACATTTTTCGATTTTAACGATACTTACAAAGGTATCGTTTGGTGGCCTACGCACAAATGCCTTACAATCGACCGTTTGCAAGTTTTCGTCTCTAATTTAATGCTTGAGAGAGTCAAAGAGTTCCACAAATATTTTAAAACAATATAAGCAAGCCTTTCATGCTAACATTTTGGCTCTTACAGAATATCTGAAAAAAGCGTTCAAAAGTTAGCACAAACAAAAGTTTGAACAAGCCAAGAAAGTGTCCGGACTCTTTTCGAAAATAAATCAGTGCGAAAGTGAGATCTTTTTTCTTTTGGTTCTTTTAAGCAACAGAATGTAAAATTGCTCCACTGAAAAATTGGCACTGTGGGGCGTGGTTCCCACGTTGGGAAACACTATTCTAAAGAAAAAGTTTTCTGGAATATCTCAAAATAGCTTGTAGGTACACAAAAAAAAGGATTTAACCATCTTTTTTAATAGAAACTTAATTATCTTTCAAAAACCTATCCATGCATACTTGAATTTTTAAACAAATATGAACTTCCAATGCAAACAAAAAAATTGAAAGTTGACAATTTTTAAGGACAAATTTTGGTTTGTAAATTTTAAGTTTCTATTAATTTGCATATGACAATTTAATTTTCCAAAAAGATTATTCAGTTTTCAAAAAAAAAAAAAATATTTACAGTACGTGTTAAAAACCTTAAAGTACCAAGATAAAAAAAAAACTTCGATATACAGTTGATTTTGAAGTTTTGAGGTACCATGAAAAACCATTTTTGGATAAATTTAAAACACTCAAAGAAAGCCTTTACTTAAAATAACTGCTTTAATGTTTTTCTTTTTGAAGAAAGTTGTAAGGCCATTTTTGAGAAAAATAAAAATATGATAGATTATAAAAAAAAAAATGTATGGCAGGTACTGTTATTTTTAGCCCTAAAAAACGAACAGCTGTGGGAGGAAATGATCAAAAACAGAGTTTGAGGAAAATCGATTAAGCCGTCAGGGCTGTTCTAGAGGACTTTTAAATTTAAAAGATGACTATCAATATTTAAAAAAAGAATTTAGAAGAAAAATGTTCATACTTCAGAATGACTAAACAAATTTATTTGAAACAAAAATTACATCGAGGATTAATGGAACCCGAAATTTGCATCAAAAACATATTTTTTTGTCAAAACTTTAGATTTTTTTAACTCAAAAACGTAACGTGCTACAGCAATTCTTAGGCAAAATTCAAATTCAGCAAATCAAAAACAAAATCAGAAAAGTTTATCTTGGTTCATGTTAGAGTCAAAAATTAAAAATTTTATCACAAAGTAAATAATTAGTGTTTTCGAGTGGATTTTCGCAAAAAGTAAAAAAACGTCAATTTTCAACTACCTCTTGGGTCAAAATGGGTTGGCGCAGAAAAAAAATGTTCAAAAACGTTAATGAAGGATTTATTTTTGGACGTGTGGTTTTCAATCTGGCAATACTTTTTTTTTGGTCATTTTGACATCTGTCACTTGATTTATGCTCAATTTGGTATGCCATTTCATAACAAATAGACTCACTCCCGAACAACATTTGCAAATCGTGCCAATTTATTACCAAAATAATGCAAACTGAACAATCAATTTATTGAAGGAAATTTTTGGTGAACGCATTATCTCGCGTCGTGGCCTGTGGCGTGGCCTCCAACATCATGCGCTTTAACACCGCTGGACTATTTTTTGGGTAGAGTTATGTGTAGTCGTTTGTCTACAAAGATAAGGCCGAGACGATTGGCGTCTTGGAAGAAAATATTCGGCGCGTTATTACTGACGTACGGCCCCAATTGCTGCTAAAAGTGGTCGAAAATTGGGGCTCTCGGGTAGAATTTATTCGACCCAGCCGCGGCGGCCACTTGGCCGAAATCATTTTTAAAAAAAATGGCAAATTCTTATCTTTGTAATAAAACTAAATTCTTGGCCATAACATTAAATTATATGCGTTTTGTTTTTTCTTGAAAACCACTCATCAAAAAAAAAAAAAAAACACTCTTTAGATACCTAGTTTTCGAGCCATGAGTGAAAAACTAGAAAAAAATTAATTTTTTCCATGTTGCGTCACGAAATTTTAGCCGCAAACCTCAGATTCGGATTCAACACCACAGCATAGCATGGCAAACAGAAATTATTATGACACTGGACTACTACTTAATTGCGTATTTTTTTTCACCCGAAAAAAATCTTCAAAAAGACAATCGGTAAGAATCGGTACCGAGTAGTGTGGAACTCTTACCGCACTAAAAGCACCGGTAAGTTGTGTAAAATTTAAATTAATTGTAAAATTAACATTTAAAAAAAATAAAAATGTTCAAATCTACTTTTTTTTAAATACGTAAAATTAAAAAAAATAGTTCAAACATTTTTTTTTTTTGCAAAATGTTAGGTTTTAAAATAAATTTTTCACTTAAAAAACTTTATCTAAAAAGATAACAAAAAATATGAACAGATTTCAAAATAGTATAAAGCATGTCGTTGTTTTTCTAATTTCGTTTCTGTTTTAAGTCAATATTTTAGAAAATAACCCATCCTGGATGGACATCTAATGGGGGGGGGGGGGGGATAGAGACCCTCTTTCTATAAGATTTTATTTTTCCGACCTTCATTCCTGTGACAGGATTTTCTTCTTAGCAATTTTAAGAAAGTTGATTTTGCTTAATAATTGATCCATAACTTTTCAATTTTCATTAAAATAATCAAAAAAAATAGTTTTAGTAAGGCCAGGGTTGTAAGAGAATGCAATCATAAGAAATAATTTATAGAATTCAATTGAAAGATTGCATTCATTGACCCCAGATTTAGACAACGAATTCTAACTCTGCAATCACTATTCATTGGACCTTAAAATGATTGCAATCATTTTTCCTTCCACCCATTTTACAGCAATCAATTGAATGCAATTATTTAAGAATGCAGGCATTATTTGCTTTCATTTTACAACTTTATGCGTTCTTTGCATACATTTTACAACTTTTTGCATTCTTTGCATACATTTTAGAGCAAAAGAAATAAAACAAATTAGATTATAAAATAAAAAAAAAAATTAATGCAAAAACATGTAAATTTATAAAAAAAATGCAAAGGTTGTAAAATGAATGCAAAGAATGCAAAAGAATGCATGCATTCTCAAATGATTGTATTCAATTAATTGCTATAAAATGAATGAAGGAAAAATTATTGCAATCTTTTTAAGTCAGATGGATGGTGATTTCTGAATTTGAAGTCGCAGTATCGAAGTGAAGTCAATGCATGCAATCTTTTTTAATCAAAGTCATAAAAGACTGCATTCACAAAAGATTGCATTCTTTTATAACCCTTGTGAAGGCAACATTCGGGTTTAAAACAAAATTTTCAAAAAAATTGGCTTCAATTTCAAGGGAAATAATTTTTTTAGATTTATTTTTAAACATATTTTGAAAACATTATTAACAAAATCTGTGTCAATACTGTAGAAAAAGGAAATCAACTTGATGTAATTTACACGGACTATTCCAAAGCGTTTGACAGAGTGAACCATACAATTCTGCTAAAAAAAACTGGAGCTGGTTAAAGAGTTATCAAACAAATCGTGTTCAATATGTCAAAATTGGTCCAGAGAAATCTGAGAAAATATTGAATGACTCGGGTGTTCCCCAAGGCAGTCATCTTTGTCCACTTCTGTTCTTACTCTTTATTAATGACTTGCCTCTCTTTACTTCCTATTTCTCTTGTTTGATCTTGATGCTAAGTTATTCAGAACAATACAAATCTTTTGCTGATTGCATTCTGCTCCAAGAGGATTTTGATAACATTTTTGCATGGTATAATTTTAATGACCTATCTCTAAATATCAAAAAATGTCGTATTCTTTCCTTTTCGAGATCGTCTTTTCCTATCATTTATAGCTAAAAATTTTAAGCAATGACCTACAGAGTTTGTAACCATAAAAATCTAGGAGTAATATTTGACTCAAAACTAGTCTTCAGGATGTATGTGGATTACATAGTTTCTAAAGGCAACTCTATGGTTGGTTTACTGATTAGGAACTTAAAATACTTCAAATGTCCTTTCATGCTGAATTTCCTATTTGTAAGTTTCGTGCGTCCTGTTTTAGAATATTGCTCAGTTGTTTGGCCGCTATTTTACAAAAACGCTTCGATTAGAATTGAGAGAATTGAGAGCAAAAATTTTTCTTCAAAAATGTTATTTCAATATTAAAAGATTCATCTAAATCAGGAAGTCAAATATTTATAATTTCGTAGTAGATAATTGACAACAAAAATGCAGCTTCTCAACTAGCAAAAAAAATGCTACAAATGGAGTTTATAATACCACTTGTCATGTCTCAGCCAAAACGACATCATTTTTTTTTGTTTTTATTAATTTCTGTTATGCTTGCATATATCTCCTTCCAACTTGAAAATACCTCTAAGACGATTTAACATTTTGATTTGTCTATTTTTAATGACTTTGCAGCTATTTATCAAAATTAAACGAAAAAAAAAACTTGAAATCCCGCTCAAATGAAACAAGATCATCAAACCTAACGCGTAAAGCTACAAGTTATAACCAGCGGCGCACGGCCGACGGCGGCGGCGGTGGTGGTAGCGGTTGGGGCATACTCTAAGGCTTGAGAAAAAATGCCGATGCCTTTCGGATTCTGGTTTCAAACCACTTTGGTTTTGTTTTTCTATTTTTTTGTTTGCTTCTTCTTATAATGCCAGGTGATGATTTGTTGTGATTGAGCCGCGTCTGGAGTGTCTACTATAGATCTACTCGAATCGTATAGTTTTCTTGCGGTTTCCCAGATAATTATCTGCGATCCAAAGGAGTAGGTATTAGAGATTCACCATCACACGAGCATCACCGCATCTAACCCGAACCAAACCAAACCAAACCAAACCACCTGTCGTAGATACTCCTCTCGTATCATCGGATCGGGTTTCCTTTATCTATTGACAGTGAGCGAGTGAATCTTGCCTTATATTGGAAAATTAATTGATTAAAGCTGATGTCATCGTTATCACTGTTATGCAATTAAACGGAGTTCGATGTCTGTGAGAGTGGATGGGGAGTGCTGGAGATTAGACATGGACACTCTCCTTGTTGCAAGATACTTTTCTTTTAATAGCACCGTTAAACGGAAGCTAAATTACAGTTTAGAAGTGTTCATCTTTTAGAATGGATATTTTTTGTTGTTGTTGTTGTTGTTGTTTTTATCTTGGAGGGATTTTTCTCTTCTGATGGGCATGAAGAAATTGTTTAAGTTTTTAAAAGATGACAAACGGATGCGAGTTATAACAATAATTACATCTTGTCCGACCTAGGGGCATTGCAAGTTCTTGAGATAGACCACAACAAATTGCTGTTGCTACATGTACAACACAACTTAATTACTTTCTTTTCTATCGCCCAAGATATGGGCGGTGATGCTGATGGTGGTGGGTAACTCAATGTTAATCTTGAGATACATTTGATTATTCTTTTAATTTTAATTTTTTTTCATTCATTCATATCTACGAGTACAGTAAAGGTCATAATTAAGTGAACACAAGTTAAAGTTGTTTTCGATTGATTTTAATTCTAAAGTTTGTGCCTTTTAAAAGGATGAATATAAAAAACAAAAAAACAAAAACAGAAAATCTATAAACATTTTTGAATTTAAGAGTCTTAAGCGGTAATTGTGATAATTTTTCATTTTGTATTTTTTGCCTTGATCTTTAAAGCTTCAAACTTTCAATATTTTTTTGGGCAAATATTTTCTGTTTTACATCAGAACTGATGGAAGTGCATTTTTAAGTTAAAACAGATTTTTCCAAAGTAAATTTTCCAGGAAGTAAAATATTTTATGTACCTATGTTCACTTAAAACTGACCCCTACTGTATATTGTGTACTTTATATACTGCCGCTGTGACAGATGCATTTTATTTTCACAGTTTTTAGTTGCCGTATAGTTGTTGTTGGTTGTTGTTATTATTATATTATTGTTATGATTGTCAGAGAAGTAAGACAACTGAGAGAGATTAGTGCATTATGTAAGATGCAGGCATTACTTTATAGAGTGTTGTAATTAAAAAGGCATTAAACTGGAGAAAATCATACAATTTTTTTTGTAGTTGTTGTTTTTATAATCCCCATCCTAATGTGTAACGACCACGAGGTTGAAAGTTTTGACTTTCAACTTATTTTATTTGTTGTATGAGGTTTAAAAAGACAGTTTTTGTTTTAGAGGTGTTGCAGTTTCTTAATTGAGAAAAAGTTGTTTAAGGAAGCTTGGATTGATGTACCTATTGTCTATGTTTATAGATGTATGTTTAGATGTATTATTTATAGTACAGTTTTAAATAATTTCCTTTATGTTTTATTGACCAATAACTGTAGTGAATATAAACAAAACTGACAACTGCATTTAATGGTTTTGTCTTGAATTAAACTTTCTTAGTTTTATTATTTTAAAAAGATTTCTTTCGGGTGTGTCTAATATAGATGTCCAGTTTTGATTTAAGTCAAAAATGCACGTTTTTAATGTAACCCTCAGGTTGGATCACCTGGTATCTAATAAGTAGAATCAATCAAGCTGAAAAAACCTTAAAACTTTATAAATATCATCAAAGTCAGAGCTATACTAGCTTATATATATAAATCCAATTTTAGTGATTTTTGTTTGCTTTGTTAGGTAGATTTTTTGCCAAAAATATGCTGCTTTGTGAAAAAATATTTGAAAAAATTGGCGAACTTGCAAACTTTCCTATGAAATTTTAATATTTCTTAAAGAAGGTGGTGCTTTTTTGTGTTCAGTTTATACTGCTAGAACCGACGAAATACATTTTTCACTGCCAAAAATAAACTTTGCGAAACACTGGCTGCAGCACAAAATAAGCACTACCACATCCAATTTTCAAAAGACATTGTATTGTTAATGTCAAACTTCTGCTGTAAATAGTAAAAAAACATAAAAAATATGCCGAAGACGGTTCTAACATCACGGATATAAAAAGTTTTTCTGACTCCAGCATCTTACAGTGATTTCGCACACTTGTTTCCATTCAATATAGGGAAGATGACACTGCCAGGAACCAAAAATTAGCCCATCAACTTGACAAACAATTTTAAAAATCATTTTAAAAAATTTCTAAGGCTGACCAATAACCGAAGCTAGATGATCTTCCATCACATGACCTTTCAGAAAGTATATGTACCAACATTTCCTTACGAATATCCCACATGACATGCGGGGCCAGAGAGTTTTTGAATATAATTTATGTTTATAAAAGCCACTAAAAACGTGTGTTTTATAGTGTTTTTTTGGGAGCAGAACGAAATCTCGCAAATAAAATCTCGCTTACGAAATTTCACAAGTTTTTTAAAATCTCAAAATTTTGCAATTACAAAATCTCGTTTTTAACAATATCACATTTAAATCACGCAAATATCAACCGAAATCCCGAAAATTAAAATCTCGAAATTTAAATCTCACGCTAGATTTGATTAAGCAAATTATTTGTTAGAATGTAATTAAATTTAAGATTTTAATTTGCGAGTTATTAGTTTGCAGGACTATTTAATTGTGAAATTGTTAAAAACCGTATTAAGAGTATCTTGATACGAGATTGTGAAATTGTTAAAAACGGTATTATCTTGATAGATAGAGAAAAACGTAACTGTGAGATGTTTTGTTGGAGACCAACTAAAGAACCAATTTTCTTTCGCATCTTTATCGGATTGTACTGCAGTCTTGGGTTTTTATTCCAAAAATCAATTAACTGAATTTTTTCGCAAGTTTTTTTTTTTATTCAAATTTTTCGCAGTTTAAGGGCTACCAACTAATTTTTTTCAAAATTTTAAATAATTGACAAAATCAAAAAACTTGCACTTACTAACCCGCTTTTTGATTATAAGTTAGCAAATTTTACCTTCTTGGACATGAACAAAAATCGTGCCAGATAAGCTTGATTGTCGAAAGTGGAATTACTTATAATACCTACCTGCTTTAAAAACTTTGAGCTCGAATGCAAGCACTTTTGATCGAAGAACTCGTCTGGCACTATTGTTTTCATTTCCTAGAAGGTATGATTAGCTAAATGTGCATATGTTCACCGGGTTTGGGCAAAATGAAAAAAAAAAATTCTTTCATATTAAAAAAAAATATAAAAACATGTTGGTAACTCAAGTTACTCATTTCGGACACGGGTTTTGTGGCAGTAACTTACACATTCTCTTAAAATTAAACAAACCAATAATTAACTAAATGTTTGAATAAGATGCAAGAATATATCAGCTTATTAATAAGTACTTATACATAAGCTTTATATTACTGAAATTATTTTTTACAATTTTTTCATGGTAACAAGTTTCCCAAAATAATCAAAAATGCCATATAATTATTACTTATAAATAAATAGGGCTAGGATTCTCATGCACTAAAAAAATGGCAAATATGCGCTTAAAATATGCCTAGAATAAAATAATGATAATTTCTGGAAGCAAATAGTCGTACAAACCAACTATATATGACTTTAGAACGTCCTTTCACATAATTAAAAATGGCCAGCCAAAAAAATTTAAAAACAACGAATTTATGGTCTTTTTTGAAAATAGGTGTTCCAGGGAACTGAACATTTTTTAAACTTTTTTTATTTTAAGTAATTTTTTTTTAAATCGTTATCCTTGTCTTAATGGGGAGACTACACCCTATCCCCCACAGTTTTTTTTTCTTTTTTTGACCGAACCTTTGTCCTCTAGCACTCTAGCACCCTGTGGAAATTATCTTTGTGTTTCTAAACCACTTGAAAATAAGATTAAGTTCGTGCGACTGCGTCGTGTTTTTATTTTACAATTATTGTAGAAGAAAAGCTGCATTTACTGAGCATTTTTGAGGCCTCAAGAGATAAAATAAGTGACTAAAGATCAGGGGACTGAGGCCAGGGGACTGAGTATTTTCATAGTTTTTGCCACTAAAACATGTTAACGTATTGTATGAACGAAATAAAAAAAAACTGTAATTAAGGTTTTACTAAGCCTATATTAAAATGCTCAAACATATGCCTGCTTATATATAATTATTTTCTGTAAATATTCGTCAGGGGACTGAGAAACTGAACAGACATTCCTTGACCTCCCGCACAAACGTCTTCTTAAGAAATGAAATAACAAACGAGCATAAGATACAAAAATGATTTTACTGTCAGCAGACATTATGCTTTACGCTGCTAGATAAAAAACTTTGATAGTTTTCAAAGTTAAGGATATTTTTTACTGTTTCAATCTATCAGGGGACTGATAAGAAATCTGAGGGACAAAGTTCATTCATTTTTTTTGTAATAAAATATTTTGGTACAAAATATTTATTTCATCATAAAGAGATATACTTATTTTACGTCAGTAATTGAAAGTTAATTTTGGTTTTGGAACTTAAATAAAAAACTGTGAGAATTTTTCCTTTCGAAAACGGGCAGGGCACACGTCAGGGGACTGAGAATTAGACCCTTTGAAGAATTTTTTGAGTAATGAAAATATCTACATCAATCAGATCTTAATAATTTTGTCTGGCCATATAGACATCGATTAGATTTATAGTTATAAAAAAAATACTTGAACAGTTATTAAAATACCAACGGAGTCGTCGAAAATGCCATCGTTTGTAGAATCACCCATTTAAAATATGCATTTAAAACCATATACTTTACTTCATAACTATAGTGTAGAACTGAAATATAAATGCGCTGCTAGTGGAAGAGCGAAAGTTTTTCCAAATGTCAAAAAATGGCCGCGTTCAATATTAAAAATTCTTAAGTAGGTACTTTTGAATCAGCTGTCACCAGCATGGTTTTCAGAATGGATTTCAAAAATAATTTATTCATTTAAAATTGGCGAAAAAAGTATTTTTTAAAATTTGTTTCATTAAATTCTAAAACAAAGAATTAAATGGTGGGTGTGCATTTCTTTGAAACACATATTTTTGGAAAATATGCACGAAAAATATGCATTTATCACGAATAGGTATATGCAAGAATATGCAAAATATGCATTTATGCCTTGTAAATATCCACACTATTAAATGCCATTTTAAAGGAAAATTTATGATTCGTAATTTGGTCTCATGCTTTCAAAGTTTTTTCATAAAATAAAAAAATGCATTTTCATGGAAATCGTAGTCCTACGTTATAAATCTTAAAATCAGTTTATATGTTGCAATACCTATATTATCTTTGCAGGTAAAAAAGTTATAGGCATTATAGGCAATGATATTTTTTTAATTTATAAATAATTTTAATTTATTTTTTTGGAATTATCCATTTCGATGGTTGTGCACAAAAATGCCAAGTAAAATAATGTATTAAAACAAGAAACTGATATATGTACATTAGGATGGTCCTTATATTGTTGTTTTTTTTTTTTTATTCCGAGCTGGAAAGCATCAAATGGCTCTAGGTAGAAAAAAATTATCCTATTTTTTCGGATTTTTATTTTACATCCTTGTTTCAATTTAAGGTACTAATTATGGGGTCAGAGTGATTCTTAAAAAAAAAAATTGGAACGTATAGACTAAATTCAGATGAGAAATAAATCACGTTCAACCCCCTCCCCTCCCCTTCCAATAATTTTTGTTTTTTGTGTGAATATAGTCTATAAGTACTTTTTTTACTTGTTATATAAGAATCACCCTTACCTCATAATTATTAACTTAAAGTGAAAAGAGGGAGATCAAGAGGGTGAAATAAAAATCTCTTCACTAAAATTGAATTTAAATAAAAGTCTAATGATACTAGAGTAAAGCAAAAGATTTCTTGAAAAATTTATTATTTTGTTATTCACTGAAATTTATTAAGTTACATTTTTGTTTTTATTTAAGACATTTTTTTGGTTTTATTAACCTACAACGTTGTTATTCAAATGAAATAATTTTTCAGTCAAAATAAATTTAACTATAACTAGTTAAGAAGAACAAAAATAAAATTTTACAATTTCATTAAATCATAAATCATTGGAATTCATCAAAAAAAAAAAACGTTACGAATCGCAAATTTGCAATTAATTCGTTTCTCCAAAACTTAATCAATACTTCTATTGATACATTTTCAATTTTACTGTGAGCTAAATTTGATTTAACAATCGCATACAGCAGGCAGGCAGAGCTACACTCCATATGTAGATACATATATAAACAATCATCATCTTGAATTTGAAATTCAAATCTCTGCAATATACAATAAATTGGTTAACAATAATTAAATCTTCTACAATTCTAATCAAATCCTTTATACTCGTATTGATCGATTGGTTTTGCACAACCAACGACGACCGTCGAATCAAATGCGTGTATAAATGAGAATTTAATTTACTGACTCACTTGCCGTGCCTTTGAAGCATTATATGAAGCGTTAGATACCTACCTAATAAAATTAGAATTAAGGTGTGGTGTAGTTCAAAGACGGAGCTTTGGTTTTCATTTGATCAATTGAAAAACAGTGTGTACTGCAAAATAGTCTCAAAAATATTTAAATTTCTTAAAATTTGTGTTTTTCAAGGCAATTACATTTGTTTCACCTTCTCACTAATTGGTATAAACTGCTTTAACGCACATACAAAATAAAAAAATAAAATATGGTTTGATGAAATCCTGTGACCGTTTATTGATAAAACAAATGGGAAATTATATCACACTCGATAAAACAGCTCAAAGAAAGGACTAATAGTAGACCGCCTGACTGGTATAAAAGCACGCTGCCTAAGACACAAGTATTTTATTTCAATATTTTCACATATATGTGAAACAAAGTGAGACGAAACTGCACGCATATTATTTTGTACCCATCACTTATTGGTATAAATTGGTCAAACGAACGTAACAAACATTACTCAATGAAATAAAATTTCAAACATCGAAATAAAGCTTGATTTAAACATTTTGTATGTTTACTGATAATAATGAAATGGGAAATTAAATCAATTTATATAAAACAACATATTTAGTGAGAAAAAAGTAGGTCGTCTAACTGGTATAAACAAAATCTGACTGCCTAGGACATTTTTTCTTATGTTCTTCACATATCTCAAACGGAGAGATATGAGTAGACGAAAGAGTACGTGTGTGCTAGCTTCAATCCGGAAGTTAATCCAAAGACAAAAACAGGAATTATCACAACTTCAACATAATATAAATACTTCAATTCTAATCTTCTTTTCTTTTCCGCATATTACAAAAAAAAGAAGAAAATTAAAGATAAAAATCTAACACTTGCGATTTATTTAAAAAAAAAGTCTCACCTCGTTGACTATGTTTCCAATAATAATTCTAGTTCTTAAGCCCACCAAACCAATCTTCACTGCATCTCTCCACTCGACCATTACACGATTAGCTAAAGAAATGCAACAAGAATTGCACAAGAAGAACAAAAAAAAAAATGTTATAATAAACCACATTCAACCTGTGAGCAAACCATCTCAATTGCCACAATCATCATCAAATCAGAAATGAGGAAGTAGGTAACTCTACAACAACAACAACAATTGCAAAAAAAAAAATGTTTAAGACAATACCCTCTATATCAGCTCAATGAATATGCAGAATTTACTTCGTTATAGCTCGGAGGTGCTCCTGCTCCCTAATCGTGTAAACGACCACTTCTCAGTTGTTTTTTTTTTTTTTTATTTCGCTTTTCGCATGAACAAGAAAAATACCAACTTTTCGCGCAAAAGAAGCTCGAAGCTTCATCGTCTTGATCATCATCGTCATTTATATAGTTAGAGAGAGAGAAGATAGTTATGGTTTGAATTTGATGTTGAAACCGATGGTATTTTCGCCTAATAAAGTATTTTTACATTTAACACACTAACAAAAAAAAAAAATGGAATAAAAAAACAACAACAACAGCAGCAGCGGCAGCATAAGAAGTGTATCTAAATGTTTAAGTTCGAGTATCTTTTACGGATGCAATGAATAAACAGTGGACTGTTAGCTCAGTGAATGGGGCTTAAAACAATTTTGTTTTTAAATAAATACAATTATGTTACATATTCAACTAACTCGAACAGTTTGTAGTGTGCATTATACCAGATTATACCAAAAACCGGCTAAATAAACACGATTTTTTCAATATATTTTACTATGCGCCAACAGGTTATCAAGTGGCTATCAATAAAATGACTTATTGAACCGACTTATAACGGGTGATTTTTTAGCTGGTTTGGTTTTGGCAACACTGGTTTTGACAGCTGACGTGTGTTTAGTACCTTGTGTCACTGTCAAACAGCTTCAGTTTGGTTTGCAATTTAACCATAGATCGTCTTACAAATGAACAACGCTTGCAAATTATTGAATTTTACTATCAAAATTCGTGCTCGGTTCGAAATGTTCATCGCGCGCTGCTTCCATTTTATGGTCGGCATTCTCGACCTTCTGAGCAGTCTATTCGGAAGATTGTGACCAAATTTCGCACAAAATTTACTTTGTTGGACATTAAACCACCAACACGTTTACGTACTGTGCGTAGTGAAGAAAATATTGCGGCCGTATCAGCTAGTGTGACAGAAGACCGCGAAATGTCGATTCGGCGCCGTTCCCAGCGGTTAGGCCTTTGTTACAGCACTACGTGGAAAATTTTGCGGAAGGATTTGGGCGTAAAGCCTTTTAAGATACAGCTGGTGCAAGAACTAAAGCCAGCCGACCTACCACAACGCCGAATTTTTGGTGAATGGTCTCTTGGAAAGCTGGCCGAGGATCCGCATTTTTATCGAAAAATTGTGTTCAGCGATGAGGCTCATTTTTGGTTGATTGGGTACGTAAATAAGCATAATTGCCGCATTTGGAGTGAAGATCAGCCAGAAGCATTGCAACAGCTACCAATGCATCCCGAAAAAGCCACTGTTTGGTGCGGTTTATGGGCCGGCGGCATTATTGGGCCATATTTCTTCGAAGATGATGCGAATCGCAGCGTTACTGTCAATGGTGAACGCTACCGAGCGATGATGACAAACTTTTTTTTGCCCGAAATGGAAGTTCTTGACTTGCATGATATGTGGTTTCAACAAGACGGTGCCACATGCCACACAGCACGCGAAACAATGGCGCAATTGCGAGGCGAGTTTGGTGAACAGTTAATTTCACGTTTCGGGCCGGTCAATTGGCCGCCTAGATCGTGCGATTTGACACCATTAGATTATTTTTTGTGGGGGTATGTCAAGGCTAATGTCTATAGGGACAAGCCCGCTTCGATTGACGCACTGGAAGCCAACATCCATGCATTCATTCGTGAGATACCGGCCGATATGTGTGAAAGAGTATGCCAAAATTGGACTCAGCGGATGGGCTGCCTGAGACGCAGCCGCGGTCAACATTTGCATGAAATTATCTTTAAACATTAAATTGCAAGGTTCAAACTATCGATTCAAATAAATATTTCATTCATTTTTTCGAATTTTTTGTGTTTTTTTTTTTTTAAAAAGTTCTAAACCTCTTAAAAAATCACCCGTTAGCTTTTGGTCTGATTGGTATAAAAAAAAGCTGACTTCCTGTGGCAAAAGTATCGGAAATGTCATGAAAATATTGTTTTTAACGGATTGAATAGAAGACGAAATAAAAAGAATATTCCTTGTAACATCTACTGATTGGTATAAACTGGCATAATGTACCTTAATAATATCATGCATTCAAATGGAATTTGATAAATCCATTTGAGTATTTATTGACAAAATTGGAAAATATGTCACACTTGAATATCAACAAAATGTCACATTCAACCGACTATTAGTTGTTTTTCTGATTGGTATAAAAAAACAGGCTTTTCACGTTATGAGTATGTAAGATAAGATGAAGGTGCTTAAACTTGGTTTTATTATTTTCCAAAAGCTCAAATTGAGTGAAGAAGACCAAATAGAAGGTATGTTATGTTTTAAGGAACCTAGTATTTGATTGGTATAAACTGATTTAAGCAACATTCAATGAAATAAAACTTGATCAAATTATTTGAATATGTATACTGAAAGAAATAAATTGGAAAAATAAAATTAAACTTGCAACGATCTAACCAACTGGTATAAACAAGAATCCTATTGCCTACGATTTGTTTTATTACTTTCTAATAGTTGAAACAAAGTGAGTAGTAGATGTAACACAACAGTTTTTCACTCATCCGTTGTTTGGTATAAACTAGTCTAGCGCACATAAAAATGACGACAAAAAATTAAATAAGGTTTGATTACATCATCAATGAGTCATACATAAAACAACACAATGAATTTTCTTATACTTTGCCGTCTGACTGGTATAAATGAAAAGCTGACTCCTTTTTTACAAATCCCAAAGGGAGAAGAGAGTAGAGGAGAGAATTCGTGTGTTATTTTGTATCATATACTGATTGGTATAAACTAGTCTAACCAACATTACAAATAATATTCAATGAAATAAAATTTAATAAAATTACCTGAACTTAATATTGATGACAAAAATTCACAATAAAATCGATTGATTCCTTCACAAACTGCCGAAAATAAAGAAAAATAGGTGTTATCCCTTCATAACCTCACTATATTATATCTTTACTTGTTTTATATGTAATTTGTATCTACAGTTCCCAAAGGAAATTACGCCTAAGCAACAAGTAAGTTTGGTTTCCTTTTCACTATGAAAAGGGCATTCTTTTTTAAGTAGCCCCTCAAGAAATTTTAAGGAATTTCGTCATTAATACCAAACAAATACCCGTTTAAACTACCAATGTCAATGTACCTTCCACAGAATTCTTACTGTTTCAGATACAGCAATTAATATTTGTATGAGTTTTTACTGGGAAATTATAGTTCACATCCAGTTTGAACGGAACGTGACGGAATACGAGAAGTACAGAGACTGTTTTTGGAAGACTTCGATTTTGAAGAACTTTGGCTACAAAATTGACAGTGGAAGCTTAAATTTCAAAGTAGATGTCTGACGTTTGCGTCAAACTGTGATTTGCTGACGTCTGCTATCTTACACCATAATTTCTAAAGCCCAAACATGGACCAAAAATTTGATTCTGAGGAAGGAACGACAATATCTAACTGATGTGGTCACTGTAGAAAATGGACAAAACCTATTGCAGTGTTGAAGCCACTTGAACTTTTCACTAAATGTTTTCGAAAAGTATTTTATACACTAGGTATTTGTAGATTATATGTTCTTCAACAAAATAAATATGTACCTATTCAATTTTCCAACAACAATTCAAAAAAAAAAAAAAAATCGTCATTTTCATACATTTCATCAGAAGTAAAACAAATAGTTTTACTATTTTTAAGTATTTATTGGTGATTTTGATGCAAAATATTTTAATCAGTTTGAAGCCATTTAAATTTTGAGGTATACAAAAAATATCTTAAACATTTTTGTCCGCTCTAGTGATTATTTATGATATATGGATTTTAAAAATCAGCTAAATGTAGGTTTTACAACATTCAAATGAACAAATTATAAATATTAGTCAACGTGAAATTTTGAAATTTTAACTTTTATTTTTATTTTCTGCAGAAGCTTAGCAGTTTCCCTTTCTATTTTATACCAAAATATTTTAAATATGGCCATTTGAAGATTTTGAAATGCATTTTAAGATAGGCATGCAAGGTTTCTATCAAAAACAACCGTTTGTAAAGTTAACAAACGTATGTAAAGTTTACTATCACTGTGAATATGAAGCACAACAATCACTTATTCCTTTCTTATTTAATTTGTTTCCCTTTTTTTATTCCCCTCTAATCAGTACCAATGATATGAAGAGAATGTGACGTGTCGAAGCATTTATCATTCTATCAACACTTTATTTCAAAGCGCAGCTAACTTCAAGCTGTTGCTGTTACTGTTTATAGCAGTTTTTTTTTTATCCTGTCTCCTTGCAAATATTAGTTCTCAGTGCATGTAAACAAGTATAAATTTAAAAATACGAATTAAATTAAAAATATCAAAAATAAATCAAAATTTATTGCCAAGTTCTTTCTTCAAAAATCCCACTGTAAATATTTAAGCGGAATGCACAGAGGAATATATGAAACTATTTGCATGCTTCTTCTTGCAGTATATGTAGGTATATTTTTCGGTTACGTTCCAATTGGATTAGTGGATAATGGTACAGAAGATAACTTTTAGAGACCTTAAAAAAAAAAACACAGCTCGGATATAAATAAAATGCATAAAACTTCAACTAACCTTAACCGGTCTTGCAGTAGGTTTTTACTTTCAAATGTGGCATTTAGCTATTCATGTTAGTCGATGCAGTTTATTTATATTTTTTTATTTTTTTGTTAATCCCCTTACAAGCTTCTTCATCTTTCCATGAAAATATATTTTTTTTATTGGTTAAATTTACTTGAATAAGTTAATGGTATTTTTTTTTTTAGTAAAAGAGAAGTTTTAAATTTGTTAGATTGTTTAACTATTTCACATTTTGTGTCTAGCATATGGAGTTTTACGTAAGAAAAAAAGTTAAATCAATTATAATTTTTTTTTATCAAAGTTGAAATGGGTAACGTTAACTTTGTAGTTCCCAATGTGAACTTTCGACTTTATTGATCCATGATTGATCCGATTGCAATGGACTTAGGTATGTGCTGATAAATATAGATATTTGTTTTAATCATTTTTCTATCTAAAACTAAAAATAATATAAAAAGAAAAAGAGGATACATTTTTACAAATTTCCGCTGCCAACAAAGTTTCAATCTCATCCGCAAATCCTTCAACAAAAAGAAAAAAAAAAAAGAGAAAATAGTCAGACATCATCTTAATACGATTCATTCATTTCACCTTGTCTCAGGTAAAAATAAATCTAAAGGTGTGCAGCAGGAGCAGCAGCAGCACATCCTTAACACCATTTTCTAGAGTTCCATGTGGCAAGGATGTGGGAAATTGAATTTTTCAACAGAATATAGATGTTCTCACGGGCGCGGAGTATGGTTGAAGTTTAGTGCCAACATATGTGTCTGTCATGGTTGGTATACCAACTCCTGACATGAGATGAGTATTTCTTGTATTGCGCCGTCATTCGAGTAAACCTTATAAAACCATAAACCCAACAAGGTGTCGGTTGATCCTTCCTCTGTGTTCTCAGAAGTTAAACTATAAAAAAAAAAATATACTCATACCTACATGTATAAGTAATTTGAGCAACAGACTGTTATAATGTATTTAGTTGTGATTTTACTTTTTTTTTTATTATTGTTCTACCGGAAACCGGATATATATTTTTTTTAATGAATTGTCTTTTAAAATAGGATTTAATTTGTGACAGTTTAAACTTTGTTTCTGGAGTAAGAACAAAACAGTCATAAGATCCGTTTGAAAGCCTATAAAATAAATATTGTTTGGCTTATGAGGCTTTAAGAAAATATAAAAATCTTCTAGACAACAAATTGTCAGTATGACAATATGAAGCACAATATTCATTACAGATCAGAAATCAGATCATATTTCAATGTACCTAAGCATTTTAAAAATAAAATTTAAAAAATAAATAAATCCAAAGATTCCGATAAAATCAATAACAAATTCTTAAAAAGATTGAATGACATTTCTTAAAACATTTTTATACTAAATTAGTACATACTTTGTTATTTTTTCCTCCTGAACTTAACCTTCATTAATATTTATAAAGTGAGAATAAAAAAAGATAAATACTTCAATTATCATATTGAATTCATTTAAAAAAAATTTAAATAAGACTTATCCAAGATGAAGACTGATGAAGTGATGAATAAAACCGGGATACTAAGAGACTAAGCTTGTGTATAAATAAATACAAATTAATTGCCCTTTCGACGCCTACTTAATATGCTTTTGTTTTTGTTTTTGTTTTGTTTGCAATTGATATTTAAAAAAAATATTAAAGTTTGTGGTAGTAGTAATAAATGGTCTGATTGTTAAATTATGTTGAACAACAAAATAGTTGTGAAAAGCTTGAGTGTGGGATGTTTGTAAATGTGATGATTGGTGAACATGGACTAATTTATTTATTTACTGCTTGAAAAAAAAACTTTAAGCATCTGCATCGCATTGCTAACTTTAAGCATGAGAATCCGTCGAATACCTTAAATATGCAGATTTTCGAAAAGACCTTATGTTAGTTTATTTTTTAATTTATTTTGTTTTTAAAATATCGTAATAATTTTCAGAAACATACTTTCTTCTTTGCAAAGATTGGGACCTCCGCTTTTTTGATCATTTTTTAATATTTTGAACATGAAAAAAGAATGATAAAGTTTTCCTACAATTATTTAAGACTAAACAAATAAAATGAATATAAAAATAAAATTTCCAAAAAAAATGCCAACCCGATTTTGGAACATCGAATTTAAAAAAAAATTATTTTTTTTAATAAAAAAAAAAAGATGGTTATGCAATATTTTTTAATCTTATTTGAAATTTGTATTTAAAAAAATTAATCTAAACCTGTTCAGCTGATAGTGAGAAAATTCAAAATTATAAAAACGTTCTGTGAGAAGTAGTATTAATAGTTGCTATTTGTAAATTTTTATAATTGTTGGTAGTATATTGCACTAATTTTAGCATACAGAAAAAGTTTAAAGTTAGACTAATGAGACCACGGCAGAAATTTGCAGTTTTTTGGCATCTTTAATGCACTTCTATTCTGGATTTCGCAGTTCACTTAAAGTTGGTGTAACCCTGTCCTTTTCTCAGAAGCCGGGCTAACTATGAATCTGAAATAAGGCTCTGAATTTGCAGTTTAATTTGCATCTTGAGAAAATTAAGGTCCAAGTTTTAAGTCCTTATTAAAAAAAAAAAAAACATTAATATATTTATTTTTCACTGTTAACTTCACTGTGAAGTAAGCAGAACAGTCCTTTTCTCAGTAACGGAGCCAGCTGGAAAATTGCAGTTACTTCCCAAATTCGCAGTTTCTTATACACTTCCAGAAAAAAACGAGTTAGATAGGAAATTGCAATTGTGTCCCATATTTGCAGTTTTGTGTGTACTTTAAGAAAATTTCACGTAAAATTTTGAAGACAAAATTTGAGAAAAAAATATTAAAATCAATTTTGGGAAGTGAACAGTGCAAAATGAGTTTTGATTTTTTTGTCAAATTTGGACTTCAAAACTTTACCTGAATTTTTTCTTAAGGTACACACAAAACTGCAAATATCGGACACAATTACAATTTCCTATCGAACTCGTTTGCTAAAAAAAAAAGAAAATGTTCTGCCAACTTCACAGTGAAGTTAACAGTGCAAATTGAATTTTTGATTTTATTTTGTAGAATTTGGACTTCAAAATTTTAACTGAATTCTTCTTGAAATGCATAAAAAACTGTAAATTTGGGGTCTTATTGCAAATTTTTATCCAGCTCCGTTACTGTGAAAAGAACTGTTCTTCTAAATTTACTGTTAAAAATTAACTTGTTTAATTTTTTTTTTTCAAATAAGGACTTCAAAGTTTGGACCTTAGTTTTTCTTGAAATGCAAATTAAATTTCAAATTTGGAGCTTAACTGCAATTTTCTAGCTAATTCAACTATTAAGAAATGGAATGTTTTGCTAACTCCACAGTAAAGTTAGGAGTGCAGTGGGTAACACACACTAATTGGTGAACTGCAAAATCCGGAATAAAAATGCATTGAAAATGCAAATTCTTACCGTATTCCTTCTGGTCTAGCTCAAAATGTTCTGCTAACTTCACAGGCGTCAGATTTTAAAAAATTTTATAGAAGGTATCGTTATTTTTTCCTAAAATGATATTTTTTAATTACCTTACAAAGTGTAAAAAAAAAAACCTTAAATACCGAGTAAAAGGAAAAAAGTTACAATTCAGTATTCATAACACTTCCTTGATTTTAAATTTTTTTTTTTTTTAAATCCCAATAATAGTTTCAATAACATTTTTTTAAGAAAAATTATTAACATCTCCTATAAGCTTCTGTATAAACAAAATTATTGAAATCAAAATAACCATTTTGAAGAACACCGATAGTAAAAAAATTGTTCCTTGGGAGGTACCATTAATTACCATTTTTTGAAAAAATAGTTTCCCATCCAAAGGGAGCTTTTACCAGAAGAAGT
Organism: Dasysyrphus albostriatus; assembly: GCA_946251815.1. Lineage (NCBI taxonomy): Eukaryota > Metazoa > Arthropoda > Insecta > Diptera > Syrphidae > Dasysyrphus > Dasysyrphus albostriatus. Next base: position 32,938,646 of record OX276338.1, on the reverse strand, counting down.
TTATTGATATTTTTTTTAGAAAAGTCGGAGTCGTTTTTTTGAGAAAAAAAAAATTTATAAAATTGCTAAAAAAAATGTATCGCAGGTACGGTTGTATTTAGTTCTAAGAAAAATTAAAAAAAAAACGTGAGGGCAGAATCACCAAAAACCACTATGTGCCAAGTTTTAAGAAAATCGATCTAGCCGTTGAGGCTGTAGCCGAACAGACAGACAAAAAGACAGACAGAATTTTGCCACTTGATTTGTTGGTGTGATCTTAATGTCATGTAATGTATGATTATTATTTCGCAGGTAATAAAAAAAACTGCAAGTTCCTACAGCTCCAATCGGTCTTGGACCTAAGGGAATCCTATTTTAGTACGAAATCTTAACATTTTCGTTTTAAATCTTTGTTGTTATGAGAGAATAAAAGAAATTTGCAAACCTACTAAAGCAGTGTTTCCCAACGTGGGTCCTACGTCCCACATGGGGGCACTTCAATTTTTTTAGGGGGGGGGGGGAGATGGGGAATTTTACATTCCGATGCTTGACTTCATTTTAGATTTCAATATTAAAAGTGTGCGAAGATTCCGGACTCTGTCTTGGCTTGTTCCAAATTGTGAACGCTTTTTCCAGGTATTTTGTAAAGAACAAAATGTGAGCATGAGGGACACCATTTTAAAATATTTGTGGAAATTTTTGATTCTCAATTCAATAAACTGAAAACGAAAACGAAAAACTAGACTCATTTAATAATTTATAACTCTTCCGGACGCAAAAACGAAGATCCTTGGTTAATCTACCCTTAAGATATTTCAAACAACCATTTACATCTCAAATTTTGACAGGTTTCAATGTATTCGAAAATGTTAAGAGACTGATACTGCTATAGACGTGATTGCTTACCATCTGGAAAATGTATCGCTGGATTGAAAAACATAATTTTCTGGTTCTGGTAATTTCTTCCTAATTTCTAATAATCCAAGTTTTAGTTTAGTGAACGTTTCAAAATTTTGAGTGTTCAAAATTATAAATAATGTTGAGGGGTGAAAAACATTCTGGGAATGTCTTGGTGGGGCATAGCACAAAAAAGGTTGGGAAACACTGTACTAAAGGGTCTTCCAACGAGAGGTAGAATTTTAGATTTCACGAATTTTTTTGCTGTAAAAATTAAATTGTCATTGCGAACGGTTTTTAATAGTAAAATCTTAATTCATTATTTATTGATTGATGAACACTCGCAGAACTTATAAAAATAGTGAAAATACACTACAAAAAGTGTGAAAATATCACGCTAAGTTCATTCGTAAAGTTCATACTGCTATTTTGGAAGCCATTAAACGCCATCATCGTCTTGCGTCAACTATAGTGAATTTAATTTTTTAATTTGGGCGTTTCAGGCAGGTTAGGTATTGATGTGCAGACTTCAACTCTACTTCGTCCATATAAACACATTTCAAGGCGATCTCAGGAATTGGGGCTATCCAACATCACTTTGCAACACATTTTTTGTCTTAAATTAATCCTGAAGACGTTTCAGACGTTTACTTTCAGTTTTACTTTCAAATAGAGATTTTAATTGGCAGACTAGATCGTGTGATTTAAATAAATAACTGAACAAGAGGTTTTTGTTGTCGATGGCTCTAAAATTTTTTGAATGTCGCTTAATCAATTCTTACGAAAGGTATCGATATCATTTAGTATTATTATGGAGTGTTTATTTATGTGTATATTGTTTGTAAAAAAAAAACGATATCATTTTTTGCAATAAACATGTTTCTATTTGCATTTCAAATATTCAAATGAAATAAAATTTAAATTTTGTTTTGATAATTCCACACTTTTTTTGTTTTCGAAAAAAAATATTCAAATTCAATAATATGAGTAAATTGTTATTCTAAGAAATATGTCATTTCTTGTTTTATCAAAATTTTCGATCAAAAATTTATAATCATTAAAAATATTCATGTTTGCAAATTTTATGTTTATTTTTTTTTAAAGCGCCAACCTGTTTTTGTAATCCCTTTTTAAAAGATTCAATTTATTATTAAACAAATAAAAATGCTTAATTGATGAACCGTGATAAAAACTGACACTTAAAATAACACCCGCTTAAATATTAGCATCAATTTCATAATAAGATATCAAAAAACAAAACAAAAAACCATTGACCTGGAAAAAAAGAAATAAAAACTTTTTTGAAAATTGTGTGTGTAAATTATATAGTCTGGAAGGTCAGGTTTATAAAATGATTTAAACATTCAACCCAAGTTATTAAGGTAATAAACATAAATCTCATCGAAATCTTACTGGGATTTGAGTTTTCAGTTTGGTTTGATACAAAAATAAATCAACACACAAGTTTTTTCTGCTAATAAACAGCCTGAGAAAATGTTAGATTTTCCGTTGCTTTACTTAGAGGCTTACCAACTTTCACTCAAAGCTAAAAGTATTCAAAAATATCCTTACAACACTCAAATCACCCAACTCGTATCAGATTCTATCTCTTCTTCTAAAGTATTTTAGATAATAGATGACATTTAACAATCGTATTTATTATGTAGGTTGTTTCTGAAGAATGCTGCCAAGTTAGACAGTTCTTAAATATATTTCCAAATAGTTAAAAATAATGCTTTATTAAATGAATAGAATAAGTAAACGTTTAGACAGCTGGTGACAGTGCTTAATTTAGGCGACTCATAAACAAGAAATAACTTGAAGAACAAGAATAAACTAGAAGAACAAGAAAAAAAACTTGAAGAAAAAGAATAAACAGTTGTCTAAAGTTAGACAAAGTTTGTAAGTGCGTCTTTTGGTCTATTAGTTATCACCATGTTTAATTTTTTTAAAGGCTTTAAAAGCAATAATTTGGTGATTGTTTTGCCCCATTTTCTGCAGCTTAAGCTTCCAGTTAGACAGTGTCTAAACTATGTTAGACAGTGTCTAAACTATCTTTTATATTTAAATAAAATAAATATCAGTGAAGTCCAGGTTTATACAACCTTTTTTTCGTCTTAGCCCCAGTTTCAAAATTTAAGCATTAGTTCAGCAGAATAATTAACCCCAGTTTCAAAGTTTAAGCATTAGTTCAGCTCAGTTCAAGGTCCAAATGAGACTGTGAATAATTTAAACAACTCTTACCCAACAGTTGAGGTCTAGTGGTTGTCTAAAGTTCGACAGTGTTTATAAATGCGACTATTTACAAGAGTTAAGCAGAGCATTCATTAGAACTTTAGGAAGGTTTTGATCAATTAAACAAAACCTCGTGTCTGGAATAGCGACTTTTGAAGTCCACAGGTTTGATTCTTAGTTCATGTTTTCATTCAGGTAATTTAATTTTTAACTAGATAAAGTTTTTTTCGACAAAAAAAAAATTTTTCAAGAATACAACATCATCGTCGGTACTATAGACATACATTATTTCCTAATTTAAGACATCAAATAAGTTGGAAGACCTCTCTCTGCCAGATTTCACTTATCAATCAATTAACCAAAATTAACTTAACTCAATTGAGAGCTTCTTTAATACATTAAAATGTGTAGGTACCCTTTTCTTAACAATTTCTATATTGTGAAACATAATTATTGCTGTAATGTGCGTAACTTCAACTAATTTGAACATTTTTACTTTGAATTATAAAACTTTATACAGTTTAGATAGCATCAAAGAAAAAAAAAATGATAGAGCACTTTTAAGATGGAAAGCAATTTGACTACAATTTATTGTAGATACTTAGACCTAGCTACCTAACTCTATTCAAGGTTTCTTTACAAATTTCATGTAATGAACTTAATTTTCTTTATACAAGTGCTTTGCTAATGATAGGGCACATCGCACATTGAGTCAAATGGTTTCAAAAGAGTCTGAACATTGAACTTTATTTTGTTAATAACAATGGCTGCTAATTTGCTTACCAACTGAACTTTATTTACAAAGAAATAAATCAAAGTCTTGACATTGTGTCAATGAGAGTATATTTTATTAACGCATTTCGTGATTATAAAATATTGACATCAGACAGCAGACACAAGACTGTGGTGTATTATAGTTTCGGAGTGTATTATCTGGGTTAACCTTGAAAAGGCAAGCTGCGTGTTACAACATCTTGATTAAGTGTTGCTACCTTCATAAGATTAACATTAACAACTTCGTGGGACTTATTTAAAAAGTATATTGTTTTCTCAAGATGATTGAATTAAGATAAGAAAAAAAAAATAAAAGATTTTGGTGTTTAGTAAAGTAAGATTTAAATTACAGTTGTTATCATGATACAATTTAAAACCAAGGTTCTTTAGTTTATATTTTAAAATATTTCAAGGAATTAACGAATTTTCTAAGACAGTCGATTAATTTGTTGAAGACTTTGAAAATATCAATATTTTTTTTTCATTTAAACTTTGTTTTTTGAACATGAATTTTAACAGAGAATAAACCGTTTTAAAAATTAGTGAAATGAAAATTTTAGAAGATCTTAAAATTGTCAATAACAAAAAAAAACAAAAACATAAGTCAAAAAAATTAAGAGAGAAATATTTCTTTGTTGTTGAAAAATCATTTGTCGATCTTTCATAGATTAGTCCTGATTCACCGGTGGTTTTAGTGCGGTAAGAGTCCCACACTACTTGGTACCGATTCTTACCGAGTGTCTTTTGAAGATTTCCATCGGATAAAAAAAAAAAAAAAAAAAAACTTGACTAGTTATGCATTCGTACAAAAATTAAACTTGAGATTTTGATCAGACTTGTCATAACGATGATAAGGAAGATGAAAAACAAAGGTCTGAGAATTCTTTCTGTCTGATCGGCTACATCCTAAACGGCCCGCTCGATTTTTTATCAAAAATGGTACATAGCGGCTTTTGATCATTGCCACCTACACTTTTTTAATTTTTTGAGAACAAGAAATAATGGAAGACGGACACAATCCCGAAAACGAAATACCTGTAATCCCGAAAACCCAGAATCCCGAAAACACAAAGTCCCGAAAACCCAGAATCCAAAAACCCAGAATCCCAAAAACCCAGAATCTCGAAAATCCAAAATCCCGAAAACCCAGAATTCCGAAAATCCAAAAATCCAGTTTCCCGAATCCTCAAAATCACGAAAACCCGAAATCCCGAAACCCCAAAATCTAGAAAGCCCAAAGTCCCGAAACTAGGTATATATTTGAAAAAAAAAAACGAGTAAATTATAAAAATATACTATATTTGAAACATAAACGTTACTGTGACTTCTCTGACGAACTTTAAGGCCAAATTCACTTTAAAATTTCTTTAACGATAAAGTCTCGATATAATAAAGTACAAATTTTAAGACAAGAAACAATGAGTACATTCACATCACCGATACTCAATTCGCTTTTACTCTTTTCAGTTTTTCTTATATAAAAATATTTCAATGTAGCGACAGCGTATCGGTATCGTCAAAATAGTGTAGATCTGCCCTTATTGAATTAAAATCAAATAGTTTTAATTAATTAATAACAAAATAAAAAAGTTCTTAGTTTCGAAGTTAATGCATTCGATCAACATTTCAAAATAAAAAGTATATTAGAAACAAAGCGTGAAAGCATAGGTTGAAATAAAAGTATAATCACTAAAATTGTACATACGAAATCCCGAAATATTATATGAAATGAAAAAGTAATTATTTAATAATGGGTTTTCGGGACTCTGGGTTTTCGCGATTGTCAGTTTTCGGGATTTTGAGGTTTCGGGATTCTGGGTTTTCGGGATACTGGATTTTCGGGATTCTGGGTTTTCGGAATTCTGGGTTTTCGGGATTCTGTGTTTTCGGGATTCTGGGTTTTAGGGATTCTGGGTTTTTCGTAATTGTGAGGTTTCTCGATTTCGGGTTTTCGTTATTTTGGGTTTTCGGGAAACTGGATTTTTGGATTTCCGGGATTCTGAGTTTTCGGGATTTTGGATTTTCGAGATTCTGGGTTTTTGGGATTCTGGGATTTTGGGATTCTGGGTTTTCGGGATTCTGAGTTTGCGCGATACTTGATTTTCGGGATTTTGGGTTTTCGGGATTTCGGTTTTCAGGATTCTGACCCTAATCCAAAATCAACAATAGGTATGTAGGTACCTGCCATACATTTTTTTTCGCAATTTTACAAAAAATTAATTTTTTTTAAGCTGCTTAACAAATTTCATTGAAAAATTCAATAAATTACCTACTTAACCTTTGGGTGCAATACCATTTTTCAAAAAGGATGTTATTAATGGCACCTACCTCCTAAAAATCCATTAATGGTTTCTTTATTTTCGATTTTCTTGAAACCGGTGTGCACCTACTAAAATTTTCAAAAAAAGAATTTTTTGGATTTTCAAAAATTTCAATTTATTTTTAACTCTGTACATATGCACATATTTCGAAAGTAGCTCACTCCTTTTTTAAACATGGTACAAAACGTGTTTTTAACACTTTCTAGAATATTAAAAAAAAAAAATATTTTTGGTTAAAAATACCGGTACCCATACCTACCTTCCATAGAAACAATTTTAAGAACCCATAGAACAAAATCTCATTTTTCTCAAAAAAGGCGATTGGTCTAGGAATATAAGACTTTCAATTTATCTTTCTTTTTGGTAGAATTACAGAAGCATTAATTGGAACCTTAAAATTTATTAAAAAAAACTGATGGTTTTTGAGAAATTAGGAAAAAAACTGAATACGCTTTCATTTTTTCCTAAAACTTTGTACCTGGGCTGAAATTAAGGAAAATTTTTAGGAAATGCTTTAAACGACAAAACAAAGCGTTCCAAAAAAATTTAGCTTTGAAGTAAATTTTTCGAATTGAAAATTAATGTTCCTGGACGAATAGTTGTTTTTGAGAAAAATTAGATTTTCTTCAACGTTTTTTTTTAATCTTGTATAGGAGGTACCGTTATGCACAGAAATAAAATATTTTCTTAAATATTTTAAAAAATGTTAAAAAACCGTTAAGTACCATGTTTGAAGATTAAATGCACGTCTGGATCGCCACGTACTTGGTCTAATGTTCCAGTTCCTTGGAACTTAAGAACCTTTAAAATATGGAAGTTATTATAGAAAAAGTAGGTACATATTAACAAAATTGTATTATTTTTCTAACCCGTTAAATAACTTAGAGCTCAAAAACAACCATGCCATTTTATTACTTGAAAAAATATGAATATGATGCAAAAAAAAATCTTAAACCGTTGGAGAGGTTTTAAACTAAATTTTTATATATATATACATACTTATGTAAAATTTGGTAACATTTATAAAAAATTGGTAAGCAAATTTTTAGTATTTATTAATATACCTACTTTGAAAAAACACGATTTCGAAATATTGAATTAAAAAAAGACAAATATTTTTGTATTTATTTTAATTCAACATTTATTTTTTTCAAAATTTTGATATGATATGATATTTGGAGCCGTTTTTGAGATAAATAGAATTTTTTCTTAAAGGTTGTATGGCAAGTGTCATTATTTTGGAGCACCAAAAATGTCAAAATGTCACCAAAAAGCCTTAAGTTCAAAATTTGAAGAGGATCGGATCATTGGTTTAGACCAGTATTTCCCAACCTTTTTTGTTCTCTGCCCTACTAAAACTTTTCCAAAATTCGTATGTCCCCCCGCATTAATAGGTATAAATTTCATAAATCTTTTTGAAGTGTAAGTCTCTCATGGTCTTCCCTTTGTTTTTTACCTCATAGCCTTAAGAAATGTTCCGGACTCTTCTCGAAACTAAAATTTTAAAACTTAAGCAGTTGTAGTACATCAGTATATAAAATTGCCCCCCTTTACAATCGAATTGCCCCCTTGTGGAACGTGAGCGCACCGTTGGGAAACACTGGGTTAGACTGATCCAGATACAAACAGACAGAATTTGGGTACCCGGGTACTTACTCACTGAGCTATTTTCAAAATATGTAGAAACACATGCATTGAGTTTAAAAAAAATCAAATTTATCCCTTCCGAAACCCTTTAAGCTTTTAGGTTTTTGGAAAATACTTAAGACAAAGCTCTCCAACAAAATTTATTTATGTCGGAATTTCGATAATTTCCTTGGGCATTTCTCCAAAAAATTAAAAAATCTAAAATTAAAAGAAAGTTAAAAAATATTTAAAGAAAAAAACGTTAATTTCACGATTTACTGACACCTTAAAAGGTGTTTTATAAATTTCCTTAGAGAATATAAGAAATCATCTTTGATAAAATAGCGTAATTTTGGTCTATACGGGATCGACATCGGCACATTAACATTACCTACTAGAATCACATCAAAAATATCGAAAGATTTATCAAGCCAACCAATCTTCTTTGCAAATTAATGGTTCTGTCATAAGGGGGAAAGACGATATGGAATAAAATGAATGTCTTTCAAAATGTTGCCATGTTTCTGATGAGCAAATCTCTTAGATTTATCTGTCAATCATTCCGGAGGTTTTCAATGGAAACATCTATTAATATCGCAATTAAAAATTAACACATTCAACAATCACAATTTTAAGACCACATTTCTTAAATTGAAATCAATTTGAAGATAAAAGCGTTACTTAAAATAACTCGTTAATGTGAACTCAGCTTAACCATTCAAATTTAAATTCGAACGACTTTTTCTTATTTTCTGCTTTAGTGACCGTAAAATCAATTGATTTAAGTTCAGTACAAAATGGAACAAATTTTTCCAAATGCGCTTTGCACAATTTCGAATTCCCCCCAGAGAGATTCAAAACCATCTGACGATGATATCAGAGCAATTTCTCAATTTCCCTTAATCAGTTTCGCTTTCCATTTCAATGCCAATTCTAAATCAGTCAACAATATAAGAAATGAAAAAACAACAACAAAACTACAATAGTTGTCATCGATATTGAAATATATATAAAAATCCCTCAGCTCAATGACATACTTTTTCCCTTCACTGTGAAAGATACGATATACCCGCATCCGAAGATAAATTATTGGTAAACAGAGCGATAACGATTTGTTATAAATAAAATGATTGCTATAATCGATATCAATCATCCATCATCATCATTATCATCATCATCAATCGTTTACCCTACTTGAACTTTCTTTAGCGTGTCATTGAATTCACATTCCAATTACACGATAAAAATTGTTCGCCTTATTTTAATGTTTAAACAATTACATAAAATAAATAAAATAAGAGAAAAACAACAACAAACTAAATCAAAACTAGTTCTTACGAAAAACAACTCAAATGGCCATTGAACCAATCTTTCGAGATACCAGTTTCGATGCTGATGGGGGTTTAAGTCTGGCTTTAACTGCCTCTGATTATGCTGCTGCTGCTGCTGCTGCTTTGGACCGATTTGAAAAGATTCAACGGACAGACGACCGACGACGACGGCGGCGGCGACGCATGGACCACCACCACAACCATTACCAGCGGTGCCGGCTGCGACTTCTCATAGAAGGCGTAGGTAACCACATTCATTGATTTGATTTTCCGGTTTTGTAGATATACACGCGAGATACAACCAACAACCGCGCGCACCAAAACCGCATCTCATAGAATTGTAATAATTTTTATTAATCCAAAAATATGTACATAATAATAAAATATAAATATTTTAAGTCTTCCCATTTCTTGGGTTGTAATAATTTTTATTTAGCAAATAAAAATATGAAAAAAAAATGTATGACGAAGACGATGGAACATTTCAATGCATATGAATGAGAAGAATCCATGTCTGGAGGCGATCCATGTCCAACGATGTGCGTGGCATCGTTCTGTTTCGACCGTATAGAGTGAATATTTGTAACAAACTATATGTGGGTTTTTCTTATAGTCTGGGTGATTGGGTTGCATTTGGTTGGTACTTTTTTTAGAGTTGAAGGAAAGGTGTAGTGACAAATTCATCGGGACATAACTTCCACAAGTGGTTTTTACTATTTGCTTAGAGATTTAAAAGATATTAAAATCACCAAAAAAAGCTGGAGAGACTTAATTAATTGAAGGAACGAACAGTGGTTGCGAACAGTGTTGCCAGAGTCTGATATGAAAAGTCTAAATCGGGACATAACTTCTAAAAGCTGTTTTTACTATTAGCTTAGAGTTTTTAAATAAAAAAACAATTATTGAACAAAACTAATGGGACTATATTATTTGAAATAACGAATGTGTAGCCATAGTCTGATATGAAAAGACCAAATCGGGTCATAGCTTCCACAAGCTGTTTTTACTATTTGCTTAAAGTTAGAAAAAAGTCAAAAGATCACTGAAGGGACTAGATTTATTGAAGAAACGAACCGCGGTTGCAAACAGTTTTGCCACATCCTGATATGAAAAGTCGGAATCGGGACATAACTTCCACAAGCGGTTTTTACTATTTGCTAAGAGATTTAAAAGATATTAAAATTACCAAAAAATTAAAATCACTGAAAAAAAACAGAGAGACTTAGTTAACTGAAGGAACGAACAGTGTTACCACAGTTTGATATGCAAAGTCCAAATCTGGACATAACTTCCACAACCCATTTTTGCTATTTGCTTAAAGTAAGAAGTCAAAAGATCACTGAAGACATTTCAAGGGACTAGATTTATTGAAGAAACGAACCTCGGTTGCAAACAGTTTTGCCACAGTCTGATATGAAAAGTCGGAATCGGGACATAACTTCCACAAGCTTCTTTACTATTTGCATAGAGGGTTAAGAAAAATCAAAATAACTGAGAAAAGCTAGAGAGACTAGATTAACTGAAGAAACGAACAGTGGTTGCAAATAGTGTTGCCACACTCTTATATGAAAAGTCGAAATCGGGACATAACTTCTACAACCTGTTTTTGCTATTTGCTTAGAGTTAGAAAAAGTCAAAAAATCAGTGAAAAAATTCGAGGGACTCGATTTATTGAAGGAACAAGTCGCGGTTGCAAAACAGTGTTGCCACAGTCTGATATAAAAAGTGGGAATCGGGACATAATTTCCACAAGCTTTTTTTACTATTTGCAAAGAGGGTTAAGAAAAATCAAAGTAACTGAAAAAAGCTAGAGAGACTAGATTAACTGAAGGAACGAACAGTGGTTGCAAACAGTCACAGTCTGTTATAAAAAGCCCAAACCGGGACATAACTTCTACAAGCATTTTTACTATTAGCCTAGAGTTTAAGAAAAATCACAATCAATGAAGAAAGCTTTAGGGACTAGATTAATTGAAGGAACGAACAGTGTTGCCACAGTCTGATATGAAAAGTCCAAACTGGAACATAACAAGCTTTTCACCATAAGTCCACAGAGTTAAAACAATTAAAACGATTACTGAAAAAACTTGAGGAACTAGATTAGTTGCAGGAATAAACTCATGTTGGGAACAGTGTTGCCACAGTCCGATATGAAATGTTTTAAGAAACACCTCAAAAGAAATATTGAAATCACAAAGCAGCAAGATGTCACCAGAAAACAATTTGATCACCAAAAATATTAATTAAAAAAATAAAAGCTGAAAAAAGTTTTCTCTAAAAGATCAATATTACTAAGTCTGGCTTTAAAATTAGTTTAATGAATTCTTCATCAAAACCTAAATAAGTATCTAGTTTAAGATTGATTGTGTCGTTTTCGATTGGATGTTTGGAGAGCTCCTTTTCCACTCCTGTTTTACCCCTAATACTCAAATTTTCAATATTCCTTAGGAATGAAACAGAACGCAAAACTACAAAACAAAAACAACACTCGTTACTGTTTTGACGAAAATATATTAAAAATTGCAACCATAACTCCCAAACTGTTGGTTATAATAGTACAAGACTTATGCATTTGTTGAAATTCAATCATATTATGTGACAAACGCCCCCGGAAAGCTTTATGTATGACATTAATTTTGAATACAAAAATCGGCTCTGAAGGACGTTTGATTTTAAGAAGGAAATACATAAATACAAAAAAAAAAAAAAAAAACAAATCAAACATTGAATGAAGATTAATAATAAAATTTAAAAAAAATTAATTGTTTCGAAACGGTCATTTTTGAATTCGACATATATACCTAAATCCCGCAGTAATTGGCAGATTATTATCAAACTAAATAAAATTGGATTCAAATATGTAAGATTGTCACATTGAAAAAAAAGCCAATTCGTTTTGTTGGGTTAAGAGTTAGTTCGTGGTGGATAAAAGGCAAGTCGAATGGACACTTGTTATAGTATAGTATATAGCATTTACGATTTGATAGCTTAAGGCTATTAAAAAATGTTTGAAGTTGGGGTTCGGTTTGTTTACGGAAATCACGTTTGGTGACTTTTTTTGTTTGTTTATATCTTTTGGAAAAATAAAAAAAAAATAATTTATTGAAACTTTAAACCTTTTGGGTTGGGCTTCCATCATCATCATAATCAAATTGGTTAGATTTGTTCAATTTAATGTAATTGATATTTGATTGCTTAATTTTAAGTGGGTTTAACTACCGGAGTGGAACTTGCTTTATTTAGCTATTTATTACTTTTTTGTATTTACTTATTTATTTATCTCGGTGTTTTTAAAAGTGAAAAATACAATTCATACATAGGAAAGTTTAATTGTAAATCTATAAACCAAAACCATTAACTTATCACAAACAACACTAATAGATTTTTATATCAATAGCAAACACGTCTGTAAACTTTACAAACATTATACTATTTTGTGATTAAGATTACTGTTTGTTGTTACAACTCAAAAGAAAAAGGTATTAGGACGATAATTTGATACCGGAAGAAGTTTTAAGATTTACTACAGAGTGAATAAAAAATACATCTTTAAACTTTACAAACATGAAAATAGTTTGCATATAAAAATAGTGTCGAAGAAATTTAGTACAGTTTTGTGTTATACCTCCAAAACAAAGGTATAAAAACGATAATTTTATACCTGCGAAAATGCATAAATTGCCTAGAGGGTGAAAATGAATTACGTTTGTTAACTTAACAAACATAAAGCTAATTTGTATATAAAAATGATATCGAAGAAGTGGAGTACAGCTTGTCGTTACAGCTCAATAGTAAAAAGTGAAAAAAGGTTAACGAACTATTTCGGTGAAAATTTTCAGATTAACTACAGAATAAATAGGAAGAACGTCTGTTAATTTTACAAACACACAACAAATTCGTATAAAAATATTGTAATGAAGCTTAAAAAGCATAGGAACGATAATCTGATACCGGTAAAAATTTTAAAATTAACTACATGGTGAATAGGAATACGTTTGTTAACTTTACAAACATCAAACAAATTTGTGTATACAAATGGTGTCGAAAAAGAGATGGAGTACAGCTTTTTGTTACAGCTAAAGAGAGAAAAAGGTATAAGAACGATAAATTAATATAGGTTAGAGATTAAAAATTAACTACTGTATACAAGGGTAATTGCAGAGACCTATTTTATACTTTTTTTTTCATCCCAAATATCTAGAAAACAAACGATAATATTTAGATATAAATTTAATGGGGCATTGACTCCGCAGATATAACCTGCCAAAATACACTTGAATTATAAAATTTAGATAATATAAGAATGATTTCCCAAAAATCAATTAAAAAAAGTGGGCGTACCACCACCGCCCACCAGCGGTAAGCAGATAAGAAAATTTACTTCTAAATTTGTCCGTTCATAAGAAGAAATTCCAAGATACAAAGACATAATAATAAAGTTAGGCAAATTCTCGAAGATAAGAAGCGGTTCTATCCTCTATCTGTGCGTGTGTTTGATTTTTATATAATAAATAAATAAACGTGGGCGTGGTTATGGGTGGATTTCGAAATACACCTTCAATTTTACTTGTTCATATAATCAAATTCTGATACTCAAATTAATTTTAAGACTCATAGAACGATCGAAGAGAAATCAGCACAGCTTGGGAAGAGTTGTAGAGAGCTGAGGTACATCTCCAGAAACCGTACACGATGGCGCATTTGAGATGTGAAGGAACTATTCCCACAAAGGGAACTTCACGGACGTAAGAGGTCAAAGGACTTTGGTAATTAATACGACTGATATTCAGTTTTTTTTTCAGATTGTTTGCACGTTGACATTTCATGCTTAGGCGTACACTGCTGACAACAGCTGTATAATCCACCGTTGAGCACACATCAAGACCAAAAGACGAATAGGTTTGTTCGAATATCAATCTAAATAAAAACAGTTACCATACCGATCTCATGAAATTTCTTCCCAAACTTGCGCACAGCAAACTGCAGTTAATACATTAAGTCGACTGAAATCTCTTTTCAATCTTTACTATTACTGCAACACAACACTTATTTTGGAAAATTTCTCAACTCATGCGAAAATCGATCAATTCCGTACTTCTCAAGAAATATGTATAATATTGAGTTTTTGTTAATTTTTGAGCACATGATAGTTGTGAGTTTCAGAATCATTAAAAATAATTTGAAAAAAAAGTAGGAAACCAATAGTAAATTAAGATTGCAAGCGAATGCAATCTTTTGTGAATGTAATCTTTTGTGAATAAAATCTTTTATGATATTGAATGTCAAAAGATTACATTCATTGACTTCACAAAGACACTGCGTCTCCAAAATTCTGCATTAATTTGACATTGAATAGATTATAATAATTTTTTTCTCACATCCAATTTTAAAGCAAGTAGAAGTACCTCGTGGCATGATGGTTTGTGCGTAGGACTGTCATGCCAAAGGTCTGGGTTCGATTCTCAGCCACTGTCACCTAAAAACAAAAATGTTTTTTTCCGAGGTACTGCCTCTTGCGAGGAACTGACAAATCCTCCAAGAATATACTTGTCATGAATAAGTGCTTTCTCATCTAGCTGTTCGGACTCGGCAAAAAATTGTAGGTCCCCTCCATTCCTGGCAAAAATACGCACACAGGAATGCTTGAGAGTTGTAAGTTACTAGGCCTTGGTTCTCCACGAGCTGTTGTGCCACCAAATTTATTTATTTTTTAATTTTAAGGCAATCAATTGAACGCAATTTTTCGGGAATTCTTTTGCATTCTTTAACATACAATCACATTTTTTTTGTATTTTTGTATTTGAAGTCTCAGTTTCAAATGAATTCAATGAATGTAATCTTTTGAATGAGTTCAATTAATGCAATCTTTTGATTGAATTCAATAAATGATTTTTGATGATTGCATTCACAGAAGATTGCATTCTTTTACAATCATATCACTCATAACTTAGTAAATAAAATTTATAAGATATTTTGAGAAGGTTGAGTTGAGAAAAGTGGGGTGTTTCAAAATTGACAAGTATCAGATAGAAAAAAAAAAACGTTGATGATGGCTCTTTGTTACAAAAGCAAATAAGGTAAATTAAAAACCAAACAAAACTTTGAAGACTGGCTATCAAAAAAGGATTTTATCGTCTTCATTAAGAAAAAAAACATAAAATAGTTAGAAATGTTTTCCCTATCACAAACACTAAGGAAAATATTTTTTTGAATCACATCACTTGCTTATGGTTTTTATGTTTTTGCGAATGAAATGTCCAATTTAATGCTTCATAAAAGCTTTCACATCCATTTATTAGATAGCAGCTATTTAAAAATACATTTTTCACTAAATGATTCGGCCTTGTTTAATACTCATTTTAATAGTTACACAACAATTTTTTGCTACTATCATTTGTTCAACATTCTTTTTTTTCTGCATTTTAAATGTACATACTTAAATTTGTCACAATTTGCGAGAAACATATAGCAGATTAACAGTGTGCCACACTTTCTTTTTTTTTTTAATTTTTTTTTTTTTTATTTCATAAAACAAAATGATTGTGGGAAATGCGAATATCTACGAAAGAAAAAGTACTTTTTTGGTCTTGTTTTGTGTGAGATATGATTGTTTTTATGACTATTCATTTTTGTTGCTGTAGGAACGATACATGTGTATCACTTTTATTTGCAGATAATTGGACTTAATACCTGTGTTATATGGAAATTGAATTGAAATCATAAAAATATCAATTTCAATAATTGTTTTCATGCTTGAAATTAATAAGAAAAAAAAATAATAATAATAATAACAATAATCTGAACAAGGTGATCACATCAGCATCTCTAGACAATGAGTAATTATTGTTAAATATTATTGCTGTTTTGTTTTTTTTATTTTTAGAAAACTCGTGAGATAAAATTTATGATTTTTATGGCATTGAGAGCAGGCTCTATGTGAATCTGATGAAACTCAAACAAAATATAAACAATTGTTCAAACTAAAAAAAAAAAAAACATCAATATTTGAAGTAGGCTCTTTATATTAAAAACAAATTTATTGGGCACGTGATATCTATACATATGGCAATTGCATTTGAACTTCTGTTCTTTGCACTCTCAATGCCAATTTGTCATACTTTATCAAATTTTAATTTTGAAATAACTTTTTCCCAGTTTTAGCTTTGGAATTTGTATCTCTCATCCACAAGTTTTATGGAATACTAACCGAAGTAGAAGCTTGCAGAACTGAATTGAATGAAATTCAATTAGTTTGACCTTATTGCTAATAATATAATCAAAAATTACACTTTATTTTATTGATCTCTTCTGACAAACAATTGAAGGTATGTCTCATTGCATTGCCGGTCTCAGACTCAAAATATCTGTCACTATTGACTTTAGTATCCCATTTAGAGTTTGTTTTTATATCAAGAAAAAAATATCATTAAATAAAATTTTCAAACTATGATTCATCTACAAAATAAAGAGGCAATGACTGACTTATTCAAACACAAACTGATAACAACTCCCATCCAAATAAAAATAAAAAAATAATTCCTCACATCAATCCGCCTCACAAACTTATTAAACCTTTAGACAAAGAGAACAAATTTAAAAATAAAAAAACACACATTGAACCCACCTCCAGTTAAACAAAACAAAAAAAAACGCACAACAACCCTCCAAGGCATTTATTTTCCCTTACAGATCTCAATTTTCAATCTTTTACAGCATACTTTAGTACCAGAACATTCAACACCTCCAAAACAAAGAACAAAAAAAAAATCAACAACAATATTAAAAAAAAAAATAACCAACAAGGTGAAATTCTTAAAATCCATTGACCCTCTCCGTCTAGCTATTTGTGTATCTTTTTTATCTTTTTACTCTTCGACATAATAGAAAATACCTCGGGTGTAATTATTATTATTATTATTATTATTACCTATTGATTCTTTAAAAAATCTTTTTTGTACCAATTTTATTTATTTTTTTTTTTTTTTTTGAGGTGACTACGTGTTTTTACATACGAAAAAAATACTTAATAATTTTGTTTAAACATTTATTCGTATCTTAAGAGCTATACCATTTTCGGAGGAGAGATATAAATTTACATTTACATTGAATGCATAATTGATTTTTCAATTTTGCATTAAGAACTTAAAGGTATGTATATTTGGAAGGTACAGTAGAACCTCAGTAATTTGAGTTCATGCAATTTTGGGATTTCTCTGGAAGAACCAAAATTGTATGAAGGCAAGAAAAGACAATTTTCCAAAGGAACTGGATTATTGAGTGTCAATGGAGATTTGCATTAAGAACTTAAAAAAAAAACAAGAAGTTTGGTCACTAATTTTGTACTTGTTATTTAAAAAAAAAAAATAAATGAGAAATATGCATTCGAAAACAAAGGCTATTGATTAACTTCTAAAAAACAGGGCAATAAGGAACTAGGACTTTCATGGGTTTTTATTGTAAAAATTAGTAAATGGGTCATTAAAGATGGGAAAACCGCGGAGTGCTATTAAATAAAAATGGGGGGGGGGGGTGCACTAGCACCCTTTTTGGATTTTTGCATATAACTCAAAAACGAAGCAAAATTTCGAGATAGTGTTTCAACAATTTTTTTGTAGGCAATCAAATTTACCATTGAAATGGATCATTCAAAAAAGTTTTTAGTAACCCAAATAAAAAAAATCATTGCAAAAAAAATGTGAAAAATAACATTTGTTGTTTTTTTTTGTACGTATTTGCCTATAGCTTTTTTTACCTGTGGAGACAGGTATAGCAATTGATTAAAATAAAAGAAAAGATGATTTAATTTTCTTTAAAATGACATATTCAGAAGAAGTTTTGGATAATAATCGACCGAGAAACGGTCGCTCAAACTAAGGTGATTTTAAGATTTTAACACTTTCAACATTATTCATTCTTAACCATTAAAGAAAAAAATAATAAAGAAATTAAATTTTTTCGCAGTTTAAGGGTTGTCATCATTTTTTTCAAAGTTTAAAATAATTGTCAATAACAAACTTGCTCCTTAAAATCCTATTTGGAACAATTGCAAGCTAATTCATGTCTCATGAAAAAAATAGTTCCAGACGAGTTTTTCCGTGGAAAGTGGAAAGTTTTTTAAGCAAGTGTTATAAAAAATTTCAGTTTCAACAACCAAACTCAATCGGCACTTTTTTTGGGTCCAAGAAGGTATAATAAGCTTACATAAGTTCAAAAACATAAGTTACATAAGTTTTAAGCTTTGAACAAAATTAGATGGCAACCCTTAAGTTGTGAAAAAAAATTAATTCTCCTTTTATTTTGTAATGAAACGGTCAAGAATGAATCAAACACCTAGTTTGAGCGTATCATCTTACAACTTTCTCAAAATAACCATAAACATCATATGTATTTTTTTACTATTAAATCCTAAAATCAGCTAAGTTTGAGCGACCGTTTCTCGGTCGATATTTATCAAAAACTTTTTCTGAATATATCATTTTAAAGAAAACTAAATCATATTTCATTCACGTGGAGCAATGGTTATACTTATCTCCACAGGCAAGAAAGTTAGAGGCAAATAAATAAAAATATAACAAAAATGTGATTTTACACATTTTTTTCGCAATGATTTTTTTTTTTAAATTTAGGTAATACGATTTTTTTTTTAAATTTTGAATTATCCATTGCGATGGTAAATCTTATTGCCTTTAAAAAAAGGTTCTCAGCATTATCTCGAAATTTTGCTTCGTTTTCGAGTTGTATGCAAAAACCCATAAAGGCTGCTTTTGCACCCCGACCTCCAAAATGCACCCTTGATTTCAATAGCACTCCGTGGTTTTCTCATAATTAATATCCCAATTATTGATTTTTATGATAAAAATCCATGAACTTCTTAGTTTCTTTTTAAATGAAATAGTCAATAGCTTAATAGGGAAGATACAAAAAGTGGATATACGGATATGATGACTCATGAGCTGCTCAAAGGTTACACCTCGACTCCACATGGTATACACATGTATACACTAGGCAAATTATGTCATGTCGTTTCATTTCTCTCTCACAACTGCTTCTATCTTTTGCAACAATATTCAACTCAAATTATAAGAACAAAGGTTACGCAAATAAATTACAATTTTTGCAGCATTATTAACCTCCTGATAGAACGAAAATCAGAGAAAAAAAAAACTCACACGCACCTGAAATCTAAATTTTCATGGTCAAGCTTTGAACAGCGTTCATGTTGTGTTCAAAAGTTGGTTTTCTTCAACATATCGTCGAAAAGACATGGATTTTTTCTGCCTCCAATGGTTTTTTTCTCGACATGTTCATAGTCCGAGCATGGCTCATGTCCAGTGAAGCCGGTATGTTAATATGGTCCAAAACACGGAAAGGATTTTACTGACCTTAACAAAAAAATTTCAATGCAAAATTTAATCCTCAAAAAGGCATTTATTAAATAAAAAGAATATTGACATAGTTTAACGTTCAATTTTAGAAGCTACCAACAGCTTTTTTAAGTTCTCAGGTAAGTTTTCGACGACTGTCTTTTTTAAAGTGCCTTGAAGAACTTTAAGGACCTCTCGTCACAACACAGCTTTAACACAGCATTTATTTAATTGCCCAACAGTTGTATTTACACCCAAAAGCATTAGACAAATACTCGTGGTATGAGAATAATTGCCCATTCGATATGCCTTGTTTAAAATAGTATCCTTGCTGAAGAGGCTTTTTGGCATAAATTCGCAGTTTGATGAAATCAGAGAAGCAAATTGCCGAAAAATTATAGAATGGTTCGGTGGCAACTTCTTTCAAGAACTGTTAAAGTTTGCGTCTGACATCTGACTTATTTACCTGACATTTGACAAATTAAAAAATTTTTGGGACCTAATTTTTCAGAAAGGAAAAAGGTTTCAAGGGCACTAACGGATAGAAAAGGTAAAAAAGGCTAAATAAAATATGTATTTTTGGAATCAGTAGAAAATGAAACGAATTTGTATAAAATAGATACTTTCATAAGTTGATGCACAAAAAAAGGCAAAGTTAGCATATCTCGGTCATGAATTATGACTTTTTATTAAGGTTCGGAGAACGATTAAATAAAATTCATTCTCTCGTAAAAAATTTAAGAGGTCATTTTATTTTTGATTCGTCGCGAATCTTATTTTTCAGATCTCTCAAAATAATATTCGTTACCACGATCGAATTAAATTTGCTGCAATCCGTAAAATATTCTTCGATCCCGAATTTATCACGAGGGAACCATTAAACTGTTAGCAAGAAAAAAGAAAGTTGACACAGGTGAAAGCTAACACAAAAATAGAAAATATTTTCAACAGGATGTTTAGAAAAATGTCAACAGCTGTGTTAATTTCATTGAGTTCGGCTCAAGGATCAACGAGATTGCAAAATATTGATTTTCTTAAAACAACCTGTTGAAAATATTTTTTTTTTTTATATTTTGTATCAGTAAGCATCTATGTCAATATTATTGAAATAGTTTACCGAACAACGAAGTTGTAAAATATTGAAATTTTTTCGAAACCTTTTTTTGAGTGAGCCCTTCCGTACCCTGTTTCATATATATTACAATATTTCTTATAAACTTTTTAATCATTAAAATTGAAGCAAAACATTTTTAATTATATTCTTTAGATGAGCCTATCCAACTTTTTTCCGAGTCTTTTTGGTTATAGGTTTATATCATTCATTTTCCTAACAGTTCACATTGTCTTGTAACAGAAAAGTCACGATATGGAGGATTGAATTTCGGAAAAAGTCAAAGCTTATCGATACCTGTTAGTTCATTAGTTACATTAATTTCGAATAATAGGAGGCATAAGGTTCGTAACGGTTTGTAACAACTTTGATAAGCTCTCGGGTACCATTTGAACTATTAATGTTATTGTATTCCACTGTTTTACAAAAAATTGTTCTCCATTTAGCTTTGGATTGGAATTTGATCCCTACTTTAAATTCCTCCCTTGTTACTCCTTGTGAGTGAGAGCTTCAGCTTTCTTCGGGACTACCTTGGACTACAACGAGCTCGATAAAAAAGCATAACAACAGAAAAACTTTATTTTAATTTTGGCTAAATAAAGGCCTCTTTCCAGATAGCTGTTTACCCCTCCGTGGCCTAATTTCATTACTTGGAAGTTTAACTCCAAGAGCTGCCTGAGAGTTGCCCACTCTTTTTACTCTCAAATGGATATGAATCTTTAAGGTGCGAGTCCTTTTGAGTTTTTTTATTAGAAAACTGTCGAGAATTTCTCTCGATTAGCTGCACTCCTTTATCCACTTTCGAGTTATACTCTCGAAACCTGTTTGAGAACAACTTTTAGTGTTTTTTCTGAAATGGATACGAACTTTTAAAATAGCCAGTTATAAGAAGTAATAACTTTAAGTTTTGAACAAAGAGTCTAATTGCACTTTCCAACACAGTTCTTAGGGTTTGGTTTAGAGAATTTCGAAAAAGGAAAACCTACCGGCAACCAAAACTTTTGCATATAACATAAATGACTTATGACTTATGAATTTAGAACCTAAAAAGAATGTTCAGTTTTTTGAGAACTCGGAATAGAGGGACTTCACTGTGCAATTTTATAATTTAGTCACTGTCAACAGGAAGTGATCTCAGCACTCAGTCTATAGTACTTAAAGTTCAATTTAAATACAAATTTGGTTTGAAAAAAAATAGAATAAAACAACAATGGAATAGAGAGCAGATTTAGGCCTGATGAGATATGTATTTATGTACTCGTATACATACATAGGTGTATAAGATAACTGGAATTTAGCATGAATTTGGTTCGATGAGTTGAAAAATTCTTTACCTTTTACATTTTTATTTATTAACTCAGCCTATAAACATATTTTATTGTTAAAATAGGTCTTTAAGTCTCATTTTTTTTATTAAAGCTAAAACCCCGTTACTGGTAGATATTTTGGACTCATTTTTCTATAGGGCAAGTATTGGTTTTGTGTAAAAAAAAAGAAGAAAAAACAAAAAATGAATTTAGAAGTTTTACTGAAATTGAACATTTTTGTAACAATGATCGAGAAGTCCCAAAAAAGAGGTTTTTTTGTGAAGTACTGTGCATCAGTTTTAGCTTCGATGCGATTTGCGCGTCTAACCGACTGTACGTCTACTATGTATCGAGCTAAGGCCTAAACGGATAGAACAATTGATTTCAAATTTTGTATACAGGTTTTTTTGTAGTGCTGCCCTAAAGGAGATAACATTTTCATATGCGGTCTTATTTTTTGTTTTAATCGGGTCTAGACCGAAACCACCTCATTAAAGGTATCTCTATTGTGTTCCGGTAGTTTAAAATATGATAGTTCGAACAACAATGTTAATGTGGCAGAGCCACGTTATAGTTTGGAACCACAAGACCAAGCTCGTGAGATTCAGTTCGTTCGAATCAATCCAGTATTATATAGGTCAGATAAAAAAATCAAAGCTTTATAAAATTTTCCAAAATCATAGTTTATTGAAACACTTATTTCCAATGTCGTTCACGTTGTTTTTGGCATAGGTAGAAGTAAAATGCTCAATGGATATGTCTCAAAGATTTAAGTTATTCGGGAAAATTGCTAGATTTTGAGCTAAAAATCTAATTCAAATTTTTTGAGCTAAAAATCTAATTCAAATTTATTCTAAAAGGCCTCCGGACGAATTTTTGAGAAATATGAATTATTGGCAAAATGGATTCCCAAGGATCTCAGCCACGGAACCATGCACTGCTAAAATTTAAATTGCATACGAAAAATTGACATTTTGGCATCAAAATGCTGGAGCTATATTTTTGATTTTGGATTTTGGACTTTGTTTTTTTGTTTTTTTAATTTAGTTTCAGGTTTTGTAAAAATTACTTAAGACTGCTAAATGGAGTTTCAACTTCATGAGAACAAGATAGGATAACATATACTATAATATTGCCCAACTAACAATTTAGCTTGTATAAGGTAAAATTTTTCGAATTTGGCAAGTAATAGCTTGTAAAGAGCTTGTTTAAGTTAATCTTGAGCAAGCCAAGAATTTTCCGCCTGAAATTTAATAAAATAGTTGCTATAAGGCCTTAAAATATGAGTTACACAAGCTGTATACAAGGCTTGTAAATATAAGTTATAAGTGGCTTGTATAAGGTCTTCCAAAGTTGTTTACTGAAAATTTTTAAAATAATAGCTGCTATAAGGCCCTCCACGACAAATCATTGCAAACAACTTGTATAAGGCTTGTTTGTAAGGGACTTATTAAAATAATCAGTGAAGATCAAGAAGTGTGTCTTATAAAATATTGTACTTTTAGACAAATCAGATTAAAATAAATAAGAACGGTAAGTACATCGTAAAACAGAAAAGATGTGCTTACAGTAACTTTGAACTTTTTAGCAAAATTTAAAAATGAATAACTCATGGAAAACATTTTTAAGAGAGAGGGAGGCAAGCTATAGCTTGTTCAGGTAAGCTAATAGCAGTTCATGAAAAGCTATTTGCTGCTATAAGACCTGTCGACGAAAGTCTTATGGCAGTTAATTAGCTTGCAAGTTAAATTGTTAGATGGGTGTTATCACTTTAAAAGTAATGATTAGGGATTCAATCAATTTGAGTAATGATTTAGGGATTCAATCAACTTCCTCATAATGACATAAATAATCTTTGGGCTTTGCACTCGTCGTGACCATTAACACGTGGTTTTTGGCATTTAGAATTTTTTTTTCATCATCTCGCTTTGGTTTCGCTAAAGTCACGCCAAAATTCTTTTTGTTCGGAATAATATTTTTTAAAAACGGTAAAAAAAAGCTAAAAACGTGGTTAAAAGTCTTCAGTGTGTTGGTCATTGTCATGGTCTTGCTGTGAACTCGCCAAGCCCATCAACACGGGGATCTGCGTTTTGGTTTTCTCCCCAAAGTCTCGCCTTCACATTTACATGTGATTTTTGGCATTTAGAATGTTTTTCCATTATCTCGCTAAAGTCTCACTAAAGTTTTTTTAAATAATATTTTTCAGAAAGGTTAAAATAAGCTTAAAACGTGGTTAAAAGTCCAAACGTGGTTTTCAGTGTGTTACTATGAACTCGCTACGCCAGTTAACAGGGGGATGTGAGTCGTGGTATTCTCGCTATAGTCTCGCCATTACATTTACACGTAGTTTTGGGCATTAAAAATAGTTTTTCGTCATCTTTTTTCTCGCTATAGTCTCGTTTAAGTTTTTTTTTTTTCAAAAAAAAAAAAATTCAAATATGATAGATTGAAAACGCTTTAAATCGTTTCAAGCTTGCTCGTCACCAAATCATTGAGAATTTCTCACTACAACTTCACTAGGCAATGCACCGCACGAATGGCAAAAACCACGTGTAAATGTCACGACGGGACTAAAGCACAAAAACATAGCAAGAAAACAATCATACAAATTCCCGTGTAAACGGGCACGGCAGAAACGCAGCGAAACGAACATAATGACCACAATATAGTGAAAATCACGGTTGGACGACCATGGCGAGCCTTCAGTATAAGGTACTGGGTACTTGAAAATAAAGGTTGACAGTTATTTCTGACCTCTGTTTTGTTAGAAATAAAACATTTAATAAGTCTTTTTTTCAATTAAAAGTCGTTATTTTCAAATATTTCGAGTTTTTAGTAAATATTACTGCCACAAGATATATCAAGTTTCATTAAAATTTCAAGTAAAATTTGTTTACCTATCACAAACTTGCCCTATTGCTCTTTCATCACAAGAAGTAAAAGTTCTTTGTTCTAGTAAATTTGTATACGAACAAGAAAAATAGAATGACCGATATTCGGCACGAGGTTATTTTTGGAACGAGAACTACCAGTGTTAACCTGAACCCAAAACCCCCGAAAGAAAAAAATAACACAATAATAAAATATTTTACGAGCTTGTGATACCTTTAGGCCATTTCTAAAAAAAAAATGTCTCTTTTTTGTGTTTACCTCTTTTTGCAGTACAAAAATAAAAATAAATAAATAAAATTAAATTTCAAAAAAATAAACAAAATAATATTAGTTACGCTATCCGGCAAAAAATAAATCCAATAAAATGTGCCGCCAATTAAAAGAAGCATACATAATCCGAGTGTACACTTCTTGGTTGTCCACCGTTCTTAGTGTTGTCGATTTGTGGCTTTGTCATAGTTTTCGATAAAATTCATTTTATTTTAATTTTTCTTCTTTTCTTTTCATTTTTTTTTTTTTTTTTCTAATTTAAATCTTCGACGGATTAAAGAAACACAGATACTTTATTAGCACTCAAGATAGAAACACACACACAAAAAAAAAACTAAATAAAAACACACAGAACACGTTAGAAAGAAAAACGGATTTCTTGGTTATAGCCAAAGTGGTAGAACCACTTTGTCAGTTATCTCAAGTTGAATAGAAAAAAAAAAAATAACTCTTTTGGTCCAGAATATATGGACAACGACGGACAACTTAAACAACTATTCAATAGCCGCACTTTTCTCAAACTATATGCACTGCAAACTAACTTCAAGTTAACACCAACGCATTAATTTCAACTTCAAAGATACTTTTTTTTTAACTTCCATTGTAATTAGAATTAGAATTACGTATACAGGTTTACTATCTTTTTTTTAAAAAATTGAGAATTCAGCATATATTTAGCATCTTCATTAAAAGTTTCTCAAGCCCTTTTGAAGATCTTTGGATAAACTTTGTGAACAAAAAAATCAGAAGAGAAGAATTTTCATCCGAATTGCCCGACTAACCGTAACCGAAATGTTTTCAAAACGGCCTTGCGCACGAATGTGTGTATTTGGGAAGCAATAATGTATCTACGAGCATCCGCCGAGTGCCTTGCGCATAATATTTATGTAGGTATAAACTTTTGCAACAGCCAAACGCACAGCCAACACCGGGAATTATCTCATTGTCGTCATCAAGTAGGTAGGCTCCATCAAGAAAGATACTTTTAAGTATCTTTTATTTTGTCTATGGTTAAATAAAGATACTTCTATAAACTATTAGTTTGGATGCACCCAAGACAACTGTTTTTTTTCTCGGTTTTTTGTTGTGATAAAAATTCATGATAGAAAAACGAGTTACTCGTCGAAAGACGTTGGTGCGGTAGAGATAATCAACAACAGCATCAACAAACGACAACGCTGGACAACGCAACGCGGTTTTATGTGCGCACGGCTTGAAAGATTCGATTCAACTAAAAGTCATGAGATACTATTGGCAATGTAGAGCCATCGAGCTCTGTGAGCTTTGGATTATTGTGTCTTAAACACAAAACATATAAATCGCATGAGAGTTGCTGTTAGGTATATATTATTGTTTGGTTTGACTTTGGCTTTGGCTTTGGATGGCAAGCTATGGAGACTGGAGACTGACTGTGAGAGACTTTGGGTATAAGATCAATGCTGATGATGGAAAAGATATTGTAAGAATTTTTTTTTTAAGTTCGAAGAGGTGAATTTGAGGTTTTTAGGGGTTTTAAGTTTAAGTGGAGCTATTTTTGGATAACAGCAATTTTTTTAAAGTGCATTTTATCTTTGGAATTTATTTTAAGAAGAAGTTCATTTGAATATGGGAAGTAAGTTTTATAATTACATCAGAGTAAGATTTGAAGAACGAGTATCGCGTTGCTTTGAGAAAAGCCTTAAGGAAGTAACTCTTGGTATGTTCCAGGCTAAACAAAAGGTTAGGATGCTATGCGCTACCAGGCGCATTCGACCTTGAGGTTTTAAGTAAATTTGAAAAACCTAACAGCGATTGAGAATACGAACAAAGTTGGTCGCATCAATCTGCCTTTAAGTTTGAACTGCTTTTCTATACGAATAATGTTCATAGATAGGTTTTTACGGCAGCCATGAGAAGAGGTTGTGAACTTTTTAGTACTCCTTAGTACTTAAATACTTTTAAAATAGTATTTACTTGTATAAATTCGACTTAAGGTCGAATCGACTTAAGGCAATTTCGCCTTTAAGTCTTCTAAGAATCGACTCTCGCATACTAACCCTTCACACAAAAAACACCAAATTTGTATAAAAAGTTTTGGAGGGGAGCCTTTTTTGTCGTCTAATAGATTTTCTTATCTTGAACTTTGTTTGAGGAAGGACTCGTTGGTTTGTAGAAGGATTCAGTTTTGTCACTTGAAAACTATCATACCTACCTACTTCTTTTTTTTTTAATGAAAAATTATAGGAAGAAAATTGGAAAATTGGTATTAAGAATGGCGTAGAATTGAATAATCTCAAATGTTGTTCTAATTTTCTGTTTTATAAAAAAGTTATAGTTTTTGGGATACGATTACAAAAACTGAAATCTCCAGTTTTACTCACCCCTTTCCATCTACAAAAAATGGTAATTAATGATAAATTCAAAATAATCTTTTTTTTGATTTTTGTATACAGAAGCTTCTACCAAATTTTAAACAAATTTATTTTTATTTTTAAGAAATATTCCCTTTTTTTTAAAGCTTAATATTTCGAAAACAACATAGTTGATTTTTTTGAAACTCGATAGGTATCCATTCGTTTTTTAACACTTTTTATAATGCTTTAAGAAAATATTTTACTTTTATTGCCGTTTCAATGTTTGAGATATGTAGATGCATTTTTACGGTGGTATGACAGTCCAAAAGTTTTTTTTTTTGGAACTTATTACTTTTTTTCATAACTTTTTCATTACCTATGGTTAATAAAAAAAAAATGGTGTATCGAAATAATATCGTGCAAAATCGAATGCAGTTTGAATTTTCAAGATCAATGCATTTTTACGGTCTTGGTGACAGTTAAAAAAATTTCAACTTTTCTTTTCTATACTTTTTTTGTCATAATTTTTTCATTAAGTTAATAAAAAAACTAATAAATCGGCCAATCAAGATTTGGTCGTGACAAATCTGTCGAGGAAAATTAATAGCCGTTTCAATTTTTGAAATCGATGCATTTGCACGGTATTGGTGACAGTCCAAAAATGTTCAACTTTTTTTTTCTCGGCACTTCCTACTTTTTTCATCATTACTTTTTTATAACGGTAAATACAAAAGGGGATATCGAGATTGCTGTTTCATTTTTTTTAATCGAATCATTTCTAAGGCACTAGTGACGAAAATACGGTATTAAAATCGTTGCAAATATCAGGGTCATAAAAAAAAACAATACCAAAATAACATTTAAAAATTCGTTAAGGAAATTCTTATTTTTCTCATAAATGACTGATAAGATTTTGACGGTATGCTAACATAAGAGTGATCTACGAGTATAATAACGAATATTATAAAAATGTGTAATAAAAAATCAAAATTAGAATTAAATTAAGGTAGATTTAATAAAATAAATCGCGACATCACTAGCCCAAAAATTCCTTTGGATAGATATATTTCCGTAGCCAAGCCATGCAAAAAGTTTCGGTTTGAATTCTATATTTTATGCCTTGTTCATTAGGTAATTGCATGGGAGACAGACACAATCCAGAAATTCTGAATCCCGAAATCCAAAATACCGAAAATCCAGAATCCCGAAAACCAAGAATCCATAAGACCGAGAATCCCGAAAACCCAGAATCCCGAAAACCCAGAAACCTGAAAATCCAAAAACCCAAATGCAGAACGGCCAAAATCTCGAAACTATAGGTACCTATTTGAAAAAAACGAGTACAATATAAAATTATACAAAATATGTTAAAAAAGTTACTGCGACTTCTCTGACGAACTTTAAGGAAAAATTCACATTAAAGTTTTCTTATCAAAAAAGTCTCGATATAATAAAGTATCTCAAGACAGAAAACAATGAATACATTCACATCATCGAAACCAGATTCACTTTTTCTTTTTTCAGTTTTTCTTATGTTAAAATATTTTAATGTAGCGATAGCGTATCGGTATCGGCAAAATGGTATTGATCTGTCCTTATAGAATTGAAATCAAATAGTTTTACTAAATTAATAACAAAGTAAAGAAGTACTTAATGGCATTCCATCTACATTTTAAAATGAAAAGTAAATTAGAAACAAAGCGTGAAAGCATGGGTTCGAATAAAGGTATAGTCATAATCACTAACTGTACATACGAAATATCGAAAGATTAAATTAAATGAAAAATTTGCGCAAATTTTATATAATTTTTTGGTAATTCGATTTCGGGATTTTGGGATTCTGTCTTTTCGGGATTTTGAGTTTCCGGGATTTTGAGTTTTCGGGATTCTGGGTTTTCGGAATTTGGGTTTTTTTGGATTCTGGGCTTTCAGGATGCTGGATATTGGGTTTTCGGCGATTTCGATTTTCGGGGCTCTGATCCCATTTCCTGATCTTGATTTTGAAATAAGTCTGATAGATGATAATATCTAACGAACCGATCTTTTGAAACTGTTGCGGTTTTCATTGCCGAATAAGAAATTAACACAAATGAAAAATAAGAAAAATAATTATTTTCAATTTTCTCAGTATGGAGTGAACGGATTTGAATTACTTTCTTTACTAATTTTAATTAAGTTAATGACAGCACATTTTTGAAAAAAAAAAAAATAGTGATTTGAAAATAATAATTTAACTTGTGATTTTAAAAAAATCATTAAATTTGTATTTTTTAAAATGTAAATATTATTTTATTTTCATAATGCATATAGGTGTAGTATTAAGATATAAATTTTAAAAAATTTGCACACAAAAATATTTTCTTAAAAATGTTATAAGAATTTTATAAAAAGGCCGTCTGCTTATAGCCCAGAACAATTAGACAAAAAAAGGCAAAACTACGAAAAAATTCCGACAAAGCTGAGTTTTTGGTTGAGAGCTTTGTTTTGACGTCTCACGCACTTCCTAAAAAGTTTCATAAATTTGGGCCTTGGCTAATTTTTTTTTTATGGGGAGGGGGGGTAAAAGAGGGTCAAATACATATTGTTCTTAATTTCTCGAAAACAATCAATTTGTTTTTTTTTTTTGAAAATGTGTTAAGCTTTAGTAATTCTTCACAAAAGAGATTAACATACTTTTTTATACAATCAATAGATTCTGACAAAATCATGCAAGAACTTTTAGGTTGGAAATTATAAAACAAAAATTTTGGGGTGTCCAGAGTAAAGAGAATACCACCACCTTTAAAAAAGAAAGTGATTTAATTTTTATATAACAACTCGATTGAATTGCCTTTTACAACAAAATCATAATGGAATAATATTTACACAATAAAATTATCTAAAAAATGAGACTATGAGGCCTATGAGGTAGGTAAGCCTGCAATTTTGTTTTCCGGCTGTATTTAATACTTTCGGACCTACAAACTGAACGGCTTTTCCTATTTATAAATAAAAGACTAGGATCTTTAAAAAGATTGAAAAATTTATGGAGAAAAAAGTATTGGACACTTCAAAAATTGATAACAAATGGAAAATTTTGAATGGGTATATATCTATGTCAGTTTGAAATAAAAAAAATTTAAACATGTCATACTAAAAACTTCAGCCTCTATTTATATTTTGGTTAAAGTACGCATCAGCATATCTATACTCGGGACTGAACAACCCGAAGTATTCAAAAATTATAAATCTTATTTGTATTTAAATTTGTTGTCAATGTATAAAATTAAGCCCATTATGTGCCAACAAATTCCTGTTATTTATCAATGTATCTTATAGTTAAAAATTATTTTTAAGCCAATTATAAATAGAATGTTCAATAAAGCAAAATTAAAAATTGAACTGCCTATCTATGCTCTGAAAAAATGAATGGGAAATTAAGAAAAAAAAATAAATATATTTTATTTTTGAATATTTTGAAAACAACAATGGTGGTCAATATTTAATTTCAAATTCCAAAATAAACTATTCAGAAACCCATATTTTTGCCTTTATCTTTCTTTAGAAAGCTTTCATATGATGTCATTTAATGTTCAAAATCAATAATCAGCAATCAAAACAAGCCTATAAAACTCTCGGTTAAATAACGGCAATTTAAAAAAGTATTTCAATAAAATCGGGCAGTTATTGTTTGAAATTATAGCGGACAAACAATTTCATATCATAAGTCATAATTCTATTCAAACTTTCTTCCTTTTACAATACCATAAGAATAAAATTATTAAAACAACCTCCAATACTTTATTAATCAATTATTAAGATCAATTTTTCTTTGCAGACTAAAATAACAATTTACATTCTCTCATTGCGACGGCACGAGTACACTTTTACAGAAGAAACGAATAATTCTAAACTCCTTCGCCAACTATCGTTAACTCGCTTTCGTTTCACTCTAATTCATTTTTTACCACACGAATAAAATGCCTTTGCTCTCTTGTTCATTAATTTAATTTATTCTTTCACAACCGACGACTCGACGCGACGTCGAAGACATAATTCCAACGAAAAAACAGTAGCAACATTTATGCATATTGTTAATTTACTGCAGTTTTCACTTTCTTGTCGGAGTTATTAACTTTCCTCATTTATAACTTGCATGTGACATGTAACACATGAATCAGAATGCATAATCTGTCACAAACACAATGTTCTCTCATTTGTTAGCTACACCAGGAGTACCTACTACTATAGTTACACGCATATGAATGTCTCAAATGGGATTTGTCCCAAGAACTAGCTTTAGATACTTTTCATATAAATACATTAACTTAGATCTCACGATTTATGTTTCGATCGAAATAAAGTTGGCTTCTTCGAAAAGATATAAATAAAAATATTATTTTTATTAACAACGCAATGAGATTTTTTTGTAACAAGATTCTAATCCTGGCGAATGGAAATTCCACTCAAATTGTATCCCGAATTATCAAAGGTCTTCTTTTTTATGGGGCTCCCTTGAGGCTAAGCCATTTGGTGTTTTCTTTAGTGTTTTCTTGGCATTTCTTCACTTCTAAGTGCATATTGTTCGTAAAAAAAAAATGGAGGAATACCCTGACGAACGTAAGTACCTACATCTAGCAGCGACAGAGAAAAAAAAGGAACCAAAAACCGCATACCTTACGTACAAAAGCACACGAATAGCTCCATGATGGCCATAACATTTGCCTCCTTCGACTTTTCTGCACCCATTCTTGGAGATCGTTCTTATGGTATTAACCAAATAAAAATAAAAATTGAGAATCAAATACAAAAATCCCCTAACCTGACCGCCTAACTTGAGTGTCTACAGAAAAGGTACACCATAGAACCTGTTCCTTCACCACCTCGACATACAGACATGGCAGTAGGTAGGTAGGTATATCTCTCCGGAGTTCACCACAAGGGATCCAATATACCAAAAAAGTCTTAAAAAAAAAAAAAAAAAAACGAATAGCCAGCCTAACACAGCAAACGTGCATTCAAGCATCCGCACAGTGAACCAATGAACCTAGACTAAAAGGGTTGCCAGATAAGGAGTTTTTTTAGGGGGCGTGTCACGAGGTGAGTGTTGATCAGGGCGGGCGGTAAGAATAAATTAACTGAATTGATGATGTTTTGCGTTTGTGCTTCGAAATCGACACTTCAAGGAGAGATAATAGGAAGTTCATAGTTCACACAAGTTTTACAAAAGTGGGATGTAGTGTTGTCGCCCATGATTAGAAATTGATACTTTTCCTCTGCGTGCGAAATCTATAGACCTCTAGAAACAGTGGTATCATGGTGAAAAGAAAATTTGGTCAAAGAATTCGGGAAATTTTCAAGCACCTGGCAACCTTCCTAAACTACGAGTATCCATAGCCCAGCAGCAGACACAAAATACCAAAGCACAAAATCGTACAATATTCGAGAAGACGGTTGGCGAAGAAGATACTGTGATGATGGTGCAGTTGGTTTAAAAAAATAAATGTAGACAATCTTTGTGGAGGATGATGATGGAGATGGAGTTGAAACTAAAGCTGGAGCTCTTTTAGGTTTTGGCTTTTAATTTTTGTTGTTGTTAATGCGCCCAATATGCCCCCACGAGAAGAACACAACACAACAAAAAAAAACTGGTATTTTGATTTTGGTCGCAAAGGAGCACAGCAGATATCATTTTTCTTATTTTTTGTTTAAAATATTTTTTGTTGTTGTTGTTGGTATGTATTTCTTTAGATAAAAAAATATCTTTTGTTTATTTTTTTTTGCGTATTTTATGGATAGAGTATATGAATTTGATGTGCATTTACGTAGCTAATAAAGTGAGGTGAATTTTAAAATATACAATTCGGTATAGGCAATTTGAGAAATACAATTTTATGTTTTAAAAAAGAAAAGAAATGGCTTAGTGTTTGTTTTCCAATGCTTTAATTTATTGAACATTTTCAATTAACATGGGGTAATAGGAAAACTTGCTTTATTTTCCGATGATTTGCCTAAAATTCGTAAAAATAATAAAATGATAGCCAGAATGAGAAATAATTTATATAGTTGCAAAAAAATAGCTACTAGAATTTTGATAGACATTTAAGTTTCCATTGTTTGGATTTTTCTGGAATGACCACACTTGAACGTCTAGAAAAAAAAAACTAGTTTTTAACGAGTTTTTTTTAGCCTTAAAGAAGTGTTTCCCAGCCTTTTTTGTACTATGCCCCACCAAGACATTTCCAAAATGTTCATGTCCCTAAAAAATTGTTTTAATTTTAATATTCAAGATTTTGACATATTCACTAAAAAAAACTTGAATTATTAAAAATTAGAAAGAAATTACCGAAACAAGAAAATTATGATTCTATACCGATATCAGTCATTTCACATTTTCGAAAACATTGAAACCTGTCAAAATTTGAGTTTGAAATGATTTTCTGAAATATCAATTAGGGTATCGAGGCCAAAGATCTTCGTTTTTGCTTCCGGAAGAGTTACCTATATATTTTTTCCTTGAAGTTGCTTAGTAAATGAGTTTTGTTTTTTGAAAATATCGACTAAGACTCACAAATAGGGCTTCCCACGATACCAAGTTTCGGTATCGGAAACTGAAACGATACCGAGACAATACCAGCTCCAAAGGCATACAAAACGATATCGAGACGAGACTTGGTTATACGAGACCAAACGAAAGTGAGTTATACGAGACCGGTACCGAGACGATACTAACAGTTTTAGATTTTGACGATACTTATAAAAGTACCGTTTGGTTTGGTATCGTCGCCAGCCCAAAAGCTTTTAGTTAACTAAATTTAAGAAAATCATTGCGAAAAAATGTAAAAAATCATACTTTTCTTTTTTCCTTATTTGCCTATATCTTTTTTCTGCAGAAATAGGTTTAAACATTGTAGCATGATTTAATTTTCTTTAAAATGGCATATTCCGAAAAAGTTTTGGATAAAACTCGACCGAGATTTCAAACTAGTCTGATATAAAGATTTTTAAGTAAAATATATGGCATTTATGGCTATTTTGAGAAACTTGTAAGATAATACGCTAAAACTGGATGCATGATTTTTTCTTGACTACTGTAGTAGAAAATTTCTTTCAAAATTTAAAATAATTACCAAAATCAACAAACTTGCTCTTACAAAACCGGTTTTTTGAACATATGTTAGCCATGATTATACTTTCTTGGACGTAATAAAAAAATAGTGCCAGATGAGTTTGGTTGTCGAAACTGGAACTTCTTATAATAAAAAACCTATTTTATACAAACTTTGAGCTCGAATATCAAGCACTTTCGACCGAAAAACTCGTTTGGCACTACATTTTTTGGCCATTCCCCAATAAGTTTTTTTTCACTTTTTTTAAACCAAAAATAACAGTACCTGCCAAAGATAGTTTTTTTTAGTAATTTCACGATATCTTATTTTTCCATTGAATGGCTCCACAACTTTTCTTGAAACAAATTCAATAAAATTACTTTTAAAAACGAAAACCTTTGTAAAGGAAATAATTTTTCAAAAAAATGTTACCTTCTAAAGAATAATTTTTTTTATATTCGATTTTCTTCAAAACTTTTGATTGTAAAAAAATTTTTAAACAAAAGCTTCTAATAAATATAAGCTTGTTGTATTATGTACTTAAATTTTCAAACAATATTTTTGATTTTAAAAAAAAATTGTATTACAATTTTTTTCTTAAAACTTAATATTTCGAAAGTGACATGGTCTGTTTTTTTTTTTTTTTTTGATAATCGTTTAAGGTACTGAGGGTTTTTTAACCATCTTTATAATATTTTGAGAAAAATTGTAAATTTATAAGAAAATGATGGTACCTTCCATACAAATGTTTAAGCACATTAAAGGAAAATATTTTTTTTTAAAACGACTTCTAAGATTTTTATTAAAATTTCAAAATAAGTGCGAGATTTACTACCAAACATTATACCAATTTACGCTTATAGCTAGTATTAATAGCATCTTTTAAAGAACAGTTTCTTAATTTAAGTTTTCCTTATTATCAGCTGAACAGATTTTGATAAAATTTTTCTATATGGAACATTCTTTGTCAAAACGGTAGAACAAAAGTTTTTGGTACTACATCTTCATGATAATAGCAAATAATAATTTCAAGGTACCTTTGACATAAAACATTAATAAGCTAAAGCTTACTGCATAAGTTTTTGGGTGTTTGTATTTAATCTTATCACTATCAAGAAGAATTAGGTTAAGGAAATTATAAGGAAACAATTAGGTATTATTAATAGTTAAATAATATCATTTGTTTAATGAAGTCAGACAATATAATAATAGTGTACACAAACAAATACAAAACAAAGTCAAGGTCGCCAGAGTGTCATAATGAACAAAATCTCAAACAATTTTTAAACATTAATTTTAAAAATACATCACCGACGATTTTCAATTTTCAATTGAAAATAATCATATTTTTGTACTTACTTTATAATTTGAAAGTGCAAACAAGTTTTTAGTGTTTCTTTTAGTTTGATCAATTTTTAAAAAAGTTTCAATTTTTTCTTTTGAAAATTCGACATCTATGAAATGGGTTTGCCCAAAAATAAATAAGATTTGCATATCAAAATTTGTGCTTAGAAATGTTATAAGAATTTCATATTAAGAACCTACCTAATATATAATAATCTTTTTTAAACCGCTCCATGGACTTATAGTATATGGCACCTCAAATTGTAACACTGTGACAAAATTTAAATTTTTGTCTTTAACATGAACCACGGTATACTTTTTTGATAGTTTTTGACGCACAGAATTTGAATCTGGTTTCAAAATTGCTCTAGAAAATCATGTTTTTGAGATATTCGAATCCAAAATTTGAAATATGCGTTTTTAGGCAAATTTTTAGTTATATTATTTTTCGAAATTGCCACCTAAAAACAGAAATGTATTTTCCCGGGGTACTGCCTCTTGCAAGAAACTGACTCCAAAAGAATACTTGTCATGACTAAGTGCTTCTCATATAGCCGTTCGGACTCGGCAAAAAATTGTAGGTCCCTTCCATTCCTGCCAATAACACGCACACAGTTGTAAGTCACTTGGCCCTTGTTCTCCACGAGCTGTTGCGCCACCAAATTTATTTTATTTATTTATTTATTATTTGTCGAAGTATTTTTTTTTTTTTAACTATTTTTATCGCCTATTGGAAGTATAAACATTTTGATCTTTGAAATATTTTTTGAATATTTCAAATACCTTCATTTATCTACGAGAAATCATAAATTACCTGTCACCCTCCAACTAAAACTATTTTACTCAAAAATATTCTAAACTCATAAATTTCAGTTGTGGACTTCGAAGAGAGTAATACAAATTTTGATAAAAATCCAACTAAATTTTATTAAAGAAGTTTAATTTTTTTTTAAAGATCTAATCGCATTTTTTGCCAAAAAAGATGAACTTTTATAATATAACCTCAATTTTCTTTAAAAAAAAGTAATTTTTAAGCTTTAAGAGATATTTTAGAATGGATAATTTCAAAAACTTGACGAGCTAAAGCAATTCTGAAACCAGATTCCAAGTCAGCGTATCAAAAGCCACTAGAAAAGTATATTTTGGTTAATGTAGCAGAAACAAATTAAAATTAAAAATTAAGTACCTTTTCGAAATTTTCCCATGATTTAGAAAAATTATTTTTTTGACACTGCACCAAAACTAATATTTTTTAATTACATTTTTCAATAAAGCTACTTTTTATTAAATTGGATAGGGAATTAACAACTAAGATTTTCTAGAACATACCTTTTAAAAGCAATCCTACGTAGTTTAAATTATTCGCATTAGAAAACCCTATTGAATAGGGTTTGAAAAATTCATTTCTTTCAAATTTTTTTTTAATTAAGTATAATTTTTGCTTTCAAGATTCAATCAATACTCCTAATAATTTTTAACAATACCCCGGATGCTAAAATGTTTCTTTGTTTTTGCTATGAAAAAAAAAAATTTTTTTTTTGTTTGTTCCATTTTAGCCTATTCTTATAAAAATTAATTATATTGGTATAGAATACAAAATAAAAACAGGACAACCCGCTTATTTCATAACTGACCTGAGCAGATCAAACTTGGGAAAACCAAAACAAAATTTTTTTGAAAAAGGACTTTTAATATATTTTCTTTAATTTCGTAACATCAAAGATAGATTTTAGTATCTGGTTTTCTGTTTTTATTGAAAATTAGGTAACTAAAGGATAGAATTTTGAACACAAAAATACAATTTTGAAAAAAATTTGTTTGAAATGTAAAAATTATTTCTTTAAAATTAGGTAATCATTAAGAAACTATTATATATACTATATATATACTATACTAACATAACTTAATTTAAAATGTAAATAAAAAAAAAAGAGATTTCTGGCTTAACAAAAAGGTATAGCATGGCAATTTGAACTTTACCGTTGTTTTTAAATAATTTTGTTTCCTGTTTTGAGTCAGTTTTTTTTATAAAATAGTCCTTCACATCACACCGGGGGGAAACAGACCCCCCTTCTATATAGTTTTGTTCTTGTTTTACCCAAACCTACTCCCTCTAGCTTTAGGGTGCACCTTATACCGATCACCCTGTAAAAATCGAAGTTGTATTTCAAGTACATTTAATCTTTTAAAATTTTTAAAGAACAAAAGGCGGGAGTTGTATAAAAATGAACTACGCGGTACTGACACTGTTTTTTTTTTATTTTAAATCTAATTTGTTCCTATTTTAATTATTTAGTTAGTTTCTGGAACGCCTGTAATGTTTTTACCTTTTAAACATTTTTTTTCTTTTTTTCAAAAAATATATATTTGTGCAGTTTTTAAATCTGTATTGTATGAAATTATTTATTTGGTTTGTTCAAAGTAATAGTAACATTCTTAATAGGTATAAATAATCAAAAAGTAAGTAGGTAATATTGCAATTAAGTATTTAATAAAAGCATAATAGGAATTAAATGCCACGGCTTTAACATCTACAATATTGGCATTTAGAGACCTTTATATAATCTCACTTCTCAATTTAATAAGAAATATATTTTTCAAGAAAAGAAAGAATTGCAGTTGGCAGAGAATTTCAAATATAAAGGGTTTTTCAAAAGGGACACTACAAAAGTAGAGCGACAGGGACAGCAAACGACGCCATATTTCTTGCCGCTCTTTTGAAATTTCTCTTCAGTAAGGTTTGCCATTTCATGATGGAAAGATATACGAGCCAACCACGAGTCGAAATTATTAAAATTTACTACCGAAATTCGGAGTCAGTGGCCTCAACGTTTGAGCGTCTAGTGGAAAAATTTGAATCCACAGGCACAGTACAAAATATTCCCGTGCCAGTGAGACAAAGAAGAGCCCGTAGTGTCGAGAATATTGCTGCAGAAAGCCCAAATGTGTCTCTCACACGTCGTTCCCAAGCGTTAGGCATCTCTGTGACGTCGTCGTTCTGGCGAATTTTGCGAAAAGATCTTGGCCTACATCCTGACAAGATTAAATTGACGCAAGAACTGAAGCCGCTTGACTACCAGAAGCGTCGTATGTTCGTGAATTAGGCTGAGCAACAACTTGAAAATGATTCGGATTTTCATCGAAAAATCATCTTCAGCGATGAGGCTCAATTCTGGCTGAATGGCTTCGTCAATAAACAAAATATGCGATATTGGTCAGGCAGCAATCCCCACGTACTCCATGAGTCATCATTGCATCCCGAAAAAATTACGGTTTGGTGTGGTTTATGGGCCGGCGGCGTCATTGGGCCGTACTTCTTCCGTGATGATCAAGACCGGCACGTTACTGTGAATGGGGATTGCTACCGTTCAATGATAACCGAATATTTTTGGCCCCAATCGGATGATATGGACTTGGAGGACATGTGGTTCCAACAGGACGGCGGCCGGCGCCACAAGCCACACAGCGAATGTCACAATCAATTTATTGAAGACCAAGTTTGGAGAACGTGTTATCTCACGAAATGGTCCAGTCGCTTGGCCGCCTCGGTCGTGCGATTTGACGCCGTTAGACTATTTCCTGTGGGGCTACGTCAAGTCTATGGTCTATGCCAACAAGCCAGCGACGATTGATGAACTTCGTACGAATATCGAACGTGAAATTGCAGCAGTATTGGCCGATTTATGCTTGAAAACCGTCGAAAATTGGGTTCAGCGTCTGGACTTTTGCAAGCGTGCCTGTTGTGGCCATATAAAAGAAATCGAGTTCCATACATAATGGCATCAAACGTACTTTCACAGGAATAAAGAATTTCATTGATATCCAAAACCGTTTTTGTTTTATTTAAAAAAAAAACTTTTGTAGCGCTCTTATTGAACAACCCGATACATACAAACAAAATCTTATAATCACTTTATTTGATTTTTACCTAACACACTTACATAATTTCAATACATATTCTTATTTTCCAAAGGGCACTTATCTATATCTTATATTTAATATCTTGATTAATTAATTTTATACAAACATGGACAAACATTTACGGAAAATTATAATTAATGATAAAATTAACCCTGAAAAAAAAATGTTGCTCTTGGTTTCCCACTTCACATTTTCACATTAAAAATGAATAAAATAAAAATTGAGTTGAGTTATTTTTTTTTGTATCCAAACACAAAATGTATTACTTTCAAAGTCACGCAACTAGGAACCAATTATTATAAATAAACGTGATGTATGCTTAACTCATTTAACATAATGATATAAATTTTAGTAAATTGATAACACACGCAAGTGTGTTCATACCACGAAGTACATTTTGTATGTGTACATAAAAAATTGTTTTTTATGAGTGGCATCCTTTTTTTTAATAAAAGGAAATCACTCTTGTGTTTTATTAGCAGACCTAGTTTTTGCATAGTTCCACACACAACTCCAAAGGGGTATTTCTTGTGAACTTACCTTAGAAGACATTTTTTTACACAAATAAGGCAAACATACCTGAAAGAAAAAAAATAGTTGTTTAGTATTTTTGTACGAATAAGAATAAATTAATATTAATTAATCGGTAAATTTTTTATAAAAATTTGTAGAATTTTGGGAATAAGGTCCTTGTGGGGATTTTTACTTTAATCAATCGTCAAAGTGTGTTTCTTTCCATTTTCAAGTTTCAAAACTTTATAATAAAGAATTTTAAAATCTTCAAAAATATTGTATTGAAAAAAAAACCAACTTCCATATTCTTGTTTTAATTTTTAGAATGCAAACAATTAAATTTTGTATTACTAACCTTATTGTGACACAAAGGTCGGTTTCTTAAGTAAATTTATGATACTATAAAATCATTTCAAAGTAAATATTTTATCAAGTTCAACAAAATTATAAATCTCAAATTGATAAATGGAACTAGATTAATCAGACAATCAATTAAAAACTCATCCATCAGCTCAATAGTACATCAAGAGTCTTCATAAATTTAATGTTTATATTAAAAAATACCAAAAAGCTTGACCAATAAACTTGGGAATAGTTATTTCCTTGAATATCTATTTAACTTAAACTATCCTACACGCATCTGCCCTCTACGTGTATTTTATTATAGCAAAGCCTGAACAAATTACTTTCTGATTTATTATTATTTTACGATTCAATTAATTAAACTTGGGCTGCTCTGCTATACAAATGTTTATATCTCCACTCTAGATAGAGCTTCAGCATTCTATCGAAGCGTTTTTAATGCGCATTTGCGCAAAGTACTTTAGAAGTACGATGAATAAAAATGCGAATATCTTAAAGCTTCTTCACTTCCTTCTTTTGTTTTATTTTGTTTTATTTTATTTTTTTATCATTTTTCCTCCTTCCGTTGGTAATAAATCTTATAGAAAATACCAGGCGAAATTTTTATTCACAGATAGAGTTTCTTAGTTCATGATAAATTCTGAACTAACACTTTTTTTTTTTTGTTTAGTTGGAGGAAACTTGTGTTACTGTTGCACGCAAAAGTTGAAGATTTATTGCGACAGATAATTTATTCTGCAAAGAGTCAAGTGAGTGTTGTAAGGACATGCAATGTTTTTAAGTTTGAAAGATAACACATTTCACACAGAACATCAAATTAGGAACTTTGTTTGACCTATTGGTTTTATTTCAGAGATAAGTGGCAAACGTTGTGTATCTGATTATGTTTTATGTTGAGAGGTGAAGATAAATACAATATTTATTAGTTAGTTTTTTTTGTTGACAGGTCTCAAATTCAAGAATGAAAAAGAAGGGGTTTTTTTATTTAAAAACAAATGAAAAATTAAAAAAAAAATGTTTAGAATATTCTTTTGGATTGCAGTTATTTTAAATTTAAATTTTTAGGCTTTAAACATAAGATCAATGAATATTTTGTTAAAAAAAATATGTTTTTTGTAATGCTAAGAATTTCCATAAGAATCAAGAAGCACATTTTTATTTCTGCAATAATATACCTAATTTTAAAACCACCCGAGTAATACAAAAAAGAAAGAAGTAACACATACATACATTTTAAAATAAGAGCTAAGTTCCTCTATACACAAATTTCTGTTACAAATAGAGAAAGTACGATATGTGTGAAGGTTGCACCGCCATTTTTGATTTTCGTAAAAAAAAGTCTTAAGGGCATATTATTTCGAGAGGGTATTCATTTTTTGGTGTGTGTGAAGCAAGCACCACAAATTTCAATTTTCCAAAAAAAAAATTGCATATTTCACAATTGAATTTTTTTTGGAAATTTCGGCATTTATAATCAAGAAAAGCAAAATAGCACAATTTTACTCAGTTTATGCTGCTACTGAAAAGACTTAAATAATTCACATTATGCATTGTAAACTTTAATAGCTTAAAATAAATGTTCCGAAGAACTCCAGCGTGAAATTCGCAGTCGTTTTTGATGTTCAAAAAAAGTTGTGCTGTATTGCTCTTAACTTGTGCCGTATAAATATATTTAAAAAAATGCAAACTTGTAAAGTTTGCGAATCTTTTAAATGAAAATTTTGATTTTTTTGTGATGTGGGATGCAATATGCTAAAGAGATAAAAAAAATTATTTGCAACTTCTGCGGCAAAAAAAAAACAATTTTGGGAAGGGTGAGTTAGCACTGCC
Source organism: Dasysyrphus albostriatus (assembly GCA_946251815.1). NCBI lineage: Eukaryota > Metazoa > Arthropoda > Insecta > Diptera > Syrphidae > Dasysyrphus > Dasysyrphus albostriatus. The sequence goes on along the minus strand of OX276338.1, from coordinate 32,896,147 downwards.
TTTTTCGATTTTCGTAAAAAAGAAAAAAAAGTGCTCAACTTGTGCTGCATTGTGGCGTTAGTAAAGAAAAGTTGCTAAATTGAATATTTTCTTCTTTTAAAATTTTGACATTTCTTATAAAGAAGTTATGACAGTGCCAAAAAGATAATAAAAAGAACAATTGCAATTTTTACGGCCAAAAACAATTCATGATTTTTTTTTTTTTGAAATTTTACATTCTTTTCTTACATAAATTAATTGTGCTTTTTTGTTCTGTCATAAATGCCGCAGATAAAAAGGGCATATTTGCAACTTTAACGACTAAAAATAAATTTTCGAAGAGTAAGTGAGCGCTGACATTTCCAATTTTCAGAATAAAAAGTTGTATTTTATTGTGCTTAATTTGTGATGACGTTGCATTAGAAAAGTTATAAAATGAAATTTTGACACTTCTTTAAAAATATGTCAGTTTGTGGTGCCATGCCCTGAAGAGATAAGAAATTCGTAAAGTTGCAACTTTTACAGCCAAAAATAAAATTAGCAAAAAGCTAAGGCGTGACTTTATCACCCCCATTTAGTATTTTCAAAAAACAAAATGTTGAGCTGCATTGTGCTCAACTTGTGTCGCAAGTTTCCAAATTTTAAGAATGTTTCTTTTTTTTAATTTTCGGCATTTCTTAAAAATCTAAGTTGTGCTCAGTTTGTCTTACCATACGCTGAGAAGACAACAAAAAATTCGCATAATTGCAACTCATATGGCCAAAAACAATTAACGATTTTTTTTTAAAGTGACCAGTTTTTTCTGTCATATGCCGAAGAAATAAGAAAATCGCATATTTACAACGTTTGTGGCAATAAAAAAAAAAATTGCGAAGTAAGCGCATCCATTTTTTATTTTCAAAAATATTTCCAAGTTTGCAAATTATACGAATGAAAATTTCAATTCAAAGTTTAGTTGAATTGTGGTAAGTTTGTGCTGCCATGCGCGGAGATGATAAGAAATTCGCATATTTGCAACTTTTACGGCTAAAAATAAATTATGCGAAGCTTAAGTTAACACAACCATTTTCGATTTTACGAAAAAAAGTTATGTTTATCTTATGCACCCCCAAAAAAAAATCTAATTTTGAGAATGCAATTTTTTTTTACTTTGAAATTTCTTTAAAAAAGAAAGTTTTGCGCTTTTGTGCTCAGTTTATGTTGCCATGCGCCGAAAACATTAAAAAAAAACTATATTTGCGACTTTTACGGCCAAAAATGAACTGTAACTTGAAGTTACCATTACCATTTTCGATTTCTAAGAATAAAATTGGGATGTATTGCACTTTTAATATTAAAAAAATTTAAATTACCTAACTTTACTGTGAAGTTACTACCACTATTTTCAATTTAAAAACAATTATGCTGTGTTCTGCCCAAGCTGCGCTCTTTTGTACCACCAAGCTTGTGCTATGCCTTAGACTTAAAAATGGCAAATTTGCAAATTACGAATGAAATGTTCACATTTATTCAAAATTTAAGTTGTGCAATGCGCCGATAGCAAAAGAATAGCATAATTGCAACTATTACATTTCAAAAAAATGTTTTTGTTTTAATTTTTTTTTTTTAATTTTCTTAAAACTAAATCGCGCTGTTTTGGGCTCAGTGTGTGTAAAATCCGAAAGAAATTTACGACGAAAAATAAATTTTAAAAACCTTGTGGCTTGAAGTTAGCACCACCATTTGAAAAACAATTTGCAAATTTTACGAAAGATTGTTTTTGTATTTTTCTTTAAAAATAAAAAGTCAGTATTTTGACGTAAATATTAAAAAAAAAAAAAACAATCTTACGGATAAATTTTCTTGGATATTTCCGATTCTATTAATCAATAAAAAGCTGTGCTGTTTTGTGCTGCATGTGTCATGTGAATTTTGAAGTTATCGTTTTCAATTAAAAACAAAAAAAAAAAGTTGTGCTGTTTGTGCCTAACTTGTGTCGTTAATATTTAACAAAAAAAAATCGTAAATTTGGCAAATCTACGGATGCAATTTTTGTAAATATTAAAAAATTATTAAAATTAAAGTTTATGCTCCTTTTGGAACACCTTCAACGCCCAAAGAACAATTTTACGAAAAGTTGAGTCGATACCACCATTTTTAGTTTTCAAAAAATTGTTTCATTGTGATCAACTTTTGCTGTGTAAATATCAAAAAAAAAAAAATAGAAAATTTTTTTGTCGAATTCGCATTCTATTTTACAAATTATAGCTCAGTACGCTGCTGATGCGAAACGAAATATAAAGTTGATCTCTAACAAGACAGCAAAATATTTACGAAACCGAAACGGAAAAATATTCGTTGACAGTTGCATAAATTCAAGAAATCAAAAAATTGCAAATGCAAATCAAAGGCAGCCATGTTGTAATGAAAGAAACAATAAAAATAAACATGAAAAAACATAAATGTCATATTTTCGCACACAATAAATGGTCTGGGTATTTATTGTTGTGCAAAAAAAAAGGGTAGACTTCTCCAAATCATTTGCTACAATAATCAATTTCACTCATCGAACAGCGTACTGCCGAACAAAATGCAGAACTAAATTTTTCGTTTATGATTCCTTTGTGTAATTTTTGTATGGGATTTTTTGTTTTGCATCAGCAGCGTACTAGGCTTATAGGTACACATTAAAATTATTTTTCTAAGCAAGATTTCTGACTGTCTAAAAAAAAATATTTTAAAGCAACGGTAACTTTTACAACTACATGTTATACCTTTTTGTAGAGCCATAAATCCCACTTTTTATTTTAATTTTAAATAAAATTGTTTTAGTGAACAGTTTTTGAAAAATTGATTTAAAGTTTTGAGAAAATAAGTTTTTTAATTAATTTTTTTTTCTCAAAATTTTTCGTAGACTAGCTTGTTTTTCAAAATTCAATGCTTTCAGCAGTTATAGGTCAAACATTGAAAACCGAATTTTCCAAGGACTTTTAATTTTCAAAAAAAGCTAAAACGAATTTTCAAGATTTCTCGCACGCCCACAGGGAGCGATATTTTAGCTCCTATACCTGAGGATGAGGAAACACTTCTGCTTTGAAATTGAAATCAAATGTGGCGCCGAAACTTGACTAGCTTACTGAATGCTACAATTTTTTTTCTAACTTTAGTTAATGCCTTTTGATTTTCAATAATAATTGTTGTTTAAACTATTTTCTTTTAATATTTTTTTCACTTAATAATGGCCACAGTTATCCAAAACAGAACCGTACAAATAAAGGTACTAAGTCTTTTCAACCTGACATTTAAAAGATTAAATAAACGATGAACTCGTCTCGACCCAGTTTTTGCAAATATGGAGACGTAAACCCATACTTACACAAAAAAAAAAATAATAAAAACCTAGAGACACCATCATCTCGTGAGTGGACCATGAAAAAAAAGAAATGGACTTCGATTCTTCATTCTGTCTGCCACTAAATATTTTCACTGAGAATCTTAAGTCCTTCTTTTCTTCTTGTGGTTTTTTTTTTTTATTTCTTGTCCATCGGTTTTTGTATCTCTTTAAATTTTTATTTTAAATTCCCCTCCTCTTCTTTTCTCTCACAAGATTTAATATTCGACCTTTTGCTAGATTTCTTATGTTTTGTAACGACCTTAAAGAACGAAAAATGTTTCGGTTTCGGTGCACTAGAGCTGGGCTTGTGGAATGGAGCTATATATTTTGCCCAGCAGCTCAGCGTGTCTGTAGTTCTTACACGAAAAGCTATAAATCAAAATTCCAATTGAAATTAAAATGGAAGCGCATGGTTACAGCTGCAGCAGCAGCAACAACAGCAGTAGCCCAGCGGCAAGCATCAACTCGCTGCATAGGCTTTTGGCTAAAAAAAAAAATAGAAAAAAACATAGAATGCAGAAAATAACTGCTAGTAGCCGTATAGCCACGATTTGAACCAGTTAAAGTTAGAGAGACGTTGGTGGCGCTGTTGGTGGTTGCAATGCAACAGATGCAATGACGAAAAATCTTTTGTACTCGCTGCTCGTTCGTTGGAAAGTGTGTTGAGTTCTTTTGACCGTATTGTCAGTTTTGCATATGCACAGACCTACAAGTCCTACATAAAACTTATTTGCAACTCGCTCTCTTAATGAGAGTTGACACGAACAGCAGCTTACCGTTTATGTTCCCGCTGGATGATTAGCGATAGTGAAATAGTTAACAGTCCTTGGCTTTGGCTATATTGAAGAACAATAATCTGAGGAATTTATATTTGAAATTTTAATTCAGTTTTAATTTAGATTGACACGTGTGGCGGCAATATGGTTCTGAGAGGTTGATTGGATATAGGTTAGTTAGTAACGGTGCAATGTGGTTTGTAACGTAAATTAGAAAGTACATACTTTGTGTTGGAATGAAAAAAAAAATCGGGGTCATAAATCCTTGTATAGCTGCTGCTGGACAAAAATGAATTTTAATTTTTTTTAATTCAATCATTAGAAGAGATGATATCATTTGTCGGGTCATTTCATGACTGTTAAGGTAATTAGGACCCTACTTAACAACAAATATGACAAAAAATAAAGGGGTATTAAATGAAACGATGAAACATATTAATAAAACAAACTAAAGCAAGCTGTTAGCTCTTTCAATAAGCCATTGCTTACTTTAGATTTCTTAGGAAGGACTTACTTCGCTTACGACCACCAAAATAGTTCACATCGTCACTTAAGGTGTGAAAAGTTACAGCTTCTATTACTTTAAAAAACATCATAATAAAACACACTTCGACCGATTCTGCGTTTAGTGAAAAAAATTATTTAATTAAATATATACAAACAAAAATTAGGAAGGAATAACTTTCCTAATGGTCAATAAAATAATTTAACGTCAGATCACTTTCAACACAATATGAAATGATATTACTTCTGGGCCTATTGAAATAAACACGCTCAAAATGTGACACTAATATCTTCTATAAGTAAGAGGTGATACTTCTATACAAACTGTAGGACTTGTTAACAAATCTATCGTAAGAAATCGTACTTTGACTGGAAGGTTCTGCTTTGAATAAATATATGCTTTACTTACATAAAAAAAAACTTTAGTAAGCGGTTGACCGTTCGCTTAGAGAGTTGAAAATACTAGCTTCTGTAAATATTTTAACTTAAAGGCTGTGCTATAATTAAGAAGCTTAAACACTCCTCAAGTCAAAAAAAAATAAAATATCTAAATAAGACAGTCTTGTTTGCTCTCAGATAGTACTAATAGGACTTGTGGGGGACCGATCAGCAGGCAGCGGACATATCACAGCGGCAATATTAAATTAAATATTTGTCCAAAATTTTACTTGCCACTTGTCATCGGCAATGTGCCATTCATTCATTCAGATTTCCACCTTCAACTTATCGCAATCATTTAATCGCCTTCAGCACAACGAAACATAATATAAAACTATTCATTAAGTTTAATAAACTGTATTTACAACGAACCTCCAAAGAATCGTTGCTAAAATGTTAATTAAAAAAAAAAATATATATTAACCGATTTACTTGCTTGATAAGCTATAACTTCTGTAAAATTTCTAAACGAAGTTAAATAACTTAACACTTACTACTTTAAAGACGATTTACTTATTTCACAGCTTCTTCTTCTTCGGCTTTCAATAAGAAGAAATTGGTTGTAAGTAAAAAAAAAAAAAGAAGTTGATATAAAAAAGAAGCGATAAACTCTTTTGAAAAGTTTTAGCTTGTCTTAAGGAAGATAAATAACTTTACTTTCGACACCCAAACTGATGTATTTAAAATCTTTTAGAGTTGCTTTTCAAGGCTACTGAAATTAGTTCACATAAAATGAAGAAAATCATTGCTTCTATAAAGGTTTCAATTAAAAGCCAATTTTTCTATTGAAGCTTTAAGACTTGTTTTTTTTTTAAATAACAGTAATTAATATGAAAATCATATTTTGTGAGTTAAGATTTTAGTAAAAATAGCTTCATTTATAAAAATATGAATAAGAAACCTAAGGAAGCTATTAGCTTTAATGGTTAACAAAAGATTAAGGAAGTTCTTAACGAAGTGAAATGCACAAAATGATATTTTTACTGACAGCAGATAATAATAAGCTTTTTTTTTATTAGTACACAAGTTACTTAACTGGTGAAATAAGTTCACTTTACATGTAAAAATTAGAAGCTTTTATATAATATATTCATAAAAGGAAAATTTTCGTCCAGAAGTTGAAAGACCTGTGGCCGAATTACAGCGTCAGTGGTCTAGAAAAAAAGTGCCATCAGTGATCGAATGAAGAAGTAACCACTTTAAATTTTGGTAGGTATACTAGATTGCTCGAAACGTGACTGCTCGATATCTGATGCCGGAATTCGGCCCCTGTTTTCAAATCAAAAGATAGACCACAGATTCAAAAATAATATTATGAAGATGTTGTTTTTAGTTAGAGTTTACTAAAACATAAACACTAAAGAAAGCCTTTGGTTCCTTTTATAAGCTATAGCTTGTGTTGGAATAATTTTTGGAAGTTAAATAATTTGTGACCTCCAAAATTTGCTCTAGGTCTTTTACAAGTAGGAAAGAAACATCAATTGAATCGAAAGAAACTTAGTTACTTACAAATAAAAAAGACTTCTAAATCGTTGTGTAGAATTCAAATTTTGTTTCTATCGGTTCTCAATTATACTGAGTACCTATCAAAATAAATTACTCAAGAGCTTATCGAAGCCTATGTATGTTAATTTTCAATATCAACTAAGCTCTATAAACAAAGCCAAAGCAAATTAACAATTCATTGACACCGATTATACCATTCCCGTTTTTTCTTTTCTTAGTCGAATCCCCTGCATTTATGATGGCAATCGAAATCCAGTTTTATTTTTTTAATTTTATTTTAATTTTAAAATCTCCCTCCAGTAGGTAAACTTGAACTTGGTCATCTCATCACCTGGCCGGCTATTTCGTCGTCATCGTTGCGTGTATTTAAGAAGAAGATGTTAAACTGTGCAACAACTGTTTATGCAACATTATAATATGGCCATGATGAGATGCGCAAACGTACATACGTCCACATATATTATTATGGCCGGTTCTTATGAATACATACGAATTAACTTACGTGACGTTTCATTTATGCAGCATGGTGTAGACTGCAAACATTCTCATTCATTAATTTTTTATTCATTTATGATGCGCTCACATCACATCACCACAGTCGGTGGTGTACTCCACCCATTAACATGCGCCGGGTGAGCACTGAGCAGCAGTAGCACCATCAAACAGCAGCAGCAAGTTGAAGCTAAATTTAAACTTATGACCGGTGATTTAGAAGGCAAGTCAGGTGCAGCGTTTTAATTCCGTCTTCGTGTGTTAAGAGTGCAATTGAAATTGAAACTATTGGCTATTAGAAGTGATTATTAGAGGGACTAAGAACAAAAAAAAAACCTACACACACACATAGACAGTGTAATAAAATAATTGCAATAAGCAACTGTTACCAGTGTCTCTGGAATTGTTTTGTGGCTAAGTAGCTAGATCGATGACAAGCGGATAGCTTGATTTATTTTTACTTTTATTCAGATGCAATTACAAGGAATTTGAACCGATCAGACGCCTGTGATTTTTTTTTTTTTTGAAAAACGTGTAAATTTATAATGACGAAAAACTTACAACGCTCAGCCCCCAGTTTATCAGTCTCGTTTAACTGAGTTCGTTGGTTCTGCTGAAGTAAAGGTTTAAACCAAAAGTGGAGTTAAAACTTCCACTTGGAAACCGATGTTAATAAGCTTAAGGTACATTTTCAATTTGAAGCATATTGATCAATTTATTGCCTTTCTAGTTGAGGAGCTCTGAAGAATATTTCGGTTGTAAAAAAATAGTAAAAATAAGTAATATTTTCTTTTGAAAATTCATTCCTAAGTTTTCAAAATGAGCATCTCCACCAGTTTATTGACAAAATCTAGCTCTATGACAAATTATGGCAGAAATTATGACCCCCAAAAAATAAGAAGCTATAATAGGCCTGCAACTCAACCCCGAAAATCCTTCAAATAAGGGAGTTAATGGCACAGACGAAATAAAAATTTCTAGCAAGGATTATTCGAAAATATATACATTATAACCAAAATTACGGTACAGGGAAATAACTTCACGGGAAATAACTTCCCAAGGGAAAAAGCTTCACCACTAGCGGGAAATAATTTCACATTTTTTAAAGTGAAGTTTAAGTGGGAAATGATTTCACATTTTTTAAGTGAAATTATTTCCCACTAGTGGTGAAGTTTTTTGCGGTGTGAATTTATTTCAGTGCACTGTAATTTTTGACTAGAGTATTTTGGAATAACTGCTCTCACTGCTCAGTGATGAACGTCCATGCAAAATGAACTACCAAGTCAGAAGCAAAAAACACTCTTTACACACAAAGAAGTACTAAGTACACAAAATTTATTATCTTCATTCATTTCTATTTCTTATTTCAACCTTTTTCCGTTTAGCTGTCGTGAAAAGAATCGAAACAAACACTCAAGTGATCGGAGAGAACACTAAAAATCGTGAACAATTTATTGTCTCTGCCCTTGAAACTTCAATAGTCAGTAGCGATCAGGTGAGCAGTGATCAGATGAGCAGCGATCAGATGAGCAGCGATCAGATTAGCAGCGATCAGATAAGCAGTGCAAAATATATTCTGAAAATCTTAACAGAGACAGAGAGCATTATATATTTTTATTTTAGTGAAGTGGTTCATGAGAAATGGTATTTAACAACATATTTATGGTGAAAATGTCGGTTTTTTAGAAGTTTCTTAATAAATATATCGAGATGGTAGCCATCCTTCAATGGAATTTGACAATTCATGGCTTGATAGATAGGAAAAGTGTATTTTGATCCAAATGCTGTAACCAATTGCTCTTAAATTACCTTTTTCCGGAGCAGTGAAAAAACTTTAAAAATTTCTGAATTTTTAGAGGTTTTTTAATCCATCGACATCGAAGCCATCCTTCAATGCAATTTGACAGTTGATGGCTTGACAGATGAACAACAAACTATATTATAGGGAAAAATAATATTTCGTTCCAAATGTCACCCTAAGGCCCTAAAATAGCATGTTTCTGGTATATAAAATTAATCCTGAAAAACTTCGATTTTTCAAAGCAAAAATTTTCAGAGGTATTTTAAATCTATCGAGTTCGCAGCTATCCTTCAATGGAATTTGACAGTTGGTGGCTTAACAGGGAAAAAAATATATTTTGTTCCTAAATGTCCCCTAAGGCCCTAAAATCGCATTGTTCCAGTACATACAATTAATTCTGAAAAATTATAAAATAGAAAAATATTATTTTTTCCATACAACATACATTTGTAACGAAAGTAACGAGTAACGATATGTTAGTAACGAGTACTCAAACCAAAAGTAACATAAAGTACTCATTTTGTGGTTACGTTTGCAGCCCTATCAGATGAAACCTTAAAATTGAATGTTTCTGTTTTTTTTTAATAAAACAGCAAATTCTTCCATAAAGGAACTCAACCGAAAAAGGTAAAGCTGGAAAAAAATTTCAAATTAGGAAAATTTAAAGCGTAATTAGATTTTTCGACGATAACTGCTATAATTTCGTAGACTGCTCTCTGCGGACGCTGCTCATTAAGAAACGCTCTTCGGCACATCCCTAATTGTGAGCAAGAATTTTGAAGGACATTTTACCTTATAAAATCAAATAAGTAATTTTACTCTTAGTCCGATGGGAGGCGAGAAAATTGTATTTAAGTTTTTCAACACACTTTTCCAAAATGGCGGATAACGCAACACCTTCTACCAGCCAGATTGCCCTTTCGCAAATCTAAGGAGCGAAAACAGTATGTATAAAAAAAGCCAGCCATACTAAAATTACTTCCCGAAAACGTTGCTAGCTCTGAGACTATAATAAATGGTGTAAATTTTTTTTGCGACGTAATGTGTCTATAGTGTGTGTGAATTGTATGTGTGGAAGTATAATTCTCAGTCATAATTAAGATCATACAAAAGTGAGATAAATTGGTATAGCATTGATGAGTTCAGTGCAAATTAAAGTTGAAAAAAGCAAGTATTTAGGTACATTGACCTGACCCGAAACCACTATGAATGCTTAAAAGCTCTAACGCAAAATTTTCACTACAAAAAAAATTATTTCAGGTTCTGCACTACTAACTTGATATAACCCAATTTCAATCCTCACGTTTGCTTCAAATTTTCAAGCCCATATGCTGTTTTATATAAACATAACTACCAGTCTATGCTTGATTTGTATAAATAAAATTCAAACAATTCTTGATCGACATTTAAAAACAAGTAAAATTTTTGTCACGTATCGCCCCATATTTCCATATTTCCCTAGCCCAACTAACGCCGCCGTTCGTCTCAAAATCAAATATTATATTTTTTTTTTTTTTATTATTTTTGCGTTGCAACCAAACAACGATGCACATTTCCTATCTTTTATGTTATCCCTATACAATTTTTTTTTATATCCATATCGAATGTGTAGCTTGAACAAGCTAAATCACGTATTTAATAATCAAACTGCGGATGCGAATGATATTCCGGCGGCGGTGTGGTGGTAGCGCGGCAATGGCATGCAGCAGAAGCGACATATCGGTAGCGCGACAACATACATTTGGAATAGAATCGATATCAATAGACAACAGCGGAAAAACTCGCAATATAAAATATACCAATACACAATTCCCATTCATAGATACAAAAACCAGCCAGGAGCAAACATATTGTGTATCTCTGTGCTTCGGATTCAGTTGAATACACTTCTTTTTTTTTTGTCAAAATGTCATCCGTTGCCCGTCAGAATTGATGCACAGTGGGGCAGTCCATAGTAAATAGATTTTTTTTTTTAATTCAGAAAATATAATACACAAAGACAATTTTTTACCGCAGATGGCTGATATTCTATTTAATAAAGAAAAAATAGTGAACAGCTATTCTTATTTCGAAAAAAAAGTTGTTTATCAAAATAAAAAAAGTGCAGTCATTGCTGTTAAAATTTTGAGTTCTTCACAATTTTTCGATATTTTTTTAAACAAAAAGTACATTTTATTTCCATCAACTTTTTAATACGTTTTTTTCTTAGAAATGCAAATAAAATCGCACGTCTGACAATATAATAAAATTCCAATTTGAATGAGCTCTAACCCCACTGTACAACAATGGAAGTGCAATATCTGCAGTATCATCGATGATGGCATATGAATCGATAACTTTTTTTATTCTATCTTTCAAAACATTGTTATAATCGGAGGAGGGAAACACAAAAAGAGTAAAAAAGAAACAAAAAAGTTAAGCCTGCATTACTGCAAAGTATCTAAACGATTAAAGTTTTGTTGCGCCAAATCGACAATGTTTTTTTTTTTTTTTGTTTTTACTTTTTTATTTCTGTAGGGGTTTTGTCCGATAGCATAATGGTGAATTGGTTGAAATTTTATTCTAAGCTGGTTGTCAGATAATGTCACGATTGTTTTGTGAGTTTTATAATTTTAATTTTTTTCACTTTGTTTCAATGAGAAATTAAATTGAAGAAATAAAAAAAAACTTCAAAACTTTTAATAATTTCACACATTTTTGTTTTGTTTTTTAAAAATTGTTTTTTTTTTCACGTGAAATCAATATTTGCCCAGAGCAAGTAAAAAAGGAACAAATGTTGAATATTAATCAATATTTTTTTCATCTTTTCATTTGTATGGCCCAACATCTGGTTGTAAGAGAATTTTTATAAGAACACAAAAGAACAATGATGTATCACCGACTGTCAAACATTTGTAATATTAGATGATATCGATTTATCTTTTTGAGAAAAAAATAAAGAAATATTTATAGGTGGTGATTTTTACCTTGCTAATAAACTATTTATTGCCTATTTCTTTTGAAGATTAAAAAAAAAATACTGAAACAACAAATATAAAAACATAATTGACGTTAATATATTTTTAAGCTTGAAATATATTGAACAAGTTTTTAGGTCAAAATGGTAAAGAAAAGGTGCGGTATAGGTAAAATAGGCAAGTGAATATACCTTTTAGCGGTGGAGCTTACGGCGGCGATAGTTACGTTGAAACCTACAGCTTCATATGTGATTGAAGAACTAGTTCCTGCAGAAGGGCCTCATATGGTCAGCAGGTCAAAGTGGAGTGAGCTGTTACTACTATTTACCCTGCAACGAAAAAACGATCCCACTAAGGCACTCCAACGATTGGATGGCAGCAGAGAAATACTCGAGATGAAATCAACGATAGCGTCTTCAGTTCCAGCAAGGTTGAACTACTTGGTGAACAACTCATAAGGCATTAAGATTCTGCTTCTTTATAATATGGGGCTAACGTCCCTAGTAAGTTAAAAAAATACCGGTTCCGAAACAACAACTAACCGGATACGGATGATTTTAAAGATGATGACAACAGACTTCGGATCCTCACGTGCAAGGAACTTTCTTTAAACAGATTACGCCCAGCCAAACAATAAGTGGAGGCCCTTGATAGGCTAAATACTGTTGTTGTATGATGGGAATACGAAGGATAAAATCGTGTGACATCTACTAAGGCAAGTGCTTTAAGGAGCTGGGTCAGCATTTACTTGGTTGTAGGTTTGTGATAACAGGAAGAAATAGGCAAGAAGTTTTCTGCTTTAAAAAACGTAAGCAAGAAGCTGGTCACAATCCGCATCAAACCCAAATTCAAGAACATCAAGGTCATCTGCATCTGTGTATGCCCCCACGTAAAAAAGAGAGTAGACTCAATCAAACAAAGAAACATTCTACGATCTCTTCGAGAACACGTACGATTTGTTTCAAGTACAACGTCAAGAGACTTTCATTGGAGACTTTAACGCCAGATTCGGGAAGGAGGGTGCAGCACACATGGTTCGTTCATAAGCATTTGCCTAGACCGACGTCTTTTCTTCGATTGCTTGCACACTGACACGTCCGTATTTCCCAAGACTGACTGAGACACGTCCGTGCTTGACGAATATCCTAAGACTAACTGATACACGTCCGTTCTGTTCGACGACTGAAGACTGAAAGATTGGATAATCTGTCGAGTCTTAATATTAAATTTACATACATCTTTACTGACAGCGACAAGTCACTACGGATAGGATTTTCGGTTTGACAATCGGAGGACACAGCTTGCACGACGAAACTTCCGATGAAGGACATAGCTGGAACACGTTTTCCTCACCTCTATATACACAAAGGTACTTGCGTCGCCTGGGCGAAACACATATGGACTTAAGTCACAGAACTTTAAAATTTAACAAAGGGACTTGTGGTCTTGTGATCAAAAAATCGTCAACCAAATTTATCACATCGTGATAAAAGCCGGACATGCTTCCAGTATCTTGGATGTCCCAACATTCGGTGGGCAAAAAAATAGACTCGTTGGTCGAATTGTAGTTTCTCCAGTACGTATATCAATATACACGAGACCACAATGCCAAGGTGATCCTGTGAAAAGAATTGATGTCGAAAAACATAAATAGCAAGAGACCGCTAGAACTTTTGCCGACCACGAATCTCTTAATCTATCAGCAAGCCCACCACCAGTATCAAGTACAGGTGACTAGTATAGATATTATTAGCAAGCCCTCAGAGGTGCCACCAGTGCTATGATGGGTTTCACGAGGCGACGACAACAAAACTGCCAGTTTGCAGAATGCCAGCTGGCGCATGCAGTTAAGAATGAGACCTACAAAAAAATGCAGAAGAGAGTTCCTGAGAGTGAATCTCTAGAGCTATACGGAAAAAAGGAGGGAGGAGCGCCGACTTCTAAGTTAGAAAATAAAAGAGAGAGCACGAGAAACGGGAGGGCGAATCTATTGAATAGTACCAAAGGGTGAAACGATCTACCCAAGGGTACAAGCTCAGAACGGAAGCCTGTCGAGATAAGAAAGGGAACATGGTGGTAATAGATACACAGTCAGTGCCAAGGAACACTTTTCTACATTGCTAAACAGCGAAGATAGCCAACATCCCGCTACAAGGCAAAACCTTCTATTCAAATTGAACGTTATAATGGCGAACATTTCCGTCCACCCGACATATATGAAGTTCGGTTAGCGATTTCCAAACTTAAATCGTACAAGACTGCTGGTGCGGACGGACTCCCATCCGAACAAATCAAAGCTGCGGGAGATGACTTGGTAAGGAGCGTTCACTAACTCATCTACAAAATTTGGTTGAATGAAAGTATGGAAGATGAATAGCATAGTGTTCCCTGTCCACAAAAAAGCTAATGCTGTGATCTGTTCGAACTACAGAGGAAAAAGTCTCCTAAATGTGGTGTCTAAAATCTTGGCGGCTTTATTGTGTTATAGGCTTAATATTAGTGCGGTTTTCTGCCTTGCAAGTCAACAATTGCGTCGCATCTTTTAAACATTCACACTCTGACAGACTATGAAAAACAGAGATTGCAGATCGATACACACCATCTCACATAAGATAGCATGGATAGAAACGAAATATACAGATCCATGTCTTAACACGGCATCTTTGCCAAACTTATTCGCTTGAGCAGGATGACTATGGATTAATCTTGCTGATCCGTCAAAATCGGTAGGAACATCGCACTGAACCGTTTGATATTGATAAATTATACCTGTGGTGCTGAAACCGTTCTTGAAGCCATTCTATATTGCAATTCTTGAAGCACGTCTATATTTATGTTTTTAACGAAAAAGGAATTTCTGAATCATCGACTTGTCTCACGAAGAAAAGATATAATTTCCAGGTTGTCAAGGAATTTGTGAACTTGAGATCCACTATTACCTCGCAAAATGATATCAGTGCAGAGATAAAACGAGGATTTAATCGGGCCAATCACTATTTCGTCGGGCTAAGAAGGCATTTATGTAGTGGTAAGACTTTATGAAAACCAAAGAGACCTTAATCTACCCAGTCCGGATTTATGTGACAGAGGAATGGACATTGAAAAAATCGGATAAAAATTGCTTGGGTTCTTTGAGAGGAAGATTCTTCTTGAAGGCTTGAGAGGCTTGTTGTTTGAGAAGGTAGTCCATCCTAGGCTGTGAGCGCCATCAAAATTTGGTGAGGAATTAAGTTAATCGCCATCAAAAAAATCATGATTATCACCGTTGTCGGAAGTTTGACATCATCAAAAGAAAGATTCTCTAAAGCCTATCAAAATGCACCATCAACAGCTCAATCAAACAGACATAGCTAATGTTTTACGAAATGTTACTTGGCAAGCACACCAAACTAATTAGTTTCTTTGAATTAAGTACCGACTTTTAATGAAACACAATTCCCCAAATACCAACTCATTTTTTATTGAAACTAATATCAAATAATTACCTAACTTTGAACGTCACATCAATCTAAAATGTTTGCATTATTCGACTGTAAATTCTTATAACTATATAGGTTTGTGTATATCTAAGTACAATACAGCAGCTCTAATATACCCTGGATGTAACCAAAAATGCAAGAAGCTTTTGCTGTCATTACCTTACGATGGTACATCGTCTGACAGACACCCACCAGATACTTTATATCCTCCTCGAGGGCAAGTCAAACCAAAATTAATAGTTTCTGAGACTAAAATAAAAATCAAAAACCTCAACTCGTATATCTCTCTTGGGTGATATTTTGTATCTTATAGGTACAACCTTAGTTAGACTTCAAAGTAATGGTAAAGGGTGTTTTTGTTTTCAACCTTTTATAATTTTAAACTTTAATAGAAAAATTTAAAAGAGCTTAATTTTCGATAAAATGTTTTCAAGTCAGTTAAATGGTACGTATTTTTAGCTTATAGATGCATATTCAGCATTGTATCACAATGACTAGCAGCTATATGAATGGAAAATGTCGTTTTTTGCCCCTTTTGAGACAAAGGTTACATAACTGGTGAGGCCCAAGACAATTTCGACAGTAAGCCTTGCGTGGCCCTCGTTAGCATCGATGTTAATGGCGAATGCTGGCTTGTAATAAAAAACAGTCTACAAAAATATAGCTTCGAGGCTAATTGACGTGGTAATTCACTGACAAAATCTGTCAAATCTTTGGATCGTTTGAAAGGGGAAATGAAAATAAATTTTTTTAAATTATAAGCGTTTGTTTAGTTCTGGAAATTTTATACTTTTTTTTTAAAGAAAAAAGACAGTTTTGAGGTGAAAAGTGTCATCGGCATAGAAATCACATCAAGGTGCAAAAAAAACACCCTTTACTTAAATTTTCCACAAACCAATACCTTTATCTATGGCATTACCACGAAATTCATTTAGACTGGGGAAGAGGACGACAGACGACATGATAGACCCACAAAGTATATGTATCTACCAGAGGAGAGCTGCCTTCATTCCTCTCTATGGCTCTGGTACTTTTTTGAAATATCATCACGACATCTGAACTACGACGATTATACAATTTCGACGACACATATAGTGGAAAGTTATTCACCATAAAGTATCTACGACTCTCTAGCCTCAAAATAAATATAAATAAAATTCAATGGCGGTAATAAATTAATTCGATTGTATATTACGAGTATATGCGATTGCTATTATGGTAGGACTCCTAGAGAAGTTAAGCGATGTTGTTTTTTTTTTTTTTGATAGGATCGTCTCTTTATCCATCTGTACGATAAACTCGTGTAGTTAGTTACACTACAGCACTAGCACTGGCTGCCAACGGCGTTAGTAGATCTTATGAACCGTGCAGATGCGTTTTGCAGAAAATTCGATTTACGAGGTCAATTAAAAGGTTAATGTAAAAAAGCAAAAGTCTATTTTAGAAGTATTATAGTACTCCAGTATGTTGTACAATTGTATAAATTTACAAGAAGAGATGGAAATTAGATGTTGTAGAGCAGATTCAACAAATTTAATTTATTGTAAGGGCTTAACATTCATACATTTTATGGGCGGAATGATTATTTGTGCATATTTTTTTATATCTAAGGAATCAGTTTTCAATGCCAAGACATTTTAAACTGGCGCCCAATGTAAGAATAAAAAAAAAGTGTTGTTGAAAAAATAACAAAAAATTTAACCGCCATACTGTTTACATTCGATTTAAATTGGATTTAAGTGAATTTTAAATCCAACTCTTTAATCTTTATATATTAAATCCAAAATTTAAATTCATATCCTTATTATTCACTCGAAACATGTCTTAAATCCAATAGGTTTTAAATGGGCTTAATGTAAAATGTTTTTAAGTTTAGACGTAAAATTGTTTAATTAAAACGTCAAATTCCTCGCGGTGTATAAAATAATATTAAGTTCAAATAGTTTGTCTTATTTAATTAAAAACAAATATACAGCAAATATATAATTAAAAAAGTGTTTAATTGAACAAAAAGTGGCGAATAATAATTAATAGGAAGTGACCATAATATCAATAAACTTCGATTTCAAGTTAAAATTGAATACAAATTTACACCGAGTTGCAAGTAAAAACGATTTATGAGAGACTACAGCTAGACTAGGCCGACATCAAAGCGAGATGATGATAAGACGTGCACAGTGATAAAATCACGTGTTGATGTCATGGCAAGACAAAGCGAGACACAGATAGCCATTTAAATGGACAAGGAGAGACCACATAAGACGATAACAATGCCGACGACACTGAAAACCACGTTTGAACTTTTTAATCATGGTTTTAGCTTATTTAAATCATTATGAAAAATTTAGTTTTGAAAAAAAAAAAAACTTTGGCGAGACCAAAGCGAGGTGACTTCAGAACATGCTTAATGCCAAAAACTACGTGTAAATGCCACGGCGACACCAAAGCGAGAGAACCACGATACAGATTCTCGTGTAAATGGTGAGACAACAGTGAGACGAGCTTGATGACCCTCGTGGTCACTAAGCTCGTCTCACAGCGCACTGCAAAATTACGCTTGGACGACCAGGATAAGAGTGATGACACTGAGTCGTCGTCGTCGCCTTCGTTTTCGATTCAAACTGAATTAGTCAACTCTATTTTCAATAACAAGTCATGAACAAAAATTGCAAAATTTTAGCTTCAACACGATTTGAAAAATTTTCGGTTGTCGGTTTATCACTACTTGAAATGTCAAAAAAAAACTGAATAACATGACATTTTGTTTTAATCGGGATTTAACTGCTTAAACTAACCTCTGGAAGGCAGTTTGAATACAATTGGATTAATCGGAACTGGCTTTAAATAATGGAGTTTAACTGTCGATTAAACGAGTGAATAAAATGGAATTGGATTTAATCTCTGGATCAAAATTACTTTTAATCTGGATTAAAGTTTTAATCTGAGTTAAAATTTGAATCTGGATTAAAAGAATGAATAATATGGGCGTAAGAATTTAGTAGGTAAAATGGAAAGATGAAATTGTCTCGTTGATAAAACGCCAATAAAGTCCGATCATTCATTCTTAACGCTGGCAATTTTGAATCAAATTGTACCAAAAATAAAAAAACAAGACCTTAATGTAACGAATTGTTTAGAACAAATGAGAAATAGTTCATATATGCATTGCTTCCATATTTCAATTTGTTATAAAAAGTGACTTTAAGACAAATTCTGATAAAATTTGACAGAAGTTTGACAGCTTAAACAGCGTGAAGTTGCGAATAAATTGTTAGGTTAAAGACTCAAAAGCTTGATAAATTGTAAAATAATAATCTATAAAAAAGTAATTTTTTCTTTTTGTTGTATTTGAATGTGAAGTCAGATGGATGCCAATATAAATTTTTGGCAAGCTGGCAATTAGATGAGGAGGGATGCGTGAAGTTAGCAATGGCAATTTTTGATTTTCAAAAACAAATACATGCTATATTTTATACCCAACTTTGTAGCACCTTGTGCAGTAAATATTTAAAAAAAAATCGCAAATTCGCAACTTTTGCGAAAAAAAATTTCTGTAAAATCTTGAGATACGAGTACATATTTAATTTTTGAGCTCAGTTTGTACTGGAGACAAATTCGCACATTTACTTGCAACTATTAAGGAAAAAATAAATTTTGCTAAAAGCTATAACATGAGGATTCCACCGCCATATTTGATTTTTAACAAGAAGTTGGTCTGAATTGTACCAATTTAGTGCTGCCATTTGCTGTAAATATTTAAAAAATTGCAATTTTGCAAACTATAATTTTTTTTAATGTCTTTAAAATGAAAGTTGTGCTATTTGGTTCTCAATTTGATCTGCCATATGCCCAAGAGATAAAAAAAATCCAATATTTGCAACTTTAATGGCAAAAAATGTATCCGAAGCTTGAAATTAGCAATTATGTGAATTTTTGTAACTTGCAAGATTTTGTTATTGCGCGATTAGGGAGAGTTGGATTTTGTAATTGCAAGAGTTCACTATGCGAAATTTTAATTTTCAAAATTTCATATCGAACTCAACTGCTCAGCAGACTGAAGGCGAACATAGGTATGACCCAACGGCAAACAAGCGGAAGCTACTGATTCAACATTTCATGCTATTTTTCTATATGGAAGCGAGATGTGTTGCGCTAAAAGTAATATACCAGAAGCAGATGGCGGCAGTGCAAACACGCAGAGCTTCACGTGTTTAGCTAGATCGTACGGAAAGAAGTTGGAACCAGAGCCTTTGTATTCGCAGGAGTTACCCTAATTGATCTTCTAGCATTACAAGGGAAGTATGCCAACGACAAAAGAGCGGAGTTTGGTGCGGATCCGGGGGAACTCAACAGGCAGGAGCAGCGGAAGTTGTAAGATGGCTGAAGTTCAGAAATCAGAGGATTATGGACATCAAGGTTGATCAGGGATATGACTGATTGAAGCGACTGCCTTCCTCCACTAAATCAGCAAAAAGAACAGTCCAGCCCCCCAGTGCGGATGCTTTTAACCAGTCGGCATACATCATACGTTTGTTCGTCTGTAGCTAATTGGAAACCCAATGTCAAGATCTTTAAAGAAGTATTGGTTTCTTCAGCAATAAAAGTATAGTCGACAGGATGCCAGGAAATGAATTCTAAAAAAAAAAAAACTGCATCTCATTCGAAGAAATTCTCTCTAGAAGAATAAGACTTAAGAAGAAATTGCTCGGGAAATCAAACAGTCCAGCCTTTTTTTTTTTTTTGTTTAAATAATTGTTTAGAAATGGAGAATAGAAAGACAATTAAGTGCTGAATATATTTTTTGTGATAATGAAGAGTTATTTACTGCTTCTGAAAAGGGTGACTTTAAAACAATCGGTTGACATTTGGATCGAAGTACACTTTTTTCGTCAAAATATAGTTCGTTCCCTATCTGTCAAGCTCTTAGTAATTGTCAAATTCTATTAAAGGATGGCTAGGATTTCGGTGGATTAAAAACGTTTAAGAAATTAGAAATTTTCAGAATTATTTTACTAATCCTGGAAAAATGTGATTTTTGGAAAACTCGGTGAAATTTGGATCGACATACATAAATTTTGTCAAAATATAGTTTGCTTTGTATCTGTCAAACCACGAAATGTCATATTCCTATAAGGGATGGGTGTGATGTCTTGGACTAGCCACGATACAAGAAAAGTCTCGGTATCTCAGTATCGGAAACCGAAACGATACTGAGGCAATATACCAGCTCCAAAGCATCCGAAACGATACTGAGCCGATACTGTACTTTTTGCACAAAATTTACCGATACGATCGTTAGTATCGATTGCTATTGGCAGAAACAATACATTTTTGAATATTATTATTATAATTTATTACAAATACACAATTTTTGTAAATAGTTTCTCGGAAACGGCGTTCTCAGCTTTTCAGCAAAACCCATATCGACGAAATTGCAAGCCTTCTAGTTTAGTTTAATAGATTTACATTTTTAGCGACGAATCGTTTACCAATATTCATTTCGAATTTCACAATGAAACACATATTGAGTTTTTCAATCACTTATCGAGTAAAAAAACTGACTTAATAGGTTCTTTCTAGTGCTATTCAGGTGGGATTTAGAACAAATTGCGGTCAAATGCATTTTCAGAATATTTATGGCCGGTATGTATCTCCTTTTTGTATTTAAAATTTTATTGGATACCACACTTGAAATAAGTTTTCAAGATAATTTTATTTTTATTCACACATCACATATTATATTGGTCATGGCAACGTGAAATTCAACAATATTTGGATTGTTACAAATAAGTTTCGAGCTTCCATTTATAAATTTATTAGTTGAAATACGACTACCTACAGTT
Organism: Dasysyrphus albostriatus; assembly: GCA_946251815.1. Classification (NCBI taxonomy): domain Eukaryota; kingdom Metazoa; phylum Arthropoda; class Insecta; order Diptera; family Syrphidae; genus Dasysyrphus; species Dasysyrphus albostriatus. The sequence continues at coordinate 32,874,999 of OX276338.1, read as the reverse complement.
ATCAAGTCAAACACAACAACAAAAAAACGTATCCTTTTATCAGTTTGGCCCAATAATGTCATGTTCCAAAAACCGAAGAAAAAAAAACTTTCTACCAAACTTTAGTGTTTTATGAACATGATTATCGACTACAATAAAACTCCACCCGAATTAGTTTCAACGAAGAAGGCTTCCTATTGTCTTGCAGAGAAACAATGCAGCAAGACACGCAATCATTACGATTTCCATACAAATTCCCCCCCAAAACTCTCTTCCAACATACACAAAGCTGTTACTACGATATACTGCATTACCAAGCATAGGCCAGGCCATCATCCCAGGTAATCTATCCAAAATGAACTCACCTCCTGGCTCCTCTTCCCTCTTCTTCGCAACGTTTTATTCCCAAAATGACTTGAATTTTGTGTCCCTGTCCATCTTTGTTAGTAGATAGGTAGTTTTGTTTGTGTATTTGTGTCGAATGCCAAAATCTATTTGGCATTTTCCAACTCTTCTCCAACCAAAAACACACCAAGGGGCCAAAGTTTGTGTATAAATTCATTCCCAAACTGATTCAAAATGTTTCCTGATAGATACAACTATTCATCGGAATTTATCTCGCCCCATACAATCTGACTATATATCTGACCTTTGGGGCACACTGATCCCTGCCGCGCGCCGCCGGCCATCACTACCGCCACGCCGACAAAACCCGAAAGTGTTTTAAGTTCTGAACTGAAGAGTGTATAGTTGTTGATGAATGTATTTTGTACTGTACGAATATTTGTTTTTGTGTTTTGCTGCTTGTAGCTTGTAGGAAAATTGTGTGGTGCTGTTAGCTATTAGCTGTGACTGCAACTTTGGGGAATTTCATTGAAAACATAAAATCTACTTCGCACAAATGCCGGATATTGAAAAGTCCTCCTCACGTTGTTGCATGAATAGATTTATAGTTGGCCTACTGATGATGATGCAGCCTATAGACCAGTAGCAGCAAAAAGCTATTCTATATATTGAGAATGTTTTAGCGATTGGCATATTATAAAATAATCCAAAAATAAACTAATAGTATTTGGCCTAAATTTGAAATGATATCGACGAAGGGATGAAAATAAGTTTATTTAAAGTGCTTCAAGTGGTTTTGCTATTTTAAGAATAAATTTTAAACCGATCTACTACTACACAGCATTTGATTGCTTATGGAGATAACAAGAGTCAGTGGGCTAGACTGTGTTGCCCCCGGGATGATCTCCATCATACTCGAATGAAAGGTTTAGGGAATATCTCGATTTCAGATAGTTTTACAAAAATGTTTCAAAATTAGTTGATTAGTGCTTTGCTAACTTGATGGATGGTTCTTAGTAATATGTCCCTAACTAGTCTTTAAATTAAATTGTTATGACAGTTTCGAATTTGTTGTGCAATTTTTTTCTACTTTTTTTGAGTTCCCTGCTAACTTGATAAAAGGTTAGCATAGCACCACTTTAAAAAGGCAAAAGGCTTAAAATGGGGGTAAAAACTGCTTAAACCAAATGGTTTATGTAATAATAATTCATTGTTAATTAGACGTTAATAAGTTTTGTTTTTTTAGAATTTGGCATTCTATGTTTTCTATGTTTTTTGTTTCAAAAAATGGTAAGAATTTCTGAATTATAATATTTTATTACTTTATAATTTGCCAGTGATTAGTTGTGGCAAAATTAATTTTTTCATGCGATGTTTTCTATGCGTTTTTATTATATTTTCCTAAGTTTGTATGAAATCAGCAAAGAGATTCAGAAAAAATCTTACAACCCATTATATTGAAATTTTAATTGATTTATAATAATTTGTCTTTAATTAGCCATTGAAAAAATGTGACAGTTTCAACATTGTTACTCCAACGTTTTTTTCTTCTTTTTTTTTTACTAATTAATTTATACGAGGTAACATTCAAAAAGAGTTCAAAATTGATTATATTGAACTGTTTTCATATCTTTATTACGCTTTCGGTGGGTAATTTCGTGGGAAAATACATAGAAAACATTGCATACAAAAAATTTAATGTCACAACCAATTGATGGTAAATAATTAGGCAGTCAGCCATCTAAAAACAGAAATGTTTTTTCTGAGGTACTGCTTCTTGTGAAGAACTGACAAATCTTCCAAGACTATACTTGTCATGAATAAGTGCTTCTCATCTAGCCGTTCGGACTCGGCAAAAAATTTAAGGTCCCCTTCATTCCTGCCAACAACACGCACACAGGAAGTGTTGAGAGTTGTTAGTCACTAGGCCTGGTTCTCAATGGACTGTTACGGCACCAAATGTATGTAATTAGCAGTAAAATGTTAAGTTTAAGAAGTTTTTTCCCAATTTTAAAACAAAAAACATAGAAAACATAGAACGACAAATTCGAAATTGACACAAACTTAACGAATTTTTAAATTAAGCAATAAATCATTCGGTTTCAATAGTTTTAACCGCTTTTTAAGGAAGTGCTATGAAAACTTTATACCAAGTTAGCAAAGCACCCAAATAAACATTAATTAACGCTAATTTAAATAAGTTAATGTATTTATTTAATTTTCTAATGGGATTTAGGTATAATTTTCATGTGGCATAAAATGTAACATGAGACTATATATCTCATTTTTATTTAAATACAAATTTGCTTTTAAGTTGATATTCTAATTTAATATTATTATTAAATAATACAAATTGTGACGGGTGTGACAGATAAATGTTACGTATGTGACAAAATACAGTTTTCAAGCATAAGCAAAAACTATTACTATTTTTTCCAAAATCAGTTGAGAAACAAGAATTTTAAATTCAGCATTTTCAACCAGTGTGACACAGACTTGAAGCATTTATTTAGTAGCGTCTTCAATGAAATTTTTTTCAAATGCCATTGATCACAATATGGCAATCTTCTTATCTTGCTTCCGAATTGATAATTTCACACTTATATTCATCTATAGAATTTTTTGTTTTCATCTATCCCACTCAAGGAGTACAATAGAGTGAAAAAGGTGATCTTTGTTCGCTTCTAGAGTTAAATGGAAGATTATGAAACCGGTTTACATAAAAAAACAAACAAAAACTGTAGGTTGATCTATTGCAACAATATCCTTGTTCACCGATTTGAGAAAAACAAAAGATATCCATAATTCGGAATCACTTTTGTCGGTAGTTATTGTCTCCTATGAGACAAAAGCCTAGGGCTAGCATAACCAAAAAAAAAAGTTGTTCAAAAATAATATAAAATAATAGATTGATATGGATTCTGAAAACACATATTGTTGAATAAATAAATAGGAAGGTATAATAGATAAATTAATAAAAACAAACCTTAAACAGTTGCTAAATACTGAAACTGAATGTAAATTAAGAAAATGGGCTTTAAACCTCATCATATTCACTTATACAAGTATTATAGAAACGATATGTAACACAAACTTGCATTAAGATTGTATAACAATTTTATAGGATGACTATTTAAGGAAAAACCCCTTTGTCATTTCTTAAGTGGTAATTAAATAAACATTTACACATCGGAATCAGTTACACTCTCATAACGTATTTACTTTCCGTCAAAAGTGTAACAGGAGCGCTATAGAAACAAATAACACATTAATATCAAAAATAAGAAGCAATTCTGCTACAAGTTGGGTAACTATTATCAGTTTTCGGAATTGAAAGCCCCCTTTTCCTTTGTAACCATCTTGGAAGCAATTTTCTGCAATACTTATACTTTGAGAACAATTAATCTTGCAAGCAAATTTGTCTTAACAGTTTCAAAATTTCTGACATTGAAATTAAAAAACTAACTTTTATATAAAAAAAGAAACAGTCTTCTCGAAGCTAGTTTAATTTAATTTTAGTTGCGTATTTATAGTTTCCTTAAATTCCACCATAATTAAAGAAAATACAACGGTGATGATTCTCTCAACGTTAAAATTGTGCGTTTGCATTTTTACAAAGTATAAACTTAACAAACCAAACTACCAAACGAGATACAAAGAATTATTTAATTAAACATCAAACATAAGAATCAGAGCACACTTTAAGCCTAATTACATTTTACACTTTTATGTTTTTATTTTTTTTTTTTGTGGTTATTGTCTGCTACAGCCAATGTCTATGCTTTGCCGTTGCGTCATTATCTTCTTGTAAAAGATTCTTCTTTTTTTCTACAAGAAAATGAAAAATGAAAAATAGAATCATTTTCCCCTTTTCTATCAGAAATAAAGAGAATACAAAAAAAAAAAATAAACAACATAAGCATGAATTAAATGTTTATAAGCTGCGGTCTAAAATAACATCAATCACTTTGTGCAATTATCAAGTTTCATTCGTGGGATATCTTTACTTGTTCTTTCTCTATACACTGAAAGAAATAAAAAAAAAATAGAATAAGTTGCCTACAAAATTGTACATTAAGTAAGCGCTTAATATTTAATAAAATAGTTTAATAATACAAGTTAGAGAAAGTGTGAAAAAAGTACCTACAAAGACTCAATTAAAGGTTCATAATTCGATCTAGGTATCTAAAAAGGACTTTTTTCAAATTTAGGTTCGAAGTTTAATCAATCGTAAAAGCCGTTTTGGAGATAATTTTGAAAAGTGTTCAAAATATCACAGGGACTGATTTCTTTTTAATTGAATTAATAAATTAATTTATCACAAAAGTAACAATTTCAAATAAAGACCACTTAGAAATTACTACCTTTTTCCTATTTTATCAACCCACTTTCCAACTTTTCAATTATTTCTTACAAATTTTTTTCACCATTTGCAAAGAGGAAATATTTGATTATTTATGTTGAAAATATTTAATTTTTTGGAAAATTGTTACACCAATTATAAGGAAAACCTGGTACATATGAAAATGTGGGCTCGGCCTAATGCAGGTTGAAATTATTTTAAGTAGCATTTGGTGACAACAATTGTTTTTTTTTCTCAGTGTAGAAACCATATTGTGTATCTAGTACCTAGCCAGCTCCAATTGACCAATGTTATATCTCAAAGTAGTAGCAAATTAAATATCCACTAAGTAGGTACCTAGTTGGTGTCTAATTGGTTTTTATTGCTTTGATGTAACAAATATCCACAAATTACACGGGTAATCTCTTGATACATGTCCAATTTCAAATAACATAGTTCTTATTCTTAGTTTGCAAAAAGAATTGAATCAAAGGAAGAAAGAAAATACCTTCTAACAAAGAAAAACCAACACAGAGAAGTTGTTTGGGGTTTGTAATTCTGCGTATGTGTCAAAATTCAGTTTTTTAAGTTCTGAGGGCATTTCAAAATGTTGTGAATTTCAAAATTCTGCGTTTTTAATTTTTCTATTTTTATTTATGAATTATATAAAAAAATTGTGGTGCTAATGAAAAAAGTGCGTATTTTATTCGTTCGGGGTCAGAGGGGGATGTGGGCAAGCGATTGGTCAGCCTTAGAAAATTTGCAATCAAAGCTTAATGTTTCTCAAAGGAACGTACGGAACCATACCTGTCGGATATTCACAAAAAACCTTCCCTAAAGGTCACTAGATCGTGATAAATGTTAACCTATTTTGAGTAATGTTAAAAAAAAAAATTTCAAGGCCACGAACATTTTTTTTTGAATATCATTGGGTCATTGAAAATTAAATGCACGACTGGATGTTAAAGTTGCTTGGAATTAAGAACTTTTTAAGTAAAATTTAAAAAAATATAAAAACACTGAAATTGTTCTTGTAATTTTTTAAGCAACTAGTTAAAGAACTTAGAGCTCAAAAGCAAGTACACCATTTGATTAATTGAAAAAAAAAATATGAATATGTGCAAAAAAAAATTAGAATCATTGGAGCGTGTTTCTTAAAAATTAATTTTGAATATATAAAATTTTAACAATACTTTTTTTAAATTTTGGTACGCCATTTTTGAGTATGTTTAAAAATATATTTTTAAACCAAGTTTCAAAAAAATTTATCAACTCATTTTTGAAATATTGAATTTTCAAAAATAAAAAATTTTAATTTTTTTTTTTAATCCTTAATTAATTTTTTTTCAAAACTTTTGATATGCATTATTATTAACATCTTAGAAATTATTTTGCATAAAAATTTTAACTGAAATCGTTTTAGCCGTTAATGAGAAAATCGAAAATTAAAAAAACCGTTATATGGCATGTACCGTTCGGTCAATTTTTTCTGATCAAAAAGTACACCATACCTACTATAATACACTAATTTTTCTTATCAAAATCGTTAGAGCCGTTTTTGAGATAAATAAGCTTTTTATTTACGGCTGTACGGTAAGTATCGTTATTTTTGGTGGTAAAAAAAATTCAATTTCCCTTGTGGAGAGTTACAAAAGAAAACCTTAAGTTCAAATTTTTTGAACGATTTTTTTCACGAATCCAAAACTTGCCCTATAGTATAGTAAATGAAAAATTGGGCCAGCCCTTTCTGCAATCTTCAACCTTTCTATCGCTAATGGGTTAGAAATGATTGCCTAAGATGTGGAAAGATTCCTTCATAATCGCTGTCCACAAAAAAAGCTGTAGAAATGATATTTCCAACTACAAAGCCTTGCCCAAACTCTCTTGTATACTTAAACCTTTTTGAAAGTATAGTTTATGAGTCCTTGTTTCTTCACTGCAAATCAATTTGATACGCAACACGGCTTTCTGAAAGGACGATCCACAACCACTAAACTGAATGAATTCGTTTTGAAAACGCTATCTGCCTTAGAAAAAGGTAAGGAAGCTGATGCCATTGCAACAGATTTTTTGGTAAAGCGTTTGACAAAATTTCCCACGAAGTCATTGTCTGCAAACTAAAAAAATTTGGTTTCATTCTTTCTTGTTATGGATCCAGTAGTCGTACCTAGTTGACCGTCAGTATCGAGTTCTTTTCAGAGCAAGTGTCTCCAAACCTATTCACGCCATACCTGGTGTACCTCGGGGAAGCCATTTGGGACCTCTTATTTTTGATTTGACCATAAATGATTATGAGCTTATGCTTATGCAAATTTCAGACACTGACGATGCACTTATGCTGCAAACAGACTTAAATAGTTTTTTTTATGTGGTACCAAAAGAACTTTCTTAAGCTAATCATTAAGAAATCTCAAGCCATTTACTTTCCCTCATAAGCGTTCTTCTTTACAACAAGCACAATACTCGATCAATGGTGCGCCTGTTCTTACTATGACCTCCATTTGATCTTGATGTCATTTGTGACACTCAAGTCAATTTTCGAGCCCATTACGACAGTATAATTTGTAAGGCTAATTCAGTTCTCGGTTTCTTAAAACACTGGTCAAAAGAATTTTCTTGTCCCTATGTTACCAAAGCACTTAACATGACTTTTTTATGACCTCTGCTTGAATATGCCTCCGAAGTCTGGTCACCATATGATCAAGTTCATATAGAACGTACCGAAGCCGTCCAGCGTCCAGACTTGAATGGGACGACCCTTCTTACGCTGACCGTCTTGAACTTTTAAGCCTTCATTCCCACAATCTACGCCGTGATATTGCCAACATTGTTTTTGTTCACCAATTATTAAATGGTATCATTGATTTCCATAATCTGCTCCAAACGATCTCTTTGAATCCAAATCCTCTCCAGTTAGATTAGTACCTTTCTTCCTCATTGACCACCACCATACTGATTATGGTCTAAGCGAACACTTGACTCCAATGCAAGGCTAACAAAGTTAATGCCTTCAACCCTAACATTAGTCTTGCTTTAAAACTAAGCTTAAACTCACCCATCTTATAGTCCTGTTGAATCCCTCAGATTTAATAAATTGTATGTTAGTTTTAAGTCTAGCTTGTGTTAAGGTATCGGAAAAGAGATGGCGCCATAACGGATTTGCACGGACAATAACTTTCACTATCAAAATTAAGATGGCGCCATAGCTAAAAAGGCACTCAATTTGGTCGCTGAGTTAACTCACCAAAGTAGCTGAGTTAACTCCGAGTTAACTTAGGATTTCAATTGCTTGAAAAACTCGTTTCTGGATTAACTCAGGTTTAACCCTGAGACTAGGATAATCTTGCACTGAAAAACTGGCCCTAAGAATGTAATTTGGCTCAGGAGTCATTGTTGTAATTCTGTCACTTTTCAAAAATGGAGCCCAATCATGTGAAAAATGGTAAAATAAAAAACAACTAGTGAATAATTTGGAAAATTTCCATGGCTAAAATAACAATGGAGATGTCTTCAAAGATAAGTGCTGAATAGACGCTTTTTCGGGTAAAATTTCAGTGTTGCCAATTTTCGGGAAGATACTTTTTTATGTCAACGGTTGAAACTTCCCTTTTTTTGATAATTTTAAATATTTCGAACATAAATAAAGTTGCGAAAACAGAATTGACAGTTGTTGAGAAGATGCACGTTCGCTTAAAATTTCAAGGTTGTCACTTTTTGTAAACAGTCTTTTTTTAATTTCAAAAGGAAGGATTTCACCCTTTTGGTAATATTTGATGGCATGGAAAAAGTTGTAGAAACGCATCCAAAGTCCGAATTTGGTTTGGAAAAATAACAGTATTAAAAGATGTCTTTAAAAATGTATGCATGTCTAGAAATATTATTTTTTTTTGTTTAAGCCGCTCAGATTTTTTGGTCATAAATTCGTATTTATTCAATTCGAAATTTCCCCTCTCTCCTAAACAGACAAAAGGCTCTAGCCTTTTTTCGCATTAGTTTCACTTCCAATTAATTACGTACAAGTGTACAAATAAGACTAGGCAAGTCTTTTAGAGATAACAGATCATGCGTCTTATGCAAAACACTTTACATCAAACCTACTAAGTACTTACTTACCTAAACTTCTCTAATTTTGGGGTCGAGTTTTTTTTTTTATTCAAGGCTAAACCTGCTGCAAAAAACGTCTTCCGTTTAAATTAAATTTTAAATTTTAATTTACTCGTCGTTTCATGGTTTATGTCTTGACTAATCCAAAGCTTATTATAGAGACATCTACCCTGTACTAGTTGAAGCTTATCTCTAATGTTAGCAAAGACAAATCCTAAATTGAAAGTAACGAATGGAAATTTTCATGATCATTCAGCACTTTCTCACTCACTTATTCACTTAACGGTTTTTTCTCATTTTTTTCACTCAAAAGCTCAACTTTGTGTAGTACTTGAATTTCACTCTGTCTCTCCTCATTACAATCACTCACTCATTCACTCTATGGAATGGACTATAATCGACTCACTTTAAGTCGTCAACGTCACAAGTGGATTTCATAAACAAATAAAAAAAAGAAGAATGCCCCTTCAGCAAGCACCAGCTGGCTGACATCACTGAGTAGAGTATCTCAGAGAGCCGTCCGTCAGGCAGCACTCAGTTCTCGAGAAAAAATGTTAAAAAGACAAGACAACACAAAAACACAGAAGAAAAACAAAATAACAAAGAAAGCATCAACCAAATTAAATAAATATGCGAAATCGTGCAGGTAATTGCTTTGAGTGCCCTCTTGCGGTGCTCTTAACGAATTTATTATAATTAAACACCGCAATCTAATTGCACATTAAATGCAAAAAAAAAATGAACTAAAAATGCAACTTTTCACAAATATGTTATCGTGTGTTGTTGTTGGTGTGTGAGTATCTGTGTAATTTGTGTTCACATTATTTTCAAAGTTTATTCGAGGAAGTATGCTCTAGCTGCAGGTTTTCTGTCCGTCGCGTTTGTCTAACCGACCGTTTTGTTTCAGCAACTCAATTTTTGTTGTGCAGGTTTGGTTTTTATTTTTTTTTATTGCAGAAAATGATTCACGGAATTTTGCACGGTTGTTGGTCAGTTGGGCCGGGCACATACTCATCTGTTTACATTTATTTATAATTTTACTACTTAATCATTTATGTTTAGGTCTTTAGAGACTTTTAAATTGAGATAAGGTGGAAGGAACGTCGGTCACTGTAGTCGCCAATGTAAGTCGAATGAATTGTTGCACACAAGGAATCATTATCTCAAGAAGTTTAATGCGAGATCATTGGCATTGTCGCAGTCTTGGGAGAGAAGTTAAACTACATAGAATCACATCAGTGGTGTCAGTGTTTTATTGGAATATTTTATGGCCTGCATTATAGATAGATAGACACAGGCAAACTGGTTTAAGGAGCAATATTGATGCTAACGCATGAATTGCTATTGTGGAGTGAATCATCATGATGAACAGAATTCTCCAATAAAATATTTCTAACAAGATGAAGGCAAACATATAAACCGATTTCCAATAATTGTTTAATTTTAGTGGGACTAGGCTTATTTATTTTAAAAGAATTGTAAGTAAAAGTTTGTATGAAAATCCACTTTGAATTTAAGTGTGGGCATTGGGTAACTCATGGATATTAATTGGTGTACCTTAGAAATTTCCAAGAATTGTTATCGCAGGTTCAGGAAACAAAGTTATTCTACAACAAAGATAATTTTGCGGGTACTTTAAGACTAGGTAGTTAGGGGTATATTATTGTTTAAACAAAAAAATATTCATTTGTATTTTTTAGCACCCAAACTTGTCCTATTAAAACCAATTTTCGTATTTCCTGGTTTCGCGAAAACAGTTTGCTCTATTTCTCGGAAATGAGTCAAACTTTATAATTGATATCTTTACAGATTATTTTACTGAGCAAAAAAGCATTCAAAAACTGTTTGTAGTATAGTCCGCCTATGGTAACACCCACTTTCATTAGTTAGGTATTGGTTTCTCAGAAATGGCTTAAACGATTTTAATGAAATTTTCAGAGTTTGTTTGTTAATTTGGAAAATGATTTAAGTAAAATTCGCCTACGACTTCGCCTACTTTTCAAATTTTTTGATTTTTCAGATCCGGTAATATCGATTAAGATGAAATTTTCAGAGTTCGATATTATGACAAATAAATTAGTTAAAAAGTGGTTTTAAATTAAACAGTGATTTTAGTAAAAACCTCCCACTGCCACGCCTGATTTGATTATTTTCAAAGTCTCTCGGGAACGGCTCTAATGAATAAAATGAAATTTTCAAAGTTTGTTTGTATGAGCAAGAAAAAAATTTGGAAAGGTATTTTATTGAAATTCGTTTACTGCCACGCCCACTTTTGTTATTAGTTGATATTTTAAAGACGGCTCTTTTCTTCTTTTTTTTTATTATGAGCCAAAAAAATCTTATAAAGTGGTTTAAGTTTGCTTTCAATTCTGCTAAATGAAGTGACATGCTACACGAACTCGAAAATACTTTCACTATCCTAGATTAAGTACCTTCTTCGAATCATCAGGGACTACGTCAAAAATCAAGAATTAATGGACCACAGATGGCCAGAAGAAGATCAACTATAGAGCAGCTCATGGGATGAAACTTGGGACCTGACCTCTGGAATATCTCATACAACGGCATGCTCTCTATCGACATGCCAGAAGACAGCTTTTTGTTGGGTATGCTGACAAAATTGCGGCTGTGATTACTCGTATAACAAAAGACCCAGAAAAGGCACAGTGGAAGCCTTTGCGTCGAGTACACTCGTGGATTAGCGAACATGGCCTTAGACGAGCAACGGAAAAAACAGAAAGAGTTCTGAAGAAAGAGAATCCCTATACACACCGATTTTCAGTGTGGACCTCAAGTTATCAGAAGCAGTGAAGCCATCAAATATATGGGACTTACCCTCGATTCAAGACTTATTTACGGGCAAAATTAAAAAAAAACAGCTGATTGGACATTAAAGGTGACAGACACAGGAGGACCTAACGGCAAGCAAAAGAAAACTACTGATGGCGACAAAGCACTATATTCGACTCTACTGAAGCGTGAAATGGGCTGATGCACTGCGAGAAGGAAAATATCACAAGCAGATGGCAGCGGTACAGCAACGCGGATGCTTATTGGTAGCGGGCTCCTACCGTATGGTATTAGAGCCCTCCGTCTTGATAGTTGCAGAGGTAACGCCAATGACTTTCGGGAAGTAGAAGAAAGACGTGTTCGAAAAAAGAACTGATGCGGCAAACGCGGAAGCAAAGTCACTTACACAATAGAAGTGGTAGAAACTAAGGGAGTCTGCGACAGCGAGACTGATCGGAGAACAAGCTGAATGGGGAAATCGGAACTAGATTGAAGAGGACTATTACGTCACACAATACTTCACACTGGTACACTGGTACTTTAAAACGCCTTCCTATTTAAAATAGACAAAGCCTGCCAGTATGGAGACTCGAACTCAGATGACATCTAACACAGTGTCATTGAGTGCAGCAGACGGGAAACCCTCTGCCATCACTGAATTAAGTCAAGCTAACATCATCCCGAAGATAGTTTGACCAAGAGCAATGGCAGCAAATAAGTGCGTGTCTGACCCAGATCCTTAAAAAAAAAAATTTTAATTTAGCCAGTTCGCGAAGAGAACCTACTACTAAAACAGTAGCAGTAGTGCCAAGGTTGAAACCTCTTCAAGAGTCTGGCACACGGGGCGGTATTGACACCTCCTTATGGTGAGCAGAGCTTTACTCCTAAAGTTAATACACAAAATTTTACACGCCTACTTTCTGAGAGGAAAATCTAGACATTGCAATAATTTTGTATTTTAAGGACTTTTACTTAGTTTGAGCTTTCTAGTCATTTACTAACGAGATTATTCAAATATGTATGAGAAAAGTAGGCGTAAAAGTGGGTGGAAAATATTGTTTTCCTTTGATTTTGGTTTATAAATAACGGAATTTAAAGAAGTCTCCTTATTTAGTACAAAGTAAAGACTCACAGACGTCAGCACTTTCCCAAGGTGCGCACAAAAGTTTAAATTAAATTAAATTTGGTGGCGCAACAGCTCGTGAGGAACTAGGGCCTAGTGACTTACAACTCTCAACCATTCTTGTGTGCTAATGTTGTTGGCAGGAATGGAAGTACTTTTAATTTTTTGTCAAGTCCAAACGGCTTGATGAGAAGCACTTATTCTTGACAAGTATACTCTTTGAGGTTTTGACGGTTCCTCGCAAGAAGCAGTGCCTTTGGAAAAACATTTATGTTTTTAGGTTGCAGATATTCGGCACAACAGCCAATGCATTAACCATTATGCCACGAGGTATACAAAAAAGTCTTAACCAGTTGATATTGGGGACTATCGTGAATTAAATTTTCTACTGAATTTTTCCCATCGAAGAAAATTATTATGGCATTTAAAATAGTTATTTCTTTCGTTTTGTCCATATCCCAGACCACAAACAAAACCACAAACTTAACTGTTTTAGGATATTTTAAAGTGTGCCATGAGTCAGATGAATTTTTATCGGGTCCCAAAAACAATGATTTTGTCTGTATGTATACGTATCCTTTTTAGTAGGAATAAAAAAAAGTGTGATTCATCAGAAACTTTTGATAAAAAATAATCTTTTCGTTCTAGATTTAATTTGAAGCAAAATGGTGACGTCATTTATGTTTGAATTTCAGATAAATGGAAAAGTTTTTTTAATCATTTTTCCATTTTAAGAATCCCAAAAGGTTACAAAAATAATCCCCTCAATGTTGTCAATATCAAGATCAGCAGAAATCACAAGAAACAAAAATTATTATCTTAACGATGACAGTCTACCAATGGACGAATCTGTGCTCCATGCTTTGTAACCCTCGCATTGATTAAGTTTGTCAAGTAACGATACAAATTTTCCTGAAACGAAATCCCACCGAATGCCAAAATCCAAATGCGAGAAAATACAAAAAATCCCAAATGGACAAAACTCAGAATGCTAGAATCCCGAATAACAAAATCTCGAATGCTAAAATCCTGAATTGCTTACTACCTACTGTTTGTGGTGCTAAAAATCGTGGGCGAAACTTGACAAAGGTTAAATAGGTATATATTTCGAACTTGAAATTTGCATCCAAAACTGAACAAAGTAAGTTTTCAAAAATTTATTTCGTACTTGAAGTTTTGTTTCGAAAACTGAGCCTAAAATCAATATTCACTTTTCCGTGCAAAACTACACTTTAGGCTCTTGGTTTTTGACCCTATTATTGTCCCCTTCTTGATTAAAGCCACTTCCAACTATAACTCACACTCAGGTTCTGCAAGTTGTCTTCTTTTTTTGTTGTCATAAACACAAGAACATACTCTGTATACTGTCTTCATATACTGGCGACCTTTGTGGCCTCTATTGTGGATCTACACGTTCTTGTGAATTAATAAACAAATAAAAAAAAAAAACACAACTCATACCCGTGCCGTGTTATTGAGTTAAATGTCTATCATCAGTAACCTCCATGGTGACTTTTTGTGTATGAGCTTAAGCCATTTGGTTACATAGGGGAGATTCAAGTCTTCTCTATTTGCTTTTTATTGAAAAGAAGAAGGCTTGACAGTTGTTTTGTCGTTCAAGACAAAATAAAAAAAACTTTTTTTTCACACAAAAAAACAACAACAAAGTTAACATATGCTAATGTATTTAAAAAAAGTTTTGTACCTTTTTGTTCCTGGAAGGCGCAACAAACATCGACAACAACGAACAGTCGCAGTGCAACACAGGGGTTTGTGTGCGCACAAGCGACGACGCATCATTTAGCACGCTTATATGAATATTAAGTGTTAGAGACCTCTAAAGACCCACAAAAGATAACAGGCTCTGTGCACTCGCGCACTAACTCCGGCCGGTCTGTCTTAAGCGAGAAGATTCATGTAAATAGAAATTTTTCCATTTGAAACGCGAAGGTCATTTGGAAATAATGTTATTGTTACACCGAGCGGTTGTTATAGGCAGATATGCGAACGTGAGTGCTGTTATAATGTCAGTTTGTCACTCAAGTCACCAAACTCCGTCACCGTTGTCGCTGGGCTTATTCGCGCTGATGATGGGTGGAAATTTAAAGTGGAAAGATGTATTCATGTCTGATGTGCGTAGGTTTGTAATTGAGATGTGCTTAGTTCTTGAGAGTATTCACTGTTTGAATCAGGGGGAAAGCTATCTCATAGATACTTACAGAGGTAAAATTTATGCTGATGAAGTGTCTAACTAAAGGTATATTGTTAGGCCGTGTTGTAAATTTCTAATGAAATTTCTTTATTTAGACCACACGTTGTTTCAGTGTCAGTGTTAAAGGGACAGTAGCTAAGCTGTTTGTTGTGTTTTTTTGTTTTAATTAGAATTGCATTTATCTTTTGTTTTATGCTTGGTCATTTGAAGAAGAAAAACAAAGCGAATACCTAAATGAAGCTGTCCTATTTAAAAGTCAGGTAGATGTACCTATTTAATGATGGGAACTTTTCAATGGAAAGTATTTTTGTTTTTAATTTATAGAACTCGGGAGCACATGTTATACATTTTGGCTTGGTGGGTGAATTTATTTCTTTTAAATGAATTACTTTTTACGTCTAGATGACAAAAATTGATTGTTATCATGATATCTTTACTTCATGACTGGGTCACACGACTTGTTGCCCTCAAAACTTGGTTTTTTTAAGTAGATTTTAGCCGTAAAAAAGTTTATTTCTGACAAGACTAGAAACAGCATTAAAAGGAAAAATGACGTAATAGAACTATTTTAAGGGCGAATTTGATATATTCTGGCCATTTATTAAATTATTTGTTTTTAAGTTTGATCCAAACAAATCGAATCGAAATTTCCAAAAAAAATATTTGAAACTTTTTTGAACAATTTACAAATTTTCTTTGTGCAAATTTTGATATGCAATATTATTGGAACTTTTTCGGGATTTGTATATAAAACAAATTTACCTACATCCATTCAGCCGATAGTGAGAATATTCAAAATAAATCCATGAGTTGTACTACCTATGTATTTATTAATAGTTGCTAACTGTTAATTTTTATAATTTTGGTAGTAGATCGCAATAATTTAAAAATACTGAAAAATTTTATCAAAATCGTCGAAGTCGTTATTTAAAACAAAATTTTGTTTACGATTTTTAAACATTTGTACCGTTATTTTTTCATTAAAATAAACTCTGTCCTTAAAATCCCTTTTAGAAAGTGTTAAAAAAATTTTTTAAATACTTACCAATTTAAAAAAAAACCGATTGTGTCGTTTTTGAAATAATTAATTTTCAAAAAAAAGCTGAAACATTTTTTTGAAAATCAAAAAATTATTAATTTTTTTAATTTTGATACACAATAATATGTTTTTAAATTTGATAGAAACTTTTGTATCAAAACATTGATTGAAATCAGTCATACCGTTTTGAAGAAAATCAAAAAATTGTTCTTTGGCAGGTACCATTTATAAGAAGAAGAGTAAAAACGTAGAATAATAGAAGTTTTATTATTTTTGTTTTTGTGGACTTTTGAATTTAATTAAATTTTAAAAGTCTTGTGACCTTTAGTCACAACAACATCTAACTGATGAGCCCAATTGTTGTACCTGTGCGAAACGCATATGGACTAAAGGTACCTACCATTAATAAATATTTTTTAAAAAATGGTTTCCCATCCAAAAGTACCGTTTCCTTCATTCTTTTTTATTGAATTTCGTTTAAGATAAGGTGTGGAGCCGTTTTTGAGAAAAGGATGACTATGGTAAATTGCAAAAAAAAACAATTAATTTCAAGTACCCTTATTTTTGGTTCTAAAAAAAGTGTTGGTGGAATGACCCAAAAACGCTAAGTACTAAATTTAAAGAAAACTGATTTAGCTGCATAGGATGACAGCCAGACAGCCGGAATTGTGAAAAGTTCGAATAGGTATATAGGATGGTATATAGGATGGTCCTTATATTAGGTTCTTTTTTTAAACTCTGAACTAGATAGGGGTCAAATGGCTCTAAATAAAAAAAAAAATCCTAATTATTTCAGAGTTTTTATTTGAATCCCTTCGTCTCCCTCGTTTCACTTAAAATTGCTAATCATGGGACTATGGTGATTCTTAAACCACGCTAAAAAAAAATCAGAGCATATAGATAAGACTCAGGCGAGAAAAAAACCGTATCGGAAGGGGGTCTATTTCCCCCCCTTCAGGCAAGAGGGGTAATTTTTTAAAAAGTTGATTCAAAACAAAAAAAAATATCTTAAAAAACGGAAACACTTACAATGCCATGCTACAGATTTTTTAAAGCCATACATTCATTCTCTTATATTTTTTTTAAATAAGGTTTTCACAATTTTTGAAAAAAAAAAAAATAATAATTTTCAAACTTAAAAAATAATATTTTTTTGTTTTATTGAAAACTATTTGACAAAAAAAAATACGATAAGTCCGGTCAGGGAACGAAATGGGGACCTTTTATATGACTGGACAATTTGAAAAATGGCGTCCAATCTCTAGTCCGGTAAGGAAACCAAAAAAAATCCATCTACTTTTTGTAGGGAAGGACATTTTTTGTATGTATGTAAATTATTTTTGACATGCTTAGGAATTTAGCTAAGATTTAAAAAAGGATGATTTTAACCGAAGGTGGGTCTACTCAACATACATATACCTATCCTTTAAAACATAAACCATTATTTTTCCAAGCCACGTTTTGAGTCTGAAAGCGTTTCCGAATTTTTGTTAACGTTAAAAATATTTAGAATTACCAAAAAAGTGAAAATTCCACACTTTGACATAAAAAAATTATATTCCTTAAAAGTGGCAAGAGTGAAATATCAACCGAAGATAATTTTACTAAGCAACTGTCTTTTACGATATGAACCGTTATTTTTTCAATACGCGATCCCCATCTGGAGGCGTTTGCGCATTTTCGTTTCACGTTCAGAAAAATTAAAAATTACCAAAAACGTTGAAAGTCCCAATCTTTGGAATTGAAAAAAAGCATATTTCCAAAAAGTGGCAATACTTTCATTTCACCCAAAGGTCCATCTACTTAAAACCTTTCTTTTAAAACGTCAATCGTTAGGTATTTTCAAAACACTTTTGACGTCTGGAGGCGTTTCCGCAACTTTTTTCAAGTTAAAAGCTACCAAAAAAGGGGGAAGTATCACATTTTGACATAAAAAAATATATTTTGAAAAGTGACTACATTGAAATTTAAACCAAAGGTGTGTCTACTCAACACTTATTTTTAAAATATTGGCGTTTAAAGGCGTTTTCACAATTTTTTTCATATTCAAAATATTAAATAATATGTTCTCGAAAAGTTGCAACGCTGAAATTGCACCCGAAGGAGCGTCTACTCAAAACCTTTCTTTTAAGATATCAATGGTTATTTTGATCATGGAAATTTTCCAAGCAATTTACGATTTTTTTTATATTTTGAAAACTGCATGGTTGTTTTTTATTATAAAACTCGGTTTATTATACTCAGTTTTTTTTACACTTCTAAAAGTATTTTAAGAAAAAACATTACTTTCATGAAAAAAATAACGGTACCTTCCATACAAATGTTTACAAGCCGTTAAACAAATAATTTTTCTTTAAAAGGGCTCCTACGATTTTTAAACAACTTTCCAAGTATGCTAATACAAATGCGATATACTACAGAAAATTGATTTGTTAGTGGAGATTTTCAACGTGTTTTTTCATCAAATAAATACAAGAAATTATTTTAAAAAACTTAAAAACGTTTAATCAATTATTCATTTACTTAAATGCATTTCGAAAGCCAAGCTTCCATATTAAAATGAATAAATAAAAAAATATATAACTATAGCAAATAAATATTTAAAATAAGTGTATTTAAAATAATTTCTTTTATTTATTACAGAAAATTATAAAAAAAAAATTACAAATAGCAAAAATTAATAGTGCCTCTCATAGAACGTTTTTTTTTTTTCATTTATTCACGATCGAGTGAATTATCGAAATTCAAATAAGATTTAAAAATATTTTATTCAAAATTTTCAAAAAAAAGTGTTGAATTTTTAAAAAAAGTTTCAATTTTTAATTCTTTATTTTTTGAATATTCGATATCTCAAAAACAGGTTAACAAATCTTTTTTGAAATTTAATTTTTAATAAATGTATACTTATATATAGTAAATCTTTACCTAAATTTTTTTTTTAAATTGATATGCAGGGCGATTCGTATAAGATGCACCAAAAGGCTAGAGCGAGTAGGTTGCGTTAAGACACAAGAAAATAATCGTATGGGAGGCTTCTTTTACTTTTTTTTTCAATTTCTCAAAAACTAAGATACTATTTAGAATCCGGTTTCCAGTTTTTTTTTTTATTATAAAAAATAAGAGTATTGAATTTTAAAAACAAAAATTATACTTAGATTTATTTTTTTTTTTAATTTCGAGTTTGAAAATGTATTCTTCAAAAACTATTCATTTACACAACTTAATTTAAAATGCAAATAAAAGAAGAACTTTCTGGTTTTCCAAACAGGTATAGAATGGCGTTGTAAATTTTACCATTGTTTTAAAATGTTTTTTTTTCTGTTTTAAGTCAATTTTTTTGAAAATTGCCCCTCCTGCCTAAACGGGGAGAAATAGACCCTCCTCCCATACGATTTTTTTCTTGTCTTTACTCAACCTGCTCACCCTAGCTTTTTGGTATATCTTATACGAATTACATTTTATAAAAATTACTATTTAAAAAATGTGCTCAAACGCTTTTTAATTTTTCAATCAAGGTATAAGATGGCGTTCTAATTTTTTTTTATCTCAAGCTCTCTCAAAGAAGTTGTTTTATCAAAATCTATGCTTTAGAACATTTTCTTTTTCTCTTTACATAGAATTTTCTTAGACCCCCAGCGTCTTGAACATAAGAGCAATTACGTACGACGACGCAGTCATGCATTGTTTTTGTCTAAATTAGTCATGTAACAAAATATTCATTTCCAAAAATCCTGGTTTTTATTTTTCAAATAAAAATAAAACAAAAATATAGGTAGGTATGTATCTCTTTTTTTTTTTGTCATAACCTTCGATATAAATTTCAGACAAAACCACAAGTTTTACCGCCTTAAATTCCTTTTATATGCAATAAATTAAAATTTAATCGAACGTGGGATTATCCAAAACAAAAATAAAAACAAAAATTAACTAAATACACAAACTGTACAAACTCATTAAAAATATACTTCGGTTTGCCTGACACACCGTGTTTATATGCTTAGTATGACGTCATCGGATTTTTATGACTTGGCATCAATTATGCAGGTCCATTAAAAGGTGCAGTCTCGCCTCAGTAAATTACATTTTTATTCTTCCTTCATCTCTGTGAGGATATTTGTAAATATGTATAGGTATACCAACCCTGAGTTATTTGTTGATCTTGTGGTTTTCATCTGCGCACACTGTTGGTAAGTATAATTGTTTGACACGACCTCTTTTGATTAAAAAAAAAAAAAACAATATTTTGACGTCTACGACAACGATCTTACGCGGGTATAATTATTCAACACGAGCGTTCACCTGCCATTTTGGTTACCGCCATCGTTGTCAGTCGCGTGCGATGAATCTTAAAAAAAAAAGAATGCAAAAAAAGCCTACAAAAAACTACAAAAAAAGGAAATAAAAATATAAATGGTGGTAAATTAAGGCTCGAGTAAAAAAAGAGTAACGTACGTAGTCTTTTATTTTTTTTTGTTTTTAAATGACGGTGGCGCGAGAAGCAAATTATTACCCAACGCTTCCGTAAGCCTTACGTGACTTACTTAAGGAACAAGTAAAACGAAGCCAATTTGAAATACCCTATCTAATTGGTATAATAAGGTGGTAACTCTGTACCAATCTTGTTGTTGTATGCCAAAGAGTTTTGCATGTCAGAAATTGAGGAACTTAATTCCTATCATTTTATGTATCTTCATCTAATCGCCTTTGATGGCTTCTAAGTCATGATGAACATCTTCCACAAATCAGAATCCCTTGTTTCAGAGCCTTTAAATAGACCGGAATAAACAACTCTTAAGATTGGAAAGCCTCTTATTAAAGTTAGCATAAGAAAACTATTCTAAGATCTAGTCACATTTCAATTCCATAATGTTCCATTGTTTATAAAACTCATTAGAGTTTGCTAACCAAAAGAGTCTTACTCATAATATTATAAATAGTTTGACAAATTGATAAATTTTATGATTATTTTGATGACTTCATTATTGTAATATTGCGTTGGTAAATAAAAATACAAAAATACAAAAACAAAACAAAACAACTCATTGTAATCATTTGAACTTATGCATTATAAAGCAAAAAGCCTTGAATCTTTTCGAATGTGCTCGAATCCACAACAAATAATATTGCAATTGCGTTGTTTAGGTTTGGGTTGGTAGAAATGGGTGTTTGGATTTTGAGCTTGATAATAAGTAACGATTCACCGGAGCGTAAAAATGTGTCTACATAAAATACCTATGTACATAGAATAAAATTCAAACTAAAATTAATTGTTTTGAATACGTTAGTTTTGAATTCGTGTTTACCTATATAATTTATCATCACTAACGTGCGCCGAATAACCAGTAATTCAAAATTATAATTTGAACGTTAAACCAATGATCTAAGCAGTTCGTCCGATCCGACTCATTTGTGTGCCAACCAACTGTATACAAATTAATCACATTTTGATAATTTTACAAAATGGATTAAATCGCGTCTCTTCAAGCCTTATCTCTAAGCTTACACAAGTGGAGCGGTATATAATTTATACCCTTGGGAATATCAAAACCTTTGTTGACGAGTAACATACGGGACAGCCAACAACTACGCATAAGTACACTAAAAAGGCTCCCCAAAAACCCCAAATGTAGGATATTCTTTAAATAAAAAGTATGCCACATAATTGGTCAGTAATTGGTCAAAAAAGGTAAACTACTCTTAGATATTGGTCAGCCCTAAATAATTTATAGAAAGGGCTTAAAGTTGATAAAGGTGAGTCAAGGTCACGCGAGATTTTCAACACCTCATTAATGGGAAATTTACAAAAAAAATTATACCATCCGAAAGATCTCTAGATCCCGATAAAAGGTCAATTACTTTCAGTAATTGGCCAGCCATAGTTTTTTACATGAATTTTTAAAATTCGTTTCAAGGTCACAACAAAATTTAAATGAAGTGCCGAAAATCGTAAGAGCCTTCAACAAAAATTTAAAAATTAGTTTTAAAAAAATCTATGGCTGACCAATTACTAATACTATCTGACCATTTATATAGATCTAGAGATGGCAAACAATTTTTGCAAACTTCCCAAAAATTAGATCCCAAAAATCGCGCGTAATCTTGAGTGTCCTTAAGAAACTTTAAGCCCTTATTACATGATATCTAGGGTTGAATAATTCCTGGACCTTTTTGACCAACTCCTGACCATAAATTTTCAAATTTCTCATATAAGAGGTGCCAAAGGTCCAGAGCCGACTGAGTGCCCTTCTAGAATCCACATGGTATTTTTTTTTTAATTTTCCACAAATGAGGTGCCAAACATAGCAACAGCCTTTTTAGTTAATTTTACTTGCGATATGGATAGGTACTATAACAGGGCAAGGTTTGGATTCGTGCAAAAAAAAAAAAAGATTTCGAGAAAACAATCTTTTTATAAAGGAAATTTTCGAACGGACATTTTTCGGTCAATTAAGCGAAAAAGTCAATTAAACGAGGTGCAATTAAACAGGCAATACTGTATTTGATTTTCAAGAAAATTTTGTTAAGCATTTTTTAAAAATTCAAAAAAAATTTGTTTGAAAATAAAGAAATGGTTCTTTTGCGACGCACTATTAATAATTTTTTTTTTTTGGAAAAATGGTTTGCCATCCAATTACTGAAAGAAATTTATTATTTTTTTTTACAAAAGTTGTGGAGCCGTCTTTGAGAAAAATAAGATTTTTTAAAATCGCTGGAAAAAATTGTATGTTAGGTTCTGTTATTTAAAATGCTAAAAAATAAAAAACACAGTGTGGACGGAATCACCAAAAACCACTATCTACCAAGTTTAGGCTGTAACCCAACGGACAGGCAGACAGTTCGACAGACGGACAGACAGACAGACAGACAGACAGAATTGTGAGACCCACTTATTTCGTCTTTCCTATCATCGTAATAACGAGTCTGATCAAAATCTAGATCTAATGGAAACTGCGCATAAATTTTTTTGGAGCAAGAATAGGCTGAAAACATGCTCAGACAAAATAAAGTATATGCTCAAAGTTTAAGTTGGTTTGACATGTTTAAATGTTATTTTTATTCAAAATTGACTGATTGACCAAACTCCAGGTACCATTTTTATTTATTTTTCGAAGTTTTGGCCCAAAAGTCTCTTTATTGGGATACAAAAAAATTGATCTCAAGATTTTTGACGAAATATATCATTACGACTATCGAGAATGTTTTAAACTGCAAAAATGATAAGAAATGGTAAAGTTTCAATGGCCATATTTCTAACAAATTTACAAAAAAAAACTTCTTTTTGAGCACGTGATATTTAAGATTTAAAGTTAAGTACCTATCGTAAGCTTTAAGGCTCTTTTGTTTTTTTTTTTTTTTAATTTTAAAAAATTAATACGTTTTGGGCGTGGTTACACCCTTCTTCAGACAATTTTATAGAAAGTTATGTACACAAATTATTTGTTTGTTTATTTTGTTAGTATCTGTAAGAAATTTTTTAAAAATCTTTAAAAAGACAGTACGATAGGTACTAAATTTAAATTAAAAGGGCCACGAAAAATAATATATAATTTATTAAAGATTTTAGTTTCTACGTTTAATTGTTTAAGTATGCATTGAAAAAAGTTAAAAGTAGTGCTCCGAAAAAAGTTATGCGCAAAAATGTCATTGAAAAAAAAAAAATCTTTGATGTTTCGATTTTGTATGATGGTTTTTGTTAACATTTTCTTAAATTTTTTTTTTTTCAATTTTTTGAGATCATGTATTTCGATTGGAAATTTAATTTTGAACAAAAAGTTTTAATATTAAGATTGTAAAATTTGCCTTAGTGACCAGTGGGACCTTTCACTCAGTAACTCATTTGCACTCTCAACTAATAGAAACGTCGAAAACTATTCGAAATAGATTTTTAAAAACTTATTGCAATTATTAACAAAAAAAGGCCACAAAAGTTTTAGAAAACGTCATTCACGTCAAAAATGCAATACCGTTATTTGCAATAACACAGTTTACTAAAATCTGTATTATCGATAACATCATTTGGGGTGCAATTGTGCAGTAAAATAAAAAACAGGTCGTAAGCGTCATCATCAACAGATTTTGCCGATAACAGTATCTGCATCAAAAAACGACGATTATTTGAGGTTCACTGGACCTTTGGGAAATTTGATATTTTAGAATGCCATTGGTCAGGAATTGATCAGAAAAGGTCAACTAGTCCTAGAAATTGGTTAGCCCTAGATAACTTGTAATAAAGGCTTAAGGTTTCTCAAGGTCACGCGCGATTTCTGGGACCTCAGTTAAGAGAGATTCACAAAAAAAAAGTATACCACCCGAAAGATCACTAGACCGTGATAAAAGGTCAACTATTTAAAGTAATTGGTCAGCCATAGTTTTGTTTCCAATTAATTTTCAAAATTAGTAGTTAGTTAGGTCATAAAAAAAAACTCTTGGCACCTCATTTGGGTCATTCCAAAAATTTAAGTATGTTAATTGAAAGGCCACTTCATGGCCATAAAAGGTCAGCTAGTTTCAGTAATTGGTCAACGTTAAACGTTCGTGACCTTGAAAATCATTAAAAATACTAAAAATGGAAACAAATATTTAAAAATAACGGTAATAGCTACAGATAAGTATTACTCGTTTTTTTAACCTTAAAGTCTCTTCTATCACCTTGATTTTAAATCGAGAAATTTCTATGGAAAGTTTTTGTAAAAAACTAATTTCAAAGTCAAAATTTCGAAAAAAAAAAATAAAAAAAAAATTGTTACATTGTATATATTCCAAACTGTGGTACTTAATATCAATTTCTTTTTCCTTTTTTGCCCTTATAAGTATTTAATCCAATACCGAAAACCATGTGGTTTTAGTACTAGTAATTTTCGAGAAAATTGAAAAATATTAAAGGTAATATCATTAGGGTTTTAATTTTTGTTCAGTTCTGTGAAAAATGGTGGATCCCGTGATGTGTGACTGATATTTGTTGTATGTCATGTCATGTATTCTTTTGTTACTTATTTAGAAAATAAGATTGTTTCGAGCTATTTAATGTTAATAATTACTAGTTTATTACTTTGACAAAAAAGCAATTGGTTTTTAGTGTTATTTAAATTGTTCGTGTATGTTGTGTGTGTTGTTGTTGTAATACGGCAGACAAATTACGATACCTTCTATTTGTGTACTGTGAATTTACCCTACTAGTTGTCATTTAAAATTTTGAAAAAATCATTTATTAAATAAAATTAAAATTCCTTTCTTATCAAATTTTTCTAATAATTTTTTAACTTTCTATAGAAGATGGGTTAATTACTCTAAGAGCCAGTTTTTCAGTTCACGGTTGACTTTATCTTTCAGTTGTCAAAAATCGAGGGCCATTGATGTGCGACACAATGGTTTTAAACCTTCTACGCCTTTCATGCATCAGAATAAAGATGGCTCTGCAACGGAATTGACAATAACTTTTATTATCAAAATCGAGATGGTACCTTAACTGACAACGCATTCAAGCTGGTCCCTGAGTTAACACACCAAAGTAGGTCAGTTAACTCGGAGTTAACTTAGGATTTTAATTGACTAAAAAATAAGTTTCTTGTGTTAACTCAGGTTTAACCCTGAAACTAGGATGATCTCGCACTGAAAAACTGGTCATAATGCTCAATTTTTGTTTTTAACAAAAATAGGTAGGTATGCAAAATCTCATTTTATTCTATAACTGAACCTTTATCATTACCCATAGCAGCATTTATCAAATAAACCATCACCTCTCTCTATAGGTTTTTTTTTTTTTTTTGTTATTTACACACGTAATACAAAATTTCATGTCAAAAAGTATAAGTTAAACAAGCCTGTCATGTCAAATTAGTAAATGCAATCACTTACCACTTGCTAACTACCTATTTATAAATGCTCATAAAGTGTATATAAATTATGCACAGTAACAGCTTGTCGGTTGATTTTACTAGACCGTGAATAATTTACAAAGCCAGTAGGTATACGTAGTCCCTCAATAGAATCCGACTTTTTGGTTACTTTGTAATTTTGTAGATAGCTACCTTTCCATTAATTTAACCAAAAAAAAAACACACATTTGGTATTTTTCGGTACAGTAGAAAAAGAAGTACTCGATGTAAAGTTGTTTTTTTTTTTTACATTTTTGGGTGAATAATTGAGCTAATGATTAAGAGCAATGTTGCATTTTGTCTATACAAGGAACTCTCCTAAAATCTATTACAACCGTGAGAGAGATTGATTGTGAGATTGTTGACGAACGACTCTAGTTACTCAGAGAGCGGAACATGGATTCAGCTGATCGTAGGTGCTTCGTACACAATAGACAAGTTGGCGGAGGTTTTTCTTTTCAAAACTATCTCGATAGAATATGAATTTATAAAAGGCTTAAAGTCCCACTTCTAGACGTAAAATTAGGTTCCACAATTTTTATTTCGCAATGCACTTTTTTTGATACATTTTTCCAGACAATTTTAGTCCTTTCCCATATGTACTTATGTAGTAACATTATCTCAAATCAAATACATTTAAAACACTGTGGAAGGCGTTGTGGAACGTATACATTTAAAATTTGACAAGAGGTAAAAACAGTAGGTAGTAAACCTGCAAACCATGTGGAATGTATCACAAGAAGCAAATTGGAAAAACTTTGATGTGAACGTAAGTAGCTTTACTTACCAGCTATGTATTGAAATTCTTGTGGAACGTATTTAATTTTGATTCCACATTCCTTATCTATTGAATAAAATCAAAGAATTAAGAAGTTTCACAGAGATATCAATGAAAAACAGATAAAGAATTTGTAATTCCACCTACACACCCCAAGTGTTTTATGTTTTCGCTCATAATGTTACGATCTAATTTCTCCATTCAACTTATTAACCTACCTTCCGTTAGTTTATCCGAAAAGGAAGGGGAGAAAGATCTTACACCGGTCAAGAATCGAACACAAACTTCAAATGAATTTTTGTGTTTATGAAAAAAAAAAAAAAAAAAAAAAAATGTTTCAAATATTTTGTTATCTGTCCAATTTGACTTGCAACAGAAAACCTAAACAAGTCATTCCCTATAAAATAAATAGCTTGTCAGAGGTTATTGCATATACGGCATACGCCCCATTGTGATGCCGGGTAGGGCCCATACAGCCACAGCCAGCGTACACTGTTAATGGTTTCCTCAATTTGCTATGGCATCCGATAGATAGAAAAGTAGAAGTAGGTGAGTATCTCACCACCAACTCAGCAATTCCAAAGGCGACCAACTATGGGGTCAGATGGTTGTTTTACTGGCTGCAACACACTGAGCAGTAGGTAGGTACTGTTGCAGTGTTTTGATGCCGCTGCTGCTAATGTTGATGCTGCTGTGATTAGTCTTATTCTATATGGCGCTGGGCTCTCTGTTTTTAAATTGAAAGTGAAATCTGGCACAGATTTCCTCATTTTCTTATATTTATAGTGCTCGATTGTTAATTATACATTTTATTAGACGGACACTTACTTATTTATTACTTGTTTTGATAAGGCCAATTATAGATTGTGTGCATTTAATTCTTTTTTTATTGCATTAGCACGCTACTGTTTATAGTTTATGTTCCATTTAAAGTCCATTGAATTCGTTCTATGGATAGTTACATGCGGGATAATAATATGATTTTGGTTGCGCTTACCTAGAATGAAACAAGAAAGAAAACAAATTTTATTGTAATTGTAATTAAAATTATTTCTGATTTGAATTGGTTTGTTAACTTATGGAACTCATAAAATGCATTTTTAAACATTCAAAATGATAACGGAAAATAGTAATAGGTACATTACTACAATAAATTGGTGTATTATAGAAAAACAAAAACATAATTCTGATTGTCAAGTGGAGCATCCCTTGTAACGTGTGGGACATTCGTAGGAGAAACCCATGACAAAAGATTAGCCGGATTAAAAACTGTTTAAACGATATTAAATATTGTTTTTGTTAAAAATACATCAAAATAATGTTTACATTAGATAATATTTTTTGAAATATTCACAAGTAGGTATCTTGGCGCTATCTCAATTTAACTGAGCATCACGTGTGGGACATCAAAACTATTGTTTTAAATTAATGTTGTTCAAGCACAAGTTCAGCTTAATCAGATGTTGGAAATGAATTAAGGGTGTGATCCGGAGTGAAATGGTGATTTCATAGATAAGATAATGAAGCATTTACTTATCCAATCAAATGTCTATGTACAGAAAAAATCCTTCTTTAGGACATTATTGAAAAAAAAAATGATTTTGTGCTCCATAATTTGAAAAAAGTCTTTAAGAAAACGAGAATTTTGGTGAAAATGGCTATTTCGCCAGGGGAATTTGGCTTACACTAAAGCATATTTTGCAAAACAAATGCTTAATAACATTAAATTCCATATATTTATTAGTAAACTATTGAATTAAATTTTTTAATTTGTACCTAATAAAAATTTTATTAATACAAAATAAAAATGCTTGTAAATTAAAAAAAAAAAACATTTTTGACAATCAATTTTTTGTTCCTACCTAACGATATTTTTTGACAATTTTATTTTTATGGATATAAATTTAATTTTTCATTCACTATTTTCATTAATTATATAGGAAGTCATTATTTTATTTTTATATTGAAATTTTTGATTCTTAAGTCACTTTTGCCAGAAAATTCGTTAAATTTGGAAGTTAAAACTAGTTACTTTTAGAAAATGGTTTCTTTTTTTAGTACAATAATCGGCCTACAATTGACCAGTAAGACAATATAGAAATTTTTATAAACTAAAGTATCTAACGAAAGAATAAAATCCGTTTTTATATACGCAAAAAAAGAGATAGCAAATAACTGGTTTTGTTCACTCCGGAACACTCTTAACGTCACCTGCCATATAACGGTTTTTATTTGATTTTCGATTTGTTCATTAAGGTTTAAATCGATTTCAGTCAAAATTTTTATGCAAAAGCTCCTGAAATGTCAATAATATTGCACATCAAAATTTTGAACAAAAAAAAATAATAATAATTTAGGGAATTTTTAAAAAAGTATTATTTTTTTTTTGAAAATTCAATATTTCACAAACTGGTTGATAGTTTTTTTTAAACAAGGTTAATTAATGTATTTTAATAAATATATTCAAAATTGTCACGATATTTTATACAAACAAAAGTTATTTTTTAAGAAAACCGCTCCAACGATTTAAAAAAAAATTAAATTTATTAATTAAAATACATTTATTAACTTTGTTAAAAGACAAACTATGAACCAGTTTGAGAAATATTGAATTTTCAAAAAAAAAATTAATGCTGTTTTAAAAATTCTCTAATTTATTTATTTATTTTTTTTAATTATGATATACAATATTACTGACACCCGTTTAACCTTTGAAGAAAAAATCGAAAATCAAAAAAACCGTTATATGGCAGGTGCCGTTAAAAGTGTTCCGGAGTGAACAAAACCAAAGAATGACTTAATGCTTTTCCTGTATTTTTTTCTATAATAATTATAGTAATTATTATTTTTACATTTTAAAAGTTCTTAATTCCAAGCAACTTGAAAAACTATTACATAGTTTTTTTTTTTTGGAAAAAAATGTGAAGTTACAAATTGAAGCTTATGTATCTACAAAAAAAATAACATACTTTTTTCATACAATCAATAGATTCAGAGAAAATCATGACAAAACCACCATGAAGGCGGAGCAAATTTTGTTAAAAAATTTATTAAAATTTCATAAATCGATCGGCGAATTTGGTACAATTTTGTAGGTGCATCATTTTGTATATCTCCTCATTATAAAAGCAAGTTTTTAGGGTGGCCATTTTTTTTGTAAATACCTCATGAATTATAAGCATTAATATAAATTCATTGTTTTTTTTTTTTTTTTGAAAAAAAATAGAGCTACTGAGATATTACAAATAAAAAGGCAGGGTGCGAACCAATCTGGTAACTTCCCATTGGTGCCCTCAGAATGTAGAGGCCCGATGTTAATTTAATATACAAAAAATCACCAATTCAAGATCTTCGGAAACGTTTTCAGGTGTTGAATATGCAATCAAGTGAAGACAAGTCAAGATTATTGAGTAGAATGAAATTAACACTTTCCATAGCTTTTAGACCATCAGCTCATGAAGCTTGGTTCTTCTTAATCTCCGAACATTGTCTCGTACATTTAAGACGGTCTCCATTTCGGAGTTGGTATGACTTTGCAGTCGCTGATTATGTGATACAGCGTGTTTTTTAACCACTTCTTTAACCATTTCAATTTGAAGGTAACGATGTAGATCGCTATTTCTTATATACCAAGGGGCATTTATTATCCCATGAAGGAACTTGCTTTGGAATTTTTGGATGGGTTCAGCATTTGTTTTCTTTGTACGGCCCCATAGTTGGATGCCATATGTCCAAACGGGTTTCAGTACTTGCTTATATAACATTAGCTTGTTCTGGATAGATAGGTCAGAGTTCTTTCCTAGTAACCAGTACATTTTTCTGTACTTCAAGTTTAGTTCGTCTTTTTTCTTTTTGATGTGCTCTTTCCATTTAAGCTTTGCATCCAAAGTCATTCCAAGGTATTTGGCAGTATTGGAGTAAGGTACTGTTGTACTGTTTATAAGAATAGGAACATTGTTTATTTTTTTGTTTGTAAAGTTTATATGCGTCGATTTTGTTTCATTTAGTTTGATTCGCCATTTTTGCGTCCAATCACTAACTTTATCGACTGCATTTTGCAGTTTTTGTGTAGCCTTCGTAACGGATTTATCTGGCACCAATATTGCAGTATCATCAGCAAAGGTGGCCATGATAGCGTTGATGTCCACTGGAATATCCCTTGTATATAACAGATACAGGGTTGGTCCTAGGACACTTCCTTGTGGTACACCGGCTTCAATTTTCTTTAGTTCCGAGTAATTTTGGTCGTACCTTACTCTAAAGAGTCGGTTCGTAACGTAGGATTTCAGTATTTCGTAGTACTGCCTGGAAAGATCCCTTTGCAGTTTGTACTCAAGTCCCAAGAGCCAAACCTTGTCAAAGGCTTGAGCAACATCTAAGAATATAGCCGAGCATACTTGTTTTTCTTCAAGTGCCTTTTCCACAACATCCGTAATCCGATGCACTTGGTCTATCGTGGAATGTTTATTTCTAAATCCAAACTGATGGCTCGGAATTAGTCTTCTTTCTTCTATTATTTTGCTTAGTCTTTTCAGAAGCAGTTTTTCGAAAACTTTTGCCATGATTGGTATAAGCGAAATAGGTCTGTAAGATGTTACTTCTGTTGGTGGCTTACCTTGTTTAGGTATAACAATGACTTCTGCAATTTTCCAATGATGTGGCACATATCTTTGTTTGAGGCATGCATTTATTATAAATTGGAGTTTTTTGAAGGCTATAGAAGGCATTTCTTTCAAAACCTGAGCAGTTATTAAATCGTACCCTGGTGATTTTTTGTTAGGCAACTTATGTTGACACATACTTCTTACTTCTTTAAGCGTGACAAAAGGAATTTCGCATTCGTCGTTTCTATCAACAAACTGTAATGGATCTGTAGCTGTGCTTGCTGGAAATGGCTTAAAAACATTCGCGAGATGTTCAGCGAAGAGATCAGCCTTTTGTTTTGGGTTTCCGATCCATTTACCATCTTGAATTTTTTACTGGCGGGTTTTGTGCCTGTGGTCTTTTTTGGCGCTTAGCTGCTTTCCATAAGGAGTATTCCGTAGAAGCATCCGCCGTCAGACTATTCAGGAATCTACTAAGTGAATCACTTTTAAATTCACAGATTCTTTTCTTTAGTTCATTGTTAAGACGGTTAAAAACTGCCTTATCACCTGGAAATCTCTTAGCTTGCCATTTTCTTCGAGCTCTTCTTTTCTCAAGATGTTTAAGACGAAAAAAATCGCAAATTTTTGATAAAATTTCTTCTAGTTTTTTTTCATTTAAAAATAAAACTGTTAATTTAATAATTTTACTAATTTTATCAATTATTTATTATAAACTAATGTAAATTACTGAGCCAATATCGTTGTAGGTTCTCAAGATATTGGGGCCGAAAACTCAATTTTTTCAAAAATTTTCAGCTGTTTTCTTGTATTTAAAAAAAACTGCAAGTTGATATGTTTTCATATTTTTGACAGTTCTTTATTACGTCAATATGCGTGGAATTAAATTAACCCGAAGATTAGTTCTTCAGATATTCGAGACTAAAGAAATCTGACACCATTTTTTTTTAATTGTTATAGTAAAAAACCGCTCATTGAAATTTTTTTGAAAGTCTTTTCTGCACGCATTGAATCTTTTATCTATAAATTAAAATATCTACATCCGAAGTTGATATCTTCATTTGTTCTTGAGCTATGGTGAACGAAAAAAAACGAAGGCACGTACGAACGTACAAACGTACGTACAAACACAGACATATCTCTCATAAAATGATGAATTCTGATCTTAGGGAGCTCAAAACGTGAAGATACGTCAAAATTTTCGATTCGACAAATCGGACCAATTACAATAACTTCTAATGGGAAGTTAAAAATTTTAACCCTTTTTTCCCTATCTTAAAAAATTTAGGTCCAGATTAACGGAACTATTTAGGAAATGTTTAAAACGTTAAATCAAAATTCAGCTTCAGTTTTTGCGATTTGTTTGTCTAATTTTCCTAGACTAGGTGATGATCAAAGGGGGGCTATTCATGTTGCATGTATTTTGCACTGATCTTAACGGTAGGTAATTCAACAAAATTTTGAGCGGCAAAACCATTTTGTGCAATCATTTCAACACCTCTCAGACTATACACAATATCTAATTTAATTATCTGATACTTTTATTAAAAGCCATAATTTCTACTTGTTTATAACATTTCCCATATTATTTATATTTTTCAACACAATTTCTTGCTTTTCCTAATATTTAAAAGATACCCTTGCTATTTTACAAATAAAAGTAGCTTTACTGGGGTTGTCCACTACAAGCCCTTAAAATCCTGTCAGTAACTGTTTTGAAGATTAGCGAGTTCAAACAGACCAGGGGCCTATAACACAATATATAAAATGCTTGTTGAACAAGTGAAATTCAACAACTTTTTAAATTTTGTGTAACACGGAACAACAACTCTAGGAGACTTTAAACAATTGCTTTGGCTGCGTTCAACAAGTGGGAATTTTCATAAATCAACTGTTTCTGTAATTGAAAACAACAAGATTTCAAAGAGAATAAACTTGTTGAATAGTTGATAAATTTCATCTGACGGTTCCAGACTTATTCGAAGTAAACAAGTTAGAAATAAACGCTTGCAGTAGTATTTATCAAGTGATGGAATCGGAAAGTTTGATTGGAATTTATTAAGTGGAAAGGAATTTGGTTAACAAAATGTTTAAATTTTTATTCTGAATCGAACAGTGATAAATGAGAATCAAAAATAGACAAAAATGTTTTAAGAAAAAAAATACTACAAGTGTTGTCCGTGTGGGGGGTACAAAATGTTCATTGTGTTACTGAAATTCCTTCCTACATATAACGTTCGATCACTAATAAAAGAAAAGCGCTGGTTTTAGATAAAATACCTGTTAAAATGGTTCAACAAGTCTAGGGAATTTTTTTTTCAGTTGACTAGTTAAAATGGTTCAACAAGCCTAGGGAATTTTTTTCAGTTGACTATTTTTGCGGATTTTATTGAGTTACAGAAATTATTTTCACTTGTTGAAAAAAACATGGTTTAACAAGTAATTGTTGACTAGTTGACTTGTTGTTCTGTGTTATAAGGCCCCAGATAGACAAATATTTTTTTAAATGATGCAGTTATGTTTCTTAGCAAGCAAATAACCTAAACAAATTCAATAATTTCAATAATAAATACTAACACTCCAAATTTATGTATATGTATGTATAGAATAGATGTACCTTCAGATATTATTATCATAAAACTTAGTTTGTTTTCTTTAAAACACGCCAATGAAGAAGAAACTTTGAGGTTCAGGAAATTCTAATAAAGAACGAAAAAGAAGGAATGGTCACAATAGCGATAACATAAATTGAGAATTTATATTATTATTTTTATTACAATATAAAAAAATTGAGCAAACAAATTGACTCTAATCTATATACAAAAGTTAAGACTTCTTAAGCATTTTTTTAATGAATTCAAATTATTCCAGACTGCTTAACTAAATCACATAAAATAAACAAGCGAATAGAAAAATATTAATTCCAATTTCAAAATATAAATCTACCTACTCTTTCCTGCAATTTTCATTCTGATCTTCCGCACCAAACGACCTTGTCAACAAGCTGAAATTTAATCTTCTTTGCATATGCTTAACACTCTTAAGTTCACCGGCTGTTTCGAATTCTACGAAACTAAACAAAACAAAATTATATAAAAAAAGAGGTCTGGCAGGTAGGTAGGTACATATAAATAGAAACAACAAAAGCACACAGACTTATTGTTGAAAAGCATGAGTTTTCTCATGTTTTACATTTTTTATTGTGATACCATTGTGATACCTACCTGATGTCTGTCTGTCTGTAACACAAAAGACTCACAAAAGCAAATTTAATTTGAAATAATAAATAAAAGCCAACGCTAACCCATTTTTAAAAAATTTTTTTTTTTTTTTTGAAATAAATATCTTTTCAATTTAAATTTGATAATCTATGAGCTTTCCAACTCAAATCATTTCTCTTAATTGAATGCATGCCGAAGCCGATTCATTGCGATTGGCGATGTAAATATTTTTGCATCTGCTTTGGCAACTCGTTACTCGTATCTTCTTCTGTTTCTCCACCCGACGACGGACGGACCTTTTGGATTCATACTCAATTACATTCATGTAACGTTCGACTGACTTTGCGGTATTTTTTTTTCTGCTCAAGACCGCAACAATCTTTTGCCGTTGCGTTGGTAATTCAACTACCTTAGCAAACTGTCCCCCGCTTGTCTGTCTGTTAATGGTGAGCAATGCATCAGGCATCCCACCCAAGCAAACAAAACAGCACACCCGTTTGGAAATGGGTTTACATTTTACAATATTATTTGGAACGTTCCAATGGTCGTCGTTTTGAGTTCCTGTTCATTGTTTATGGTGGGTCCAATCGATTGCGACGACCGGCGATGATGATGATGACAATGTGACCGAACCGACCAAAAGGTGTTCGTTCTACAGCAGCAACACATTCTTGAAGCAAACTAGATATATCGAACTCTGGATTCTGACCAGCCAGCTTAGCCTGTGGTTTCATAGTTCATAGATAAGGTACAAGCCATCGAATATTTGTGATATTTTATTATGGGCACTTCTGTGGTTTAGGTAGATATAAGGGGTTCTTTTTATTTATTTTGTATTTTTTTTTACAACACTTCAGATTCTTTGTTGTAGTGAGCTTAGAGCAAGCTGCAAACCTACAATCAGAGGCTCATCATAAGTGCATGTGTTAGTGGTTAGTAAAATAATTCGAGCTAACACATGCATACAAATAAAATTAATACATTTACATAGTTAAACAAACAAACAATAAACATAATTAAACAATGTATATCACATTTGAATTAAATATGATCTAAAAGTAAAAAAAAAAAAAAAAACAATCACGAAAGTGGAGCACTGGTTCGAAACAATTTTTTCAATCCCATCTTACTAACGTTAAAATCAACCGTGAAGCCATTTAAATTAAATATCCTACACATACGGTTAAGAGGCTCATGTAAACCGTAGTTAGTTCTATGGAAATTTACATGTAAAAGTTCAAATCTTCTCAGATGGTGAGATCCTCCACGGAAGTTTATGCCAATACAGGCCAACAAATCAGGAGCATCGATTTGACCATTTAGAAGTTGGTGAAGAAAAATTAGATCATTATTCACCCGCCTTTGATATAAGGTTTGGACTTGCAGTAACTGGATCCTATGTTCATATGGTGGAAGGTTGAATGGATCTGCCCAAGGAAGACCTTTCAGAGCAAAGCGAATAAATTTATGTTGTATCGTTTCAATACGATTTTTATGAATTTGATAAAAGGGAGACCATACTTGAGACGCGTACTCTAGATGAGGTCGTACATAACAATTGTATAAGGAAAGCGTAACGTACGGATCGTCAAATTCCTTTGCCCAACGTTTTATAAACCCAAGCATAGAGCTTGCTTTATTAACAATGAAGTTAATGTGTTCAGTGAATTCTAAATTTGAGCTGAAGTTAACACCCAAGTCCTTGAAACTAAAGACTCGACAGAGTTTGTGTTGTGAAATAGAATAATTAAAAGCATTTGCAAGTCGCTTTCTAGAGAAAGTAATTGTTTGACATTTGGCAGGGTTAAGAGAAAGACCGTTTTTATCACACCAAGTAGCGAAACTATCAATATCGGCTTGCAAAAGAATATGGTCATGGTTAGCTTTTATTGTCTTAAAAATTTTCATGTCATCAGCGAATATAAGAATATCACTTGAACGTATACTTGAGACAACATCATTAATAGCAAGAATAAATAGAAATGGGCCTAGATGACTTCCCTGGGGCACACCGGAGTGAGCCTTGAATGAGTTTGAAAGGCAGTTTCTAAATTTCACCTGGTACGATCTATTTTCAAGGTATGATTTTACCCAGGTGATAAAAAATGTTGGAAACCCTAAAGATTTTAGTTTGAAGATAATAATGTTGTGACTAAGTTGGTCGAACGCTTTAGAAAAATCAGTATATATACAATCCATTTCACTTCCATTTTCTAATGCGTTAGAACATTTATGCAAGAATGTTAGGAGGTTTGTTACTGTTGATTTTCTTCTCACAAACCCATGCTGTTGTTCACATATTATATTCTTGGTATGGAATGCTAAAGTCTCACACACAACTTGTTCGAAGAGCTTTGGAATACATGACAGTTTGGATATAGGTCTATAATTCGAAATATCAGCTTTATCACCTTTTTTAAAAACTGGAGTTAGAAATGAAGTTTTCCATGAACAGGGAAATTTCCCTGATTTAATAGAAAACTCAAATAAAAATTGAAGAGGCTCAGCCAGTATATGTCTACACTGTTTCAATAATATTGGGGGAATTCCATCTGGTCCAGATGAGAAATCATCCTTTAACGATGAGAGAAGGTCTAAAACAGTACTCTGCTGCACAGCGAAATTGTTACAACTCGTTTGCGCATAAGAATGTAAATTTCTGAAATAGTCTTCATCAATATCAAGGGCTGTATCCACAAAAGAGTTACGAAAATTGTTTGCGAAGGCGTTGCATATATCAATAGTTTCTTTCAATACACAATTCTCATATTTGAAATTTGCGGGGTAACCATCCGAATTTTTCTTCGAATTGACAAACTCCCAAAATGCTTTAGGGTTTTCTTTAAGAGATCTTCCCATTTCGTATACATGATTAGTGTATAGCGACTTTGAAAGAGATTTAAATTCTTCGAAAAGGACAATGTAAGAGTTGTGGTCAACTAAAGAAAGAGTTTTTAAATATGTTTTCCAAGCTCTATTTCTTTTATTTCGTAGTATCCTCAACTCTTTTGTATACCATGAGTGGCAAAAGCTCGTGTTTTTAAATAATTTTAATGGGATAGTGTTATTTATGCAGTTATAAAGTAAGGTATTAAAACTAGTAACTGCATCGTCAATATTACTAGAATTCGCTATACTGTCAATACCAGATCTAGCTAATTCTTCTGAAAGCAACTGAAAGTTTGCCTTTCTAAAGTCAAAAGTATATGAGCGATCACAAGCGTTGCTATTTTCAATTATATGACTGCTCAAGTCAAGAACTACATCCAGAGGAGGATGGTAACTATCTATATTAGTGATTCCAGAACTAGATTCTAGAACAAGAGTACTAATAGCGTCGGAAGAAAAAACTAAATCGAGAATTCGATTTTTTGAATTTTTAATACAGCTTACTTGCTGTAAGTCAGTTGTAATAATTCTATCCAAAAACTGGAGCTCAGTTTGTGAAGAAGTTAAGGACGCTTCATGATAAGATTCATCCTCAGAAGGAACCCACTCTATAGATGGTAAATTAAAGTCTCCGAGAAGTAATATGCTGCTGTTGGAGCAAGACAATTCAATAATAAAATCGAGGGCCTTAGAGAGTTCTACATAAACTGAGTCCGAGCTTTTTGGAGGGATGTAAGCATTTAATATATAAATACATTTTGACTCTACGGCTAACTTTATGCAAATTAATTCAATCGATAGATTAAAAGGAAATATAATAAGAGAAGATATAAATTTATTACGAACTGCGATCAAAACACCACCTCCCACTTCTTTTGGTCTGTCAACATGACGATCTTTTCTATAAACTAAAAACTCTTCATTAAAAAGTTCTGTGTCCAAAAAGCTTGAATTAAGCCAGGTTTCTGTCAAAAGAAAGATGTCATGTGAAAATCCTTGTGAGTTGATGTAGAGATCAGCAGTTTTAGTGCGAAGCCCTCTTACATTTTGATAGAAGAGGGAAATCCTATTTAGTTTTTTGGGGATGGAATTTTGGAGAAGTTACGAGAAAACCTGTTTTTCCTTGTTAAAAATTCTTTAACAAGAGCTTCAGGAGGCCAATTACCAGAATCACAGATAGAATCAAAGTATAAAGAATTTGTTACTATTTTAAAAGATGAAACAAAGCTATTTACTCTACTAATTTTTGTACACTTAACCGATGCACTCGTAGGGATACAATTTTTATTTAATAGGTGGGAAACGATATCGTCGGCAGCAATTTCTGGTTCAAGGCGAGAGATAAAGATAGACTTTGGTTTGGAAACAGCTTTAATAGGTCTAGGATCAGCAATTATGTTAGAGACGGACGCACATTCTATACCAGGAACAGTGCATGAGACCATTTCTGAACTTTCATTCCTTACCTGAACCGAAGAAGCTAGTTCTAAAGCAATAGGGGGGCTAAGATTCGTTCGTTTAGGGGGTGGGCCAGAGCTTTTTACAACTAATGTGTTATCTCGCCCCCTTTTGTTACTTTTTTTTGTAACTATAACGTTATCAAGCACAGTTGAGCTTGATGATTGTTTAGTTCGTTCCTTCGTTTTTTTAAGTTCTTTCCGACCGACGACGCAGGTAAATAACTTTTTATTTATAAAAAACCTTGAAACTTCGTCTTAGAGAAGGTTCCAAATCCAGAATTTACCTGCATACATTTACCTATTGAAACCCTCATAAATAGAATTAAGAATTTAGGGGCACGTTCTTGGCCTTTTTCTCCATGTCTAATGTTTGTATTTAAATTTAAGCTTTTTAGCAAAGTCTTTTTGGTAATTTCAAATGTATTTCTCTTATCTAAAATAAATTAAGACAAATTTACTGATTCGCACGTAATTGCCTTTATGACTGATTTATGTAGGTCTTAGAGCAGAATAAGACATAGAAATTTATATTTAAAGCCATGCAAATTATTAAACCCTCTGTTAGCTACTTTAAACAATACGACACGTTCTTTTTGCTTTCTATTTTTTTCTCGGTGTCGCTATCGAATATTTAAGATCGGATATTATGCAAATCAAACATGGTTTTTGTAGTTTTAAAAGTTTCAAGCAAGCATTTTTATTGAATACAAAACTAAACGACACGATAAGTGAAAACAAAAAAAATCGAAACAAAACGACATTCTTTTTGTTCTATATAAGTTTCCATTACTAGCAATACTTGCCATAGGTATTGTCAGTGCTGGCTACCTCCAATATTAGGAAATATTGAATTTGTTAAAAAAAAAACAATAAACTCGAGATTTTAATCAAGGCTTAAAAGACTATGATAGGAGAGACATAAAAGTTTTGGTTCCGCAAACTTATCTGCTGTAGCAGTTTTACTTGCGATATAGTTACTATAAGGCAAGTTTTGGATTCGTGCAAAAACGAAAATTTCGAGATAGCAATCAAACATGACATTACGATGATGGAGAACACCAAAAAAGTGGGAGTCAAAATTCTGTCTGTCTGTCTCGGCTACATCCTAAACAGCTGAAACAATTTTCTTAAAACTTGGAAAAAATAGTGGTTTTTGGCGATTCTGCCTATCTTTTTTTCAATTTGTTTTAGAAATTTCTGAAAAAAAAAAATAAATTTTCGTTTGGTAAAAGCTACGAGGGCGGGTCAATAAGTCGTGACTTTTGGAATAAAACACAGATTTTTTGATAAAAAAATAATTTTATTTTTTAACGTAGTCTCCCTTGAGCTCTATACACTTTGTCCAACGCTTCTCCAATTTTTGTATCCCTTCCAAAAAAAATGATTTGTCGAGGTCCTCAAAATAGGCCTTTGTTTGCGAGATGACTTCATCATTGGAGTCAAATCTTTTTCCACCAAGCCATTTCTTCAGGTTTGGGAACAAGAAGTAGTCGCTCGGAGCCAAATCTGGAGAATAGGGTGGATGAGGGAGCAATTCATAGCCCAATTCATGGATTTTTGCCATGGCAACTGCACATGTGTGCACCCTTGCATTGTCTTGGTGGAAAAGAACTTTTTTCTTGGCCAAATGAGGTCGGTTTTTTTTTAAATCGTCATTGAATCGGTCCAATAAGTTGGCATAATATTCCCCATTCATTGTTCTTCCCTTTTGAAGGTAGTCAATGTGGATTATCCCGCGTGCATCCCAAAAAACAGTCGCCATAACTTTATTGGCTGACAAACCCACCTTGGCCTTCTTTGGACCCGATTCACCCTTAGAAACCCACTGTTTTGACTGTTGTTTGGTCTCTGGTGTGTTGTGATGGATCCATGTTTCGTCCACGGTTACAAAACGGCGCAAAAACTCCTCCATATTGCGATTAAGCAACGCCAAACCTTCCTGTGAAGTTGTTACACGATTGCGTTTGTGGTCGACTGTGAGCAAACGCGGCACCCATCTTGCGGAAAGCTTTCTCATGCCCAAGTGATCATTCAAAATTGAAACCACTGAGCCATGCGAGATCCCTACGGCTTCCACAATCTCTCGCACTTTCAATCTTCGGTCGGCCAACACCATATCGTGAATTTTTTCGATTGTTTCGGGTGTAGAGACCTCAACTGGGCGTCCAGGACGTTCGGCATCTTCAGTGCTTGTACGGCCACAACGAAATTCAGTAAACCACTTTTTTATCATTGAAATCGATGGTGCAGAGTCCCCATAGCATTTATCAAGCCTAGCCTTGGTCTCGGTAATGGTTTTTTTTCGCAAGAAATAATGCTTAATAAGCACACGAAATTCACTTTTTTCCATTTTCTCCTCAAATTAGTGAGTAGTCTGATAAAAATAGTTGTCAAACACAAACTAACTGACGCAGCAAGTTTAAATTTTGACAGGAGTCAACTGACAAATGCCTGTTGACAGGAGCAGTGTTGCTGTTTCAGTAAAGAGGTCAGAAATTCAAAAAGTCACGGACTTATTGACCCACCCTCGTACCTTTGCGTGGGAAATTTTTTTTCAAAAAATGGTTATTAATGGTACTTCCCAAAGAACCGTTTTTTTGCTTTCGATTTTCTTCAAAATGGTTATTTTGATTAGAATCAAGCAATGCAAATAGTTTCTTTTACTAAAATTTTCAAATAATTTTTTTTTGGATTTTTAAAAAAAATTGTTCAAACTATTTTTTTTTGAAAATCAAATATTATGAAAACTAAATACCTATTCAATTTTTATAAAACTCGGTATTTAACGTATTTTTACACTTCAAGGTAA
Source organism: Dasysyrphus albostriatus (assembly GCA_946251815.1). NCBI lineage: Eukaryota > Metazoa > Arthropoda > Insecta > Diptera > Syrphidae > Dasysyrphus > Dasysyrphus albostriatus. Next base: position 32,833,429 of record OX276338.1, on the reverse strand, counting down.
TTTAAGAAAAAAATTACTTTTATGAAAAAATAAGGCAACCTTCCATATAAATGTTAACTGTAAAATTTTTAATAAATGTTTTTTTTTTTTAACAGTTCCTCAGATTTTTATTAAACTCTTTTTGTGTGTTAAAATTAGTGCAATATACTACCAACAATTATAAAAGTTTGCAAATAGCAATTATAAAAAGTAATTCTCATAGATTATTATTTTTGTATACAAATTTCAAATTTGATTAAAAATTAAAAAAAGTTTATTTTTTTTTTTTCGAAAATTTGATATCTCAAAAACAGGTTGACAAATTTTTCGGAAATTTTATTTTTATCCGCACATAAATAAATACCAACGATTTGCAAACCAAAAATTTTCCTTAAAAATGTTTTAAGAATTTGATATATAAAAAAATTATTTTTTTAAAAAACGATTTTAAATATTTTGTTTCTATACAATCGTATTTAATCAAGAACAAAGATGGTGTTTTTTTTTTATTTTAAATTCAAAGATGATATTTTAGCTAATTCTAATATAGTATTTCATGCTTTTAATGATTTTTCTCTTATAATTTTCATGTCTTTACATCAAGATGGTCTTAAAGACGTGACAGATTTCATAGAAATGGATCCCAAAAGTAATGATGCAGATTTGTTGGAAATGATTCTAAATTTTGAAGCCCCAAAATCGTACCTGATCACTTTTTTGAGTTTAAGGCAAATATATGTATTAGGGCGGTCCTTAAATTGGACGTAGTCTTGGATAGCCCTCATTCGATTCAAAATATTGAAAAACAATTTCCCTATTTTTTTCAGATTTTTACTTCACCCCCCTGGTCACCCTATTTTCACTTAAAGTTACTAGTTATGGGCAAAGGATTATTTTTATAAAACTCAAAAACAAATCAGAATGGACAGATTAGATTCAGACGAGAAAAAAATTTTACTGGAGGGGAGGGGGGTCTATTTCCCCCGTTCAGGCGGGTAGGGTTATTTTCTAGAAATTTGGCCAAAAACAGAAAAAAAATTATTTAAAAAAACGGGAACACTTACAATGCCACGCTATAGCTTTTTTAAAGCCACAATTCCATTCTATAATATGCTTTCTGAATGAAAACTTTATTTAGGAAGCGTGGCTTAAAAAAAAAGCTAAGGCGTGGCATTGTAAGTGTTCCCGTTTTTTTTTTTTTTAAATAATTTTTTTCTGTTTTGATCCAAATTTTGAGAAAATTACCCCTCCCGCCTAAACGGGGGAAAATAGATCCACTACAATTCTATTTTTTGTTCGTCTTAATCTAATCTATACTATACCTCAGATTGTATATGTATTATAGTTAGCCCCTTAAAGTGAAAATAGGGAGACCAGGGGGGTGAAACAAAAATCTGAAAAAAATTAGGAAATTTTGTTTTTCTATGTAGAACCATATGATACCTATCCATCTCAGAATTTCAACCCAATTTAAAGATCCCCCTAATATGTATATATGCGTGAAGGCAGTTTGAAGTGGGTGGGAACAAAAAATTGTTTAAAATCAAGAAAAGATCACACTAAAATGTTCTATATCTTTTCGAAAAGGATTCTTTTGTGTTTAATGTTTATTTCCAGTTGATTGAGTGAATAGTTTTTGGGAAATTAAATTTTAAAGTCAAAATTTTAGTATAAAAGAGTAGGAATTCAAAATATCAGTTATTGTCGATTTGAACCTTAAAAGATTGGTTTTTTTTTACTAAAACTTTGTTCTACAATTTTAAGTTGATTGCAATAGCTTCGATTTTATTTCAAAACCGTCTTTGTAGACCCAAGATTTTCAATGAAAAAGATTTGCAAAATTCGGCAATAGTAAATTTGTAGCAACTAATAAGTATATTAAATAATACAAGAACGAATACAGGGTGCTAAGCATATGATGCATTCTAATAACGGGTGATTTTTTAGCTGGTTTGGTTTTGGCAAAACTTGTTTTGGACAGCTGACGTGTGTTTAGTACCTTGTGTCACTGTCAAACAGCTTCAGTTTGGTTTGCAATTTAACCATGGATCGTCTTACAAATGAACAACGCTTGCAAATTATTGAATTTTACTATCAAAATTCGTGCTCGGTTCGAAATGTTCATCGCGCGCTGCTTCCATTTTATGGTCGGCATTCTCGACCTTCTGAGCAGTCCATTCGGAAGATTGTGACCAAATTTCGCACCAAATTTACTTTGTTGGACATTAAACCACCAACACGTTTACGTACTGTGCGCAGTGAAGAAAATATTGCGGCCGTATCAGCTAGTGTGACAGAAGACCGCGAAATGTCGATTCGGCGCCGTTCCCACCAGTAAGGCCTTTGTTACAGCACTACGTGGAAAATTTTGCGGAAGGATTTGGGCGTAAAGCCTTTTAAGATACAGCTGGTGCAAGAACTAAAGCCAGCCGACCTACCACAACGCCGAATTTTTGGTGAATTGGCTCTTGGAAAGCTGGCCGAGGATCCGCTTTTTTATCGAAAAATTGTGTTCAGCGATGAGGCTCATTTTTGGTTGAATGGGTACGTAAATAAGCATAATTGCCGCATTTGGAGTGAAGATCAGCCAGAAGCATTGCAACAGCTACCAATGCATCCCGAAAAAGCCACTGTTTGGTGCGGTTTATGGGCCGGCGGCATTATTGGGCCATATTTCTTCAAAGATGATGCGAATCGCAGCGTTACTGTCAATGGTGAACGCTACCGAGCGATGATAACAAACTTTTTTTTGCCCGAAATGGAAGTTCTTGACATGCATGATATGTGGTTTCAACAAGACGGTGCCACATGCCACACAGCACGCGAAACAATGGCGCAATTGCGAGGCGAGTTTGGTGAACAGTTAATTTCACGTTTCGGGCCGGTCAATTGGCCGCCTAGATCGTGCGATTTGACACCATTAGATTATTTTTTGGAGGGGTATGTCAAGGCTAATGTCTATAGGGACAAGCCCGCTTCGATTGACGCACTGGAAGCCAACATCCATGCATTCATTCGTGAGATACCGGCCGATATGTGTGAAAGAGTATGCCAAAATTGGACTCAGCGGATGGGCTACCTGAGACGCAGCCGCGGTCAACATTTGCATGAAATTATCTTTAAACATTAAATTGCAAGGTTCAAACTATCGATTCAAATAAATATTTCATTCATTTTTTCGAATTTTTTGTGTTTTTTTTTAAAAAAAAGTTCTAAACCTCTTAAAAAATCACCCGTTATAAGAACAACACAATTTGTCCCTTTAATTGGTTTGCAAGACTTTGAAAATTTGGTGAAGAAAAACGGTTCGGTGAATCAATTTGAAAATTTACAGAAATATTTATGCTGTCAATGTCATGTAATTAAATACAAAAGATTTACCGAAAGACCACAAAAAGTAGTTTTTTTAGTACATTTTTTTTTAAATAAAAATGAAGAGTCAGAAATAAATTAATTTCTACAAAATCTCAAACAAATCATGTAAAACTCCTATTCAAATTTCCAAAACTGTCATTGAATTTGCTATGACAACATTATTTGCTGACATCTTGGTAATCAAAGCCAAAAGTACAAACGTAAAACGTAAGTAAGTAAAACGAGAAAAAAAATTTAAGTGACTAAAAAAAATTATTTATGAAAATGAGGACCTTTAAAAAAAATACAAAAACCAAACATTTATTTTTTTGCAGATAAATATTAAAACAAAAAACATAAACTGTAATGCTTTTTGTTTCAACTCAATACGACCACTCATCACAAAGATACGGCTCCTTAAAAAAACACTAACAAAAATTGAAAATATGTGTTATTTAAATTTCCGTGACTACCTAGTGTATAAAATTCTTAAAACATTTTTAAGGAAAATGGTTGGTATGCAAGTAATTTAAAAAAAAAATTGTCAACCTGAAAATTTTTTTTAAATTCAAGAACTTTTTTTGTTGAACATTTTGATAAGTGTTATGAGAATTATTATTGCTGTTTGTAAAGTTGTATATTTTTTGGTGGGTAATATATCGCATCAAAATAAGCATACGGATAAAGTTTAATAAAAATCATAGGAGCTATTGTAAAGATAATAATATTTTCCCTAACGATTTTTTAACATGTATATATGTTATATTTTAATTAGTTATTAATTTTTTCTTAAAATACTTTTAAGAGTATAAAAAACTTAAAAAACCGAGTTTAATAAAAATCGACCGTTTAGTTTTCATAATATGTATTTGATTTAAAAATAAAAAAAAATTGACATTTTTTAAAAATTTAGAAAATATTTGTTGGGAATTTTTTTTTAAGAAAAACTGTTTGCATTGTTAAGACGCTTCTGTATAAAAAATTATTGAAATCAAATTAACCGCTTTGAAAAAAAAAATCGAGAAAAAAAAAATGGTTCTTTGGGAGGTACAATTAATAACCATTTTTTGAGAATTCGTTTCCCATCCAAAGGTAGTTTTTAGTAAAAAAAAAAAAAGTTGTCGAGCCATTTTTGAGAAAAATAAGATTTTGTAAAACTGCCAAAAAAAAAAATTGTATAGCAGGTACCGTTATTTTTAGTTCTAAAAAAAATGAAAAAAATGTGTGGGTAGAATCACCAGAAACCACTATGTCCCAAGTTTAAAGAAAAACGATCCAGCCATTTAGACTGTAACCGAACAGACAGGCATAATTTTTCCACCCACTTTTTTGGTGTTCTCTATCACCATATTGACATGTTTGATTTTTATCTAAGGAATTTTTATAGAATTTTTTTTTATTTCACGATATATTTACGACAAATTTACGCCAAATTCACACATACTCCTTTTCTATTTTTTTTTTTTTTTTTGAGTTAATTTTACTTTATTTTGAGGGGTGGTTGTGCTGACTTGACTGTCAAGTTAGCATAACCAGGGGTTAGTTTAAAAAAAAACAAGCGCGACAGTTTTTTTTTCACGACAATTTTACGACATTTAATTCAATTATTGGATTCTAAAAATTTTAAAGTGGTAATGCTAACTTGACGGACATTGAAATTTGACATCAGTTTGGAGCGAACTATTGGTCACTTCTGGGTATTTATTATTTAAAACATCATTTTACTCTTATTCAGGGATCGAACCATTCTGGAATAATGTTTGATAAATTTATTTCAAATTTATTCGGAAAATGATTTGACAATGCTTTTTTGCAAAGTTCATTTAAATATGAAAATATCACTGTCGATGGCAAGCGAAAACGTATCACTACCGTGGCATTTCATCACTTTTACCAACATGAAAAATCTGGGGGCTGATTGTAATTCTGTGAAAAAGTAAATCGAAAAACATTTCATGCTTTCACACTAATTCTGATTCCCGTTCTGTGCAAATGTGGAACCAAACATCAAAAATTTTCATATGAAAAATGTTTTTCCGTGTCGTCATTTGGGAGTGGATATCCAAAATGAAAACGTGAATAACAACGTGAACAAACAATGTCAAATTCAATCATATCTCTTTCTCTGCAAAATCCATAAAGAAAAAAAGTGTTTCTATTTCATGCATTTCTCTGCTTTATCAAAAAACACAAGAAACTTGAGAGAATCGTGCAATTTTCAGGAGAAATGGTAAGGTGGTTCGAGCATCGACAATATAGTTTTCATTCACAGAACTAGAATCGTTTATTTCCGTCAAGTTAGCATTACCACTTCAAATTTTTTTTTAATTGGATTAATCGTTGTAAATTTGTCGTGAAAGAAAAAGTTTTGTCGCGCTTGTTTTTTAAAAATTAAACCCTGGTATTATAATAACAAAACAAAACAAAATGTTTATTTTTTTCAATAAATTTTATTTTTAAATTTCACTTAAAATCACAATAAGCTTGAACAATAATTTTACTATCCACCAATTTTTCTCATTTTACGTGTCTGAGCAACACTTCCTTTGAGATCGAAACTATAGAAAAATTCCTTATTCGCTTTAACATTTGCTAAAGCAAAAAAATTTGTTTCAGGAAAATATGGTGGAAATTTTTCAGCATCAAACCAAACATTTTTTAATACAAAGTGATAGTCCTAAAAAAAAAATACAAAATTTGTTTTTATTTTTTTATTTAAACAAAAGAGTTTATTTAAAATTTTACGAACTTACTTTTGGAATAGGACATTTTTTTGGCAAATCCCCAGATTCAGTCAGTGCTTCTTTATAGATACTCAATAGATTCGCTTCAATTTTTCCTTCAAGGAAATCACATCCATTGAGGTTTTTCAAACTTAATAAAGACATTCGTTCATTATTGCCCCTGATAACATCAAAATTTAATGAGTAAGTCATCGTTCGGATTTCATGGACCATTTGCAAATCAAAAAATGCACGACCTTGTTTAAAAGTAGTTTTATCAATAAAGCATTGTATCTTGCTTACATATTTTGGATTGGAAGTACAATTCAAAGAATTCAATATTATTTCAAAATCACGCTGTGTAGTAAAAAAAAATATTAAAATATGTAAATATTTATTAAAATTATGAATTGTACTTACTTTTCCATAAGAAGTATGAAATATAACAAAACACAAAAACAGCAAAGAACTCAATGTTGAGTTCATGATGTCGAATTAAATCGAGGTTGGAAGAGAAGACTCACACATTTATACACAGAATAGCTTTTCAAAATGCGAAATATTTGTAATTTGATTTTAATTACTTTTTTTTTGAAACAAACAAAGATATCGTGTTAATTGCATTTAATGATTTGATTGCATAAAAACATTTAGTTGGGTCAATGATCGGAGGAAAATTACCTTGTAACATTAATTTATTTTTGGAATTCAATTGCTCTTTTTTTTTCTAAATGTCATCAAATGTCGAATTAGCCTAACTTAAACGGAAAATTACCAAAAAGATTTGTTTAAATCGGTTGAGTGAATTCAGATTTTCACAAAATACCGACAAAATAATTGAAAGGCAAAGAGGGGTAAACACCGATCTTTGGTTAAAATAATTATTCATAAAGAATAATTAGGTATGTGATCCCCATTAAAGCCTTTTTCCAAAATACCACCCTATATGTGAACACGCCCCCCAAAATGGAGTTGAACGCTTTTTAAAGGATGATCTATGATCTACAGGACAGAACTTACGGAACCTGCCTAATGGATTACGATGTAACGGGTGATTTTTTAAGAGGTTTAGAACTTTAAAAAAAAAAACACAAAAAATTCGAAAAAATGAATGAAATATTTATTTGAATCGATAGTTTGAACCTTGCAATTTAATGTTTAAAGATAATTTCATGCAAATGTTGACCGCGGCTGCGTCTCAGGTAGCCCATCCGCTGAGTCCAATTTTGGCATACTCTTTCACACATATCGGCCGGTATCTCACGAATGAATGCATGGATGTTGGCTTCCAGTGCGTCAATCGAAGCGGGCTTGTCCCTATAGACATTAGCCTTGACATACCCTCACAAAAAATAATCTAATGGTGTCAAATCGCACGATCTAGGCGGCCAATTGACCGGCCCGAAACGTGAAATTAACTGTTCACCAAACTCGCCTCGCAATTGCGCCATTGTTTCGCGTGCTGTGTGGCATGTGGCACCGTCTTGTTGAAACCACATATCATGCCGCCGGCCCATAAACCGCACCAAACAGTGGCTTTTTCAGGATGCATTGGTAGCTGTTGCAATGCTTCTGGCTGATCTTCACTCCAAATGCGGCAATTATGCTTATTTACGTACCCATTCAACCAAAAATCAGCCTCATCGCTGAACACAATTTTTCGATAAAAAAGCGGATCCTCGGCCAGCTTTCCAAGAGCCCATTCACCAAAAATTCGGCGTTGTGGTAGGTCGGCTGGCTTTAGTTCTTGCACCAGCTGTATCTTAAAAGACTTTACGCCCAAATCCTTCCGCAAAGTTTTCCACGTAGTGCTGTAACAAAGGCCTAACTGCTGGGAACGGCGCCGAATCGACATTTCGCGGTCTTCTGTCACACTAGCTGAAACGGCCGCAATATTTCCTTCACTACGCACAGTACGTAAACGTGTTGGTGGTTTAATGTCCAACAAAGTAAATTTGGTGCGAAATTTGGTCACAATCTTCCGAATAGACTGCTCAGAAGGTCGAGAATGACGACCATAAAATGGAAGCAGCGCGCGATGAACATTTCGAACCGAGCACGAATTTTGATAGTAAAATTCAATAATTTGCAAGCGTTGTTCATTTGTAAGACGATCCATGGTTAAATTGCAAACCAAACTGAAGCTGTTTGACAGTGGCACAAGGTACTAAACACACGTCAGCTGTCAAAACCAGTGTTGCCAAAACCAAACCAGCTAAAAAATCACCCGTTACAAATTTTTCTCGGGGACCTCAATACTCAAATTGGAAAGGAAGAAACCTACGGCTGATTGAGTGGTAGACGCAGCCTCAATGAAGAGACAAATGATAACGGCTCCGACCAATAGACTTTTCAGAAGATCTTAATACGGTGATAAGAAACACTAGGTTTCCACGGCTACGAAATTACAAAGCAACCTAGGGATCCCCAAATGGTCGATTCGCCAACCAAATCGACTACGTGATAATGGACAAAAGACACGCCTCCTAAATCTTAGACTATTTTACAAGAAAATTCACGTATGCCGTGAGTCGACTGTGACCATTTTCTTTTTGCTCAAAGGTTATGAGCTAGACTGTCAAATTAAAAGAAACAACGAACCGCCTAAAGAAGAATTTTGATGTTGGTCGCTTTGGGATAACTGGAGTCGTCAGAGCCTTGAGAGAGCATGTAAGCGAGAAGCTTTCCCTTGTGCATTCGCCTGCCATAGACGACAACAACCAGTGGTACCAGTATCACAATATCATCAAAGAAGCAACCGAATCCACAATAGGCTTCCAATCACTTCCGAAAAAAACCGTGGAATGATGAAGAATGCGTACAGCTAAAAAGTTGACAAAAGATGCACATGCGCATTTGAAAAAAGAAACAGCAAAAAGGGATTCGAGCAAGTGAAGAGAGGAGAAGACGACCTTGCGTGGAAAGAAGCTTTCTAGCTCAAAAAGAACGAAGAGTCTCGCAATCAAAACAACACTTGACAGATTTTTTTTAAGATCAAGCAACCGGCCTCTAATTTCTAAAGCAGGCTCTTCGAAACAGCAAAGTTAACCGAAGCACAGAAAATAGTCGATGAATTCAAACTTCATTTCCAGTAGCTGCTAAATGGGTATCAGGTACAGCGCGAAATTGGACAAGGAGAGAACCCTTCTAGTCAATAAAGACCCAGGACTACCAACCAGTATAGAAGAGGTAGGCTTATAGTTATAAGGAGTCTCAAGAACAACAAGGCTTCCGGATCTAATGGCTTACTAGCGGAACTCTTCAAGAGGAGGACATATTTTTCAAAGGGTGAATGCATCAACCAAATTAAGTCAGAAGGAAACATGCCCAATGACTAGTTTATCAGCTCCATATGTCCCATCAACATAAAGGCGATCTTATGTCTTGCAAGAACTATTGAGGTAGGTAAATCCCTGATAAACGTTGCATACAAGATCCTATCTAACGTACTGTGTGAGCGTCTTAAGCCAATTTGGAACACATTACAGTGTGGCCAGAAGCCAGGCAGATCACCCATAGACCAAATATTCGTTCTCAGGTAAATCCTGGAAAAGACTACTAACGAATTTTAATTCGAGACTCACTATCTATTCATCGACGAATATAGGGCGAGGGCTGAGCTTGGGGTCGCGGGAAAAGTGATTGTGTCGCACGGCATTGAAAAATATGCAATGCAATGTGCAACTAGGGACGAGCACTTTTGAACTATTTAAAGCATGCACAGGATTTCGGAAAGGAGTTTTGCTATCACGTGAATTCTTCAATCTCATTCTGGAGCCGCAAAAAGTACCCTGGGCAGGTGGTGTTAGGTAAGGTTATGTTAGAAGGGGTGATAATACGGCAGGCCGCATCATCTCACTCGGATCTCAGTGGGTCCATTGCGCTCCCCAGGGTGAAAGGTGGGTGGTGAGGAGGGATAGGGAGGGGGTTGAGGGGAAGTTTTAGGTGTGGGTTCCTCCCTGAACCATCCTGAGCTCTAAATGGTTTTCAGGATGTTTTTCAGTGGCAAGACAGACATGTTCCCCAGTTCGCCAAAGAAGTATTCTCCTAGGGCTGCTTTTCTGGTGCTAGCTAGGCTGGGGCATTCACACAAGAAGTGAGGGAGCCCTCTTCCACAACTTCATCATGACACCCTCTACATAAGTCCGATGAATTGATGCCTATTCTGTTTATGTGGATTCCCATAGAGTTGTGGTCCGTTAGGACGCCAACTATGAGTGATAATTGAGGCCTGCTTAACATGAATAGTTATTTAGTTTTTTTCTTCGAAATATTTGGCCAAAGGTTCTTTGAAACCCGACAGCTGTCGATGGATGACCATCTGACATTTGTAGTTTCTAAAAAACTCTGGCGTATTCTACTTTTTTCTTGCTCCAGTGGCATGAGAACCGAGGCTTCGATTTGGCTCGGATCAAGAGATGATCCGCTTTTGGCCAGTTCATCTACCATTTCGTTCCCCAGAATTTCCCTATGTCCTGGGACCCAGCTTAGGGTAACTGTGTTCGTTCCGTTGAGTACTCTTAATTCATTTCGGCAACGTTCGATCAGTTTGGACTTTAAGGTGGTTGAGGAAATGACTTCAATTGCCGCATGCAATCTATTAAAATGTCGATATTATTGTTGACTAATTCAAGTGAGGCAAGATGTATCGCGGCTTCACAAACTGCACTTCTGCTTGGAATACACTGCAAGAGTTTGGAAGCTTCATAGAACTATTTATGGGTGGGTTATCTGAATAGATGCCTGACCCAATACCCTCCAAGGTTTTGGAACCTTCGGTGAAGACCGAAACATGATTTGCATTAATGATCCCAGAGTTCCTTGGTGGGGGATATCTGTCATGGGTAGTGGGTTAAAATCAATGTGCGGTGAAACGTAGTCTGTTTGAATGTCAATGTCTGTAAAATTCATTATAGATTTATGACCTTGAAGCACTTTTGGCCGCCAACTCTTTCGTAAACAGAAGGTGTTGTTAGCACTGATGGTACAATTTTCAACAGATCTATCCCACTCTTAGGCTATGATGATGTCGATGAAGTCCAGAAAATCAAAACACGTCGACAACATAGGCTTAGCTACAATGATCGACAGTATTGCTCCAGCCAAGAGTCTGAATCCTAGCCCGCATGTTCAAGAGAACAAAGAAGATCAAACCTCCAGTTATAAGCACCAAATCATCGGAAGGCTTGGTCCAGATTACAGGAAGCAGCGTGCTTGGGATCTTTAATAATTTAAGGTCACAGTGTTTCAGGCTACACGGACTTGAAGCCGAATAAGTAAGGAAGTAAGTAAGTAAAGAGATCATACAATTAAACGTTAAATTAACAGAAGATTCAATTTTTAAAGAAATAAATTCTGGTGTTCCGTAAGTGAGGGTTCTTGGTCCAGTTCTTTTTCCTTTTTTTTTCAAACTACTCCACAAGAAGGTTAGTTTGCGGATACCTGCATTTTGTTGGATGATCTAAAATTTTTACCGAGTCCGAACGGCTAGATGAGAAAGCACTTATTCATGACAAGTATACTCTTGGAGGATTTGTCAGCTCCTCGCAAGAGGAAGTTCCTCGGAAAAAAACATGTCTGCTTTTAGATGGCAGCGGCTGGGAATCGAACCCAGACCTTTGGCATGACAGTCCTAAGCACTAACCATCATGCCACGAGGTAAGCCTTGTAGATATAGATCAAATGAAATTTTAGCCTTTATTATTTAAAGGCTATCCTAACGGTGATTTATTAAGGTTTGCTACACTCAATTTCAATTGTTTTACATCAAATATCTTCTTAAAAAATAAAATACTAATAATATATGCTACCAGACAGACAGACTGACTGACTGCTTTCCTAAACTATGCCATCGATGATTTCTTTCGAAGCTTCAATCTTAAAATTCATTCAATGTGAATATCAATTTATATTTTTTTTATCAGCTTAGCTCTTTTATTATTCACCTCAGCTCAACTCCAACAACACGCCAACGTCATGAATATTATAACTTTTCAATGAATGATATATTACGAAAAAGGGGAGAAGCCACATCACCTGAACTGCTTTTCAATGTACAAAATTATATGCAGATGCATTCAACTTCTATAATATATCAAAGGACAAGTTTATATAAACAAAATAAAAAATAAAAAAAATATATAAAAAAAGAAATTTATAAAACTTGCAACAAAGGTGTTAAATCACTCAAACTGAGTGCCCGTTGCATACCTAAAGGTTGGCTCCAGAACAAGTCGATAAAAGAATAACTTAAAAAGCAAAAAAATTACAAAGAACAACAACAACATTATACACAAACTTTTAAGACCAATTGAACCTGAATTAAATAGTTTTACTTAATAAATACCAGCAATTTTCAAATTAACTTCAACTTTAGTCCTTCTTTTTGTGTGAAAGCCTTTTTCTGCAGCCGCAGAAGCAGCACAGCATTTTCAATTAACTTTCATCAAACTGAGACCACTTTTCTCCTGCTCCACCATCATCAACCTATACTTACTGATCTTCCTCGTTCTCCTCCTGTCACGAAGAATTTACAAAGCCGAAGAAAACAGCTGGAGCAAGCAAATATCTACAAAAAAAAAAGAAAAAAAAAGTTTCCAGTCAAAATGATACAAACTCATTCGAACTGATTTTAATGGCATTTCCCAGTTAATAGTGAAAAATTGAGCTAATGGACGAAGAGCCCGACACCAGCTAGAGTTTCGGTTGGTCGTCATCCATAGTTAAGCGGCATGGTTCGTCCGTCGTCGTTGCCATAGCCATTCACATCAGAAGTCTTTGTAGTCCCCCTCCAGCGTTTTTCCATCTGATGCAGCAAATAAAAAGTTTGGATTTGGAAGGTACTTAAAATAAACAACAACAAAATAACAACAAGAAAAAAACACACAAACAACACAACACCAGTCCAAAAACTAACAAACAGAAAAGGAGAGATTGAGACGAACGCAGGAAACAAGGAAACGAAGCAATTAAAATAACAAAACAAAAAAACAAACTTCGAATTCCGGAATGACCTAGTTTTTTGAAATTTCGGTGAGTGGAATGGTGCAGCACTGCCAAAGTATTTCTGTTGCCACTGCCACTGCCACAGACACTGATTGGACGCAAAGTGCAATGAAGTTACGACGACGATACGATTTATGCATACCTGCTTCAGGCCCGTAGATTGGATTATCGAGTAGGTGGGTGGGTAGTATCATCGATATTTTTACCAAAAATGTCTGGGAAATACCACTCGACGTAGCGGTAAGGCATTTAACTGTCAAGCACGTAATTGATATTTTTTTAGGGTTACTGCTTCTCGCGGGAAAAGACAAATTTCATAAGAGTAGGTATGCAGTGATGCCAGATCGTGCACGAAAACCCTTTTCGTTTACAAACAAAAAATAAGCTAAAAGGGCGAAAAGGAATTTTCATGCCACTCAGTTGAAATATAAGGCATTTTAATTTTTCAAACTTTGTATCCTATTTTTCGATATGTAATTTGCAGATGAGGAAGGGGGATGAAAAATTTTATAAACCACATTTGAAAATATTCGGTGAAGTAAATTGACGAATCGTTCCTTTGTAAACACTGGCGCTGGTGTGGAATGTGGATACGAACTAAAAATTTTATTTCTCGCCATTTTGAAATTACGAAAACATTAAGAGGAAAACAAAATCTGCAGAATCATCACATTTGAACAATCTCGTTCCTCCACGTGTAAGCAAGCCCCTTAAAATAATAAATTAAATGATTTTTCGTTAAATTTTGTCTCTTTTGATATACAATTTCTATGTGGGCAATGTTTGTGGGCATTTGTTTTGGATTTTGGAAAAGGGAATTTTTGATCGAAGTCGTGGACATAGCAATTTGAATAGTCTGACATCAATGTACGTATCTCTTTTGCCATCGTTTAGTTCCTCTCAGTTTAGTAGTTCGGATTCATTGTAAAATAATCGTTTAACAATGACATATCAGCAAATAATCAAAGTCATCGCCTGGCCATATAACACCATATAAAAAAACTGTTTACATCATCTATCTTGAAGAAGGTAAAAGATTGGTTCGAAAATATACCTTTAACAGTAGGTAACATAAAAAAGATGTCCTAGGTGACTTTCCTGAGGAACCCCCAATTCGGCTTGTAAAGGGTTTGAGAATATAAACACTGATCAGCCGACAATGAGAAAATTCAAAATAAAAAAACATTTTCTATGACAGATACTATTAATAGTTGCTAAGTGAAAAATTGTATAATTTTTTGTAGCAGATCGTATTAATTTTAGTATATGGAAAAAGTTTAATCAAAATCGTAGGAGTCGTTTTTGAGAAAAAAAAAAAATTTTACTTTCCAGTTTTTTAACTTTTGTATGGATGGTGCTGTTATTTTTTCATATACATATGTAAAATTTTTTTCTTAAAATATTTTAGAGAGAGAGAATTAGATTTGCAAAACATATATATCGTGGTTAAAACTAAAAAACTCTTAAGCATCGAGTTTCAAAAAAAAAAAACGGATCATATCGTTTTCGAAATATTTGATTTTTCAAAAAAAAAATTGTTACATTTTTTTGCAATCCAAATTTTTTTTAATTTAAGTACACAAATATATTCCTAGTTTTTGCAAGCTTCTGTATACAAAAAATGATTGAAATTAGTCAAACCGTTTTGAAGAAAATCGAAAATTTAAAAAATGGTGGAGGTACCATTAATAACCATTAAAAAAAATGGTTTTCCATACAAGAAAAGTTGTCGAGCCGTTTTTGAGAAAAATACGATTATGTAAAATTGCTCAAAAAAATATTGTATGGCAGGTATTGTATTTTTTTTTTGTTCCAAAAAAGAAATGTAATCACCAAAAACCACTGTGTGCCAAGTTTGAAGCAAATCGATCGGGCCGCTTAGACTGTAGACGAACAGACAGACAGAATTGTGCCACCCACTTTTTTGGTGTTTTTCTATCATCGTAATGTCATGTTTGATTGTTATCTCAAATTTTTTTTTGCACGAGACCAAAACTTGCCTTATAGTATCTACTACTCGTACCTATATTTCAAGAAAAATAAGCTCGAGATTGTGATTCAACTTATTATTACGATGATAGGGATACGGAAAAATTGGGCCTCACAATAATTCTGTAGCTGTCGGTTGAACTACAGCCTAAGCCACTGAATCGATTTTTTTTTTTTTTCAAATTTGGTACAAATCAGTTTTGGTCACGCCTCCCATACAATTTTTTTTTTTTAAGTAAGGAAAATTATGAAACTATGGTATTTACCTATTATGGATCCCTGAAATTACGCCATAGGAAATTACGCAAGAAAATTAAAATGGAAAAAAGCCGTAAATTATGGCTTTTTTTTCCTAGGAAAAGGAACCTAAAAAGTTTTTTGTGAATTCAGAATTTTTTTGGATATTTTTTCTTAAAATTTCTTAGCCTTTTTTCCTTAAAGAATAATGAAAAATGTCCAAATTTGTTGTTTTGGAATAAACGCCAAAAATTAGTTTAGGGTTTTTTTTTCCAAACAAAAGAGGAGAAACGCCTGAAAAAAAACTGTTTTGCTTTTTTTTGCAAATCAAAAAAAACATACATGTTCGTAAAATGTATGCATATTATATATTGAACAAAATAATTGTAAATAACATTACCGTTAAAAGAGCGTTGTTGGGAAATTGTAACGAAAATAGTTGTTTTTAATTAATTTTGATGAAGACTACGCCATGTATAGGAACAACACAATTTGTCTCTTTAATTGGTTTGTAAGACTTTGAAAATTTTGCGAAGTAAAAAGGGTTCAGTGAATCAATTTGAAAAATTACAAAAATATTGATACTGTAAAACTCTATAAGTTTGCATACCAATGCAAGTCATGCAATCAAAATTTGAAAGGTAACAACAGATTTACCGAAAGACAAAAAAAAAGTTATTTTTAGAGTAAGAAAAATAATAATTTCGACCAAATCTTAAAAAAAAATCTTACTGAAATTTTCATAACTGTCCTTGGATTTTTGTTGACGTCATTATTTGCGGAGGTATTAATAATCAAAGCCAGAGGTATTTTTTTTACTAAAATACAACCGATTGTTCAAAAAATTGTGCGGTACCAAAGGAAATTAAATTGAAGCTGAATAAACGGGCTATCTGGTAATTACATTTGATTAATTAAAAAAAAAATGTTATGAAAATGAGGACCTTCAAAAAAAAACAAAAAACAAAATTCTTTTAGTTTGGTGTCAGTTCTTACAACTAAGCAATAACGGTACAGCAAAACAAAAAACTGTATATTGCTTTTTCTTTCAACACAATACCACTACTCATCACAAGGATACAGCTCTTTTAAAAATTCTAATAAAAATTGAAAAAAAAAAAATGTGTTCCTTTAATTTCCGTGACTAGTGTATAAAAAATTAATTTTTAAGAAGTTGTTAAAAGTTAAAAGAACTAATTAAATTTTTTGTATTTGTTTATATTCATTTAAAAAGTTTAAAATTCCAAGCAACTTAACCATAACAGCAAGTTCGTTACAAAAGCTTATATAAAATTAAAATAATTTTAATAAAAAAAACTTTTATAACAAAAATGTTTAAAAAATCGTTAAGGAAAACTTATTTCAAAAATGATAAAAATTATATAAAAAAAAATGTATTTAATTTTTGCTGCTGAACGGATTTAAATGAACTTCTAATATACAAATTTCAAAATCAATTTTTTTATTTTTTAACGTTTTAAATAGTGACCATGACCATTCAGAAAACAAGGTAAAATTGTTGAAAAAAAAACTTAAGAAAATAATTCATAAGAAATCGCACTAATTACTGAAATTAAGTGCTTTGTCTTAACAGCTTAATAGTCTTAATAAATTTTTCGAAAAATAAAAAAAAAAATATTAACAAAAATTACTTTGTTTTAAAAGGTAATTAAGTAAAGAAGATATAACGTGACATTGTAAATATCACCGTTGATATTTAATATTTTTTTCTCTATTAGGTCAATTGTTGTAGAAAATTGCCCATCGCACCTAAATGGGGTGGAAAATAGAACCTCGTTCAAAAATGATTTTGAGCCCTGGTGACGCTGTCGGAAGTTTTAATTGTAAATGTAAAACTTTTCTCCAGAATCAACGAAGCTCTATATTTCTCGAAGAAGGACAAGCTGCCTTCTGTCCCTTTTTTCGGTTTCTAAAGTCTAAAACTGACCTCTCGTGAAATAAAAAAAAGTACATTTCACATTCTTTCAATAGCCGCATATCTTAAAAACCTATTTGAGTGTGAGGGGAATAGCGATGGTGGAACGCTTTTACAATAAAAATTTTGTATGAATTTCTAATTTTTCCTCCACTTATATACTTGGTCTTTTTCTTTTCACGAAATAGGAAATATAAATATTCTTGTTAAAATTTCAGACAAAACTCATTTTAACTTTTTCCCTACTACTGGCTACGCAACTGACTATTTGTTACTCTTTATCGATATAGCCAGTAAAATGAAAACAGAAAGCGAAACACGATAAACGTAAATTTCATCCATAATCCCATCGAACGAAAAATACCTACATCCTTATAACAAAATCTGTGTCCGTTCGTCGTCCGTGTCATCCCCAGTTCAACAACGGGTTATCTCTTTTTGGGAAAGAACGAACGATGCACAAATGCACATGCATAACTAGGACACGTTTATTTGGATTATTTTGTCATAAAAGCTTGCAGGCCACATCGGCATGATTATTAAATTAGTGTCGGCTATTTTTCACTTGATTTATTATGCGAAGTGAGTATTTAGTAGTATACATATATATGGGTAAAGGGAATGGACGAGAAATTTCTTATTATATTAATTGAAAAATAGGTTGAAAATTAGAAGGTTCGATTGATTTAATTTCATAGATGAAATAAATACACTGTCATATCAAGGAATAGGTACCCAAATTTTTAAAGCAATCATTTAATGTAATCTGCAAATATTAACTCCTTTTACTTTACATCTGAACACTATGTTGCTTTTAATAATTTCAAAATGTTAACTTTATTTCTCAGTGAATGAAGAAAAATATGTTCCACAATCTTTTTCACGTCATTTATTCAATTCCCAAGGGTTCTTCTTTTCCACCAACCAACCTGTTGCATTAATTTCAAAATTTAAAATAATATTTTTTCTACGAATGGAAAGTGAATACGTTTCACAATTTTTTCATATCACTTATTCAATTGGCAAGTGCTCTTCATAAAAGTCACTTCACGTGAATTGAAAATGGATACTTTCCACTGCTTTTTTTTACTATATTAAAAATGTTAAAATATGACGAGGGAAAAACCTTATTCAAAAAGTTCTACATTTAACAATAAATTCACTTTGGAAGCTACGGAATATAAATCAAATGGAATTTTACCTTTATGATTTCGTATGAATATTTCATTTTTACTCTCCGAGTAAGCTTAAATAAAAAAAGGGAGGTAGGTATAGGTAGAAATGATGGCACCAACGAGAGTACTTGAGATATGTAAAATATAAGCAAATCATCCAATTTTGTTTCGCAATGAAAGCTGTGGAATGAAAATATATTGATTTCACACCGAATTTTTTCATTGTCATATTAAATTTTCACTTGAAGTATAATTGTATCCAAAGTCTAATTTTATTTTATCAACATATGATCTACGAAGTCTTATACAACAGTACGGGTGTTAGTAAGATGTTTACAGAACATCTTTGCTGGAAATATAAATAGCTTCCACAGCTTCTTTTTTTAAACAAAATTCATTGAATGGCAAATAATAAACTTTTCCATAAGTCACTTCACTTCAGTTTCTTTAAAGGCGCACCTCTTTGTATAAGATTAAAATCTAGAGTGAACAATTGTGGAACTCATTCATTTTTCATTTCACGAAATGTGAACAGGTACTTAGCTAAGTAGTAATTAAAACAAACAATATGATGGAAGGGGTTTTTTAACGATGATACTCTTCGGAGCTTTTCGCACCATTTAATATCATATAGAAGGTTTGAATGAATCAGCAACAACTTTCAGTGAACCACCAACAATAGTGTATAGACTGATGGAGTCAGGTTGACTCAATGTCTTTGAAAATAAAAAAAGGAAATTACAAAACGAATTAACCTTAAACTAGAAAACATACTTTACAAAAAAAAAAAAAAACAATAAAAAATAAAGTTAAATAAGAATCTCAGGTCATTGTGCCATGAATTTTTCTTTCCTCCTCCTCCGGCTTGAAAAAAAAAACATTCTAAGCCAATTACCCCTTTCCGTAGTAATTAATCTTCCCAATCGAGAATTGATGCGATAAATCCAAAAACCAGTTCCGAAACTAAAAAAAAAAAAAATGTGTCCTCCTGTTGTTATTCAGTCTTCTTCTATCCGAACATAAATACAAATAAAGATAAACTTAGCCATTACGTACCTTAACTCGTATATCTCAACGATAGCCCTATTCAGTGGATTGGGTCTTTGATTTTCATCCAATACACATAACTAACTCTGGACTGGAATCTGGATGAACAAACAACAATGACGACGACAATAAAACCAGATGACAATGTGTACCAAAACAAACGCACTTGATATACTTCTTCAATCTAGATTCTAGAAGTCGGTCCACTTATTATAGGCTTTTTATCATTAGCACAGGCTTATTTTATAATATTCCAGGAGGTAATGTTGCATTTTGGGGGTTTTGATATCTGATATTGCAACGATCAAGATTTACATTACAATATCTTTTTGCTTAACAAATGAAATAATTTAATAATATTAAGTTTCTGGTTAAAAATTATAAAATAATTGAATTGGGTAACATTTTCCATTCTGAAGTTTTAATTTTTGATGATGCATTTGAACGTTTTCAGTGGTATTTGGCCAAAAAGCAAGTCTTGTTGGAAGTAAAAAAACATAAAAATTAAAAAAAAATAAACCCCTAGGAAAGATTGACTTTATCGTTCGCAACGTCCTATCCCAGACTATACCCAATCAGAAAGATTTCAATTCTTCTTCTTTGATGATGGTGTGCAAATATAGGTAGGTAACATAACAACCTGAAAATATATCTACTGAATACCAAAGATTCAATCGTTTGGATTAAAATGCGAACTCAGGAAGTTCTTGTTTGGATTCGAATTCTAGTATATAATGAGAATCGGCAGTTTTAATTTAATTCTTACTATTCTTACGTTTTAATAAGTTTATTCCAAATCTAATTGAGTTATATTGAAACAGCATTTAGACCATAATCCTGAAACGATAGGGAAGATAATGGTTCAAATAATACGCCCAAACAGCTTAAAATTCGTAAATTGGTAAAGAAATTCAAGAAACTGAAAGTATTGGAAAAAGATTTTCTAATTGAAACAGTGTTATTGAGCCAAGAATATTGCTGCACAAAAATAACAAAATAGTTGAGCACTAAATATAAAAAAAAGGAAAGAATATCGGGCATGTAATAAGATATCTGGCTCTGGAATTTAGCCCTTTATGTGAGAGACATCCAGAACGCAAAATGCCACCTAAGAGGTCAGGAGTTAGTCAACCAATTTCAACAACTGTACAACATTTTAAATCAATGGTTTTGAGTACCTACCTTATTTCTTTTAAATTCGCTTAGAAGTATACCATCAAGAGAGGCACTAACTTCTTAACCAATAAGTGACCACTTAGAAGAAATTTAAATTTTTAAAAAATGGCGCCCAATCTGTAGCCGGGTCAGGAAACCAAAATCTCATCGCTTCTTCTGATTGGTGACCTAATTTGTATACCTTTTGTAATTCATTTTTAACATGCTAAGGATTGAATTTAGTTTGGAAATTATAGTTGTATATTGTAATCCTTGTCGCTTGGACGCCATTTTTAATAATGGCGCCCAATCTGGGCAATCTGGGTAAAATAAAATAAAAACGCATAAATTACTTAGAAAATTTCCATGGTTAAGATAACAGATGATGTGTTAAAAAAAGGTGTTGAGTAAGGCACCTTCGGGTAAAATATTAGTGTTACCAATTTTCGGGAACATGCTTTTTTTATATCAGAGGGTTGTCCCTTAACTTTTTGATAATTTAATATTTTGAACATCTTCTAGATGCCAAATGCGTTTTGAAATATAATAGTTCGTGTCTTAAAAAAGATGCCGAGCAGACACACCCTTGGTTAAAATGTCAATGTTGCAACTTTTTTTATGTCAAAGGGAAGGGCTTCCACTTTTTTTGTGCTTTTATTTTATATTTTAAACATGAAAAAACTAGCATATTTCCTCAAAACCTGCTTCGCATCTGCAGGCGTTTCCGCAACATTTTTATATTCAGAATATTAAGAAATACGAAAAAAATGGAGGTGTACCATCCTTGACATCAATTAAAAATAGTATGTTCCCGAAAAGTGGCAACATTGACATATTAACGAAGGGTTAAGCAGGCGCAACACCTATTTTTTAAGACAACAAATATTAATTCCCAATACTCGTTTCGACATCTAGAAGCATTTCCGCATCTTTTTTTATGTTCAAATTAGAAAAAAACACAGTGAAGTTGCCACCATTTGACACACAAAAATAAATAGGTATGTTCCCGAAAAGTGGCAACACTGATATTTTAAACGAAGGCGCTTTAGTCAATACCTTTATTTTTAAGGCATCAACCGTTATTTTAACCATGGACATTTTTCAAGCGATTCAGAATTTTGTTTTACCATTTTGCCCAGATTGGGCGCCATTTTCAAAAATCGCCGTCCAGTCACAAATGATTCTTAAGCTAAATTTCATCATAAGTATGGCTAAATAAATTACCAATATAAAAATAAGGTCACCCACCCCACACAAAAAGTGCAAGAGTTTCAGTTTTCTGACCGGACTACCTATTGGGCGCCACTTTTCAAATTGCAGTTAGGTTTTAGTGCTAGATCCCCAAAATATCCCAGTTAAACCCGAGTAAATGCACCCAATTTGGTGAATTAACACCGAAATTTAGATGATCTTGAACTGAGAAAGTGACTCTTGATCACAAATTTCAGTTCCAATGAAAAAGTAAAGCGATAACTAAACAGATTTTAGAGCCCTTAAGTTGTTTTTGTTGCTAGGTGGTTACAGCCTGAAGCCACCTTATCAAACATTTCTCTTTTGGGTCCCAGTAATTTAAACTTAAAACCACCTTATCAACTTTTATTCTATGAAATAAGGAAAAACAATAATTAAGGTTAAAAATGTATTCTTAGTTAAGAAAAAACGTTCCCATTACAATAAAATTTAAAAAAAAAACTGAATTTAATTTGTTCACAACTGAAGTATTTAGATATAAAATTACACTGCCTATGTGATATTAAAACAATACAAAATGTCCAATTGTCAAAATTTCTGTAATAAGAGCTTAAAACTGAAATAATGAAATCTTTTTTTAAAAGTGAAAAGCTGATTTGAATTATGAACAACTTTGTCTCAAAGCCTGAATATTCAATACAAAATGTTGCCTAGTAATATACAAAAGCAAATATGTATTCATTGACAAGATGTCTTCAAACAAAAACAACAACAACAACATTTACAAAAAAAAAACTTATCTAAATATTTTGAATTATCTTAAACAAGAACAAAACCCACACGCTCCCGTATTTTCAATTTTTTTTTATAAAAAACCCATCAGCCGGTTCCGTCTTTAATTACGTAAATACTCTGTTATGCACAATGCACAAGTACCTTTACTTATGCCTACCAATGAAATGAGTTAAATTTTTAATTTCGGGATAGGTAAGGGATAGTTAAGGTTTCAAAAAAAAATTTTTTTTTCTTCAACAGGAAGAGATATTTACGAAAATTCATACTCGAGCTAGTTGCTTAAGGTACAATACATCGTTGTGATCATATACGAGTATTACCATAAAATCATCAACATTTTAGCAATTATTTTTTATAAATCTTATCGGAAAGTGTAAAATTAACTCTGAGTTTCATCGGAGTAATTTGACCCTGAAAATAAATTAAGCCCGAATTAACTCAGAAATAGTTTTTCAGTGTCAAAAATTTATTGAAATCGATGTGCAACACTATGAATATCAACTTTTTACGTCTTTCACTATCGAATTTGAGATGACAGAAATTTCACTTTTCAAAAATTTAAAATAAATTTTTATTTAAAATATAGAAATGGCACCACAACGGAAATGGCCCTCAATTTGGTCCAGAGTTAATTTTGGATTTAAATTGACGAAAAAACACGTTTCTGGAGTTAATTCTGGCTTAATTTCGAGACTCGCTAAATAAGGTGAACTAACTCGGAATTAACTTGGGACTCAGGTTTCACCCCCCAGACTGGTATAATCCCGCTCTGAAAGACTGGTTCTAAAGTGCCTTTCACATGAGCCGCAAACTACGAATGCGAACAAATTTGTTTAAGCAATTCCAAGCGCAAACATCAACAAATTCTTTTGGACAAATTAGATAAACGATCCAATACTACATTTAAAAAAAAAAAGCACGGCCTAAAATTAAGTTTCAATTGTAAAATTTTGGCATTTTTATATTTTCTACACGACAAAAGAGATATTTTCCCTGCGAACTGCCAAAAACTAATTCGCCATCGTCCACAAATCTTCGAATGAAAAATTCGTTTGAATTTAACCACAATTTTTTTTAAACACCCATTTTCCCATTTTACTAATTTGAAAGAAATGTCAAAATACGCGATCATTCGCAATTCGTAGCTCACGTCAAAGGCACTTAAAATTATTGTGGAATGCTTTTATTTTTTTTTTTTTGAAGAGAGGTTAGTAATTCGAAATAAAAATTCTACAACTTTAGTTTAATAATGAAAAATGTTTGGTTAACAAAAGTCAAAAATTCGATAACAAATTAAACATTTTCATTAAAGAGTGCAGGCGGTGAACTCGTAAATATGGTGGAAAAGGGTTGTGGAACGTATTAACTACTTATTTCTCAAGATATGAACTTGCAAACAAAATTTTACTAACTTAAACAAAAGTATGTGAAAAAGTAAAAAGCTAGATTCACAAAATCATGCCAAACAAAAATTGAATCTTTAATTTTCTTTTAATTTTACCTTATATGGTTGTCGAACTTAGTCGTATTTATTAGACTTAAAATATTTGGATGAATGTGAAACAATCTCAGGTTTTAAAGCTTTATTTTTAAAGTTAAACCTAATGTGGAACTTTGTGTATTCTATTCATATTTCAAGAGTGTGTACTTTAAATTTTATACTTATTTTACGAACTTAAGAATTCTTGAAATACTTGATTTTAATCGCAATTGAAGTATCGTCTTGTAATTACAAAAAAGCTATTATTGCCGTGTCTCACGGTGAAGATGTGTTAATATCACCGCCGGCCGACGTTAGTATGTGCAACGTAAAGCTATTAAAAGGTTTTTTCGATACAAATTCTACACATTATTAGTGAAATAAATCGACGAGATGAAGAATTCAGCAGTATTTATACCATGTCTTTTTACTGAATCAAAATTTGGGTATTTAAGATGAATATAATAAGTTTTGAAACAGTGTAGACAAAGGAAAAAGAAGATCATAAGTTGCATTCACGTTTAACATAAATAACAAAAGTATGACACGTAAAGTATGAAACGTTAAGTATGACCCATAAAGAATGACATCTATGGTATAAAACGTAAAGGGTAATCCGTAATTTATGATACGTAAAGTATGACACGTAATGTATGAAACGTGAAGTTTGAAACTTCAAGTATGCTACATAAGTACGACACATATGAAGTTTAACATGTAAGGCGGAAACGTAAAGGATGACACGTAATACATGAAACATTAAGTTGAAACGTCAAATGTAGTGTGCTGCGTAAGTTTAATATGTAAGCTTTAACTCATAGAATATGACACCTAAGGAATGACATGTAAAATATGACACGTAACGTAATAATACGTAAAGTATGATATGTAAGGTATGACACGTTAAACGTTAAGTTTTCATTCCGCATTATTGCCTGAATGATGCTTGCAAATACAAATTATTGATTAAACAACTTCTTCTCAAAACAGGAATATGCGACTCAGGTTTACCCTTTAGATATAAATTTTGCAAAAATTTGAGGACCGAAAAACAACACACAAAATGTCAAATGACTAGAAGGGTCGTTCCGGCGACACTGCTGCTGGTGTTGATGCCGCCACCGCACCACACACATGCGCTTCCTTTTATCATCAGCTTTAGAGTTGCCAAATTGATTCTATTTTTTATTTTAAAATATTTCGTTTAAGATGTTGCTTGAACAAAGATTCTATTCGGTAAAAATCTGATAGTGTACAAAAACACAAAAATTAAAAAAAATAGACTTTAATTAAGAGGCCAACCAGTTCTTGGAGAACCAATGCATAGCAGAGCAGATACCCAGTCCCTTGTACTTATGCTTGTACTTGAAAAAACAAGCACAATGTACTTGGTACTTGAAAAACACCAAGTAGGTACAAGTCCTTTATGAAGTACTTTGTTCCAAGTACATGTACTCGAAATTGTTATACTGCCCAATACACTTTCAAGTACTTTTCAAGTAAAAATCCATTTTAAAAACTTTTTAAACACAAGTCTATTTTAAGAACAAGTCAATTTCAAGTACGTTTCAAGTACAATTCGTTGAGTACTTTTTTCGAGCTATCGAATAATGACGACCATGGAGAGACTTAAGCAAATGATCTGTGTTTTTAAGTTAAAATAGTCATTATTCGATAGCTCAACCATACTACTCAACGAAATGTACTTGAAAAGAACTTTAAATTGAATTGTACTTCAAAAGTACTTGAAATGTTCTTATACTTGGAAAGTACTTAAAAATGTACTGGGTAGTATTACAGTACCGAGTTCATTCACTTGGAACAAAAACTTGACAAAGTACTTGTACTTGGTGTTTTCGAAGGACCAAGTATATTGAACTTATTTTTTTCAAGTACAAGTACAAATCCAAGGTACTGGGTACTTGACTGGTACTTGCACTTCAAAGTTCACAGGTTTGATGCATAGTATCTTACAACTCACAATCATTTCTGTATGCCTGTTGTAAGACGACATAATAGATTGCACCTACAATTTTTTGCAAAATACGAACGGCTTAGATAAGACCTACTTTTGGAGTAATTGTTACTTCCACATAAGACGCAGTAAGTAACTCTAAAAAAAAAGTAAGCTTTGTTTTTAAAAACTATGAACACAACATCCAGAGGAGCGGCTTAATAATCTGTTTTAAAA
This sequence comes from Dasysyrphus albostriatus, assembly GCA_946251815.1. Lineage (NCBI taxonomy): Eukaryota > Metazoa > Arthropoda > Insecta > Diptera > Syrphidae > Dasysyrphus > Dasysyrphus albostriatus. The sequence goes on along the minus strand of OX276338.1, from coordinate 32,807,172 downwards.
ATTCGGGGTTTTTTTTTGTTTCAAAAAGTCTGTTTTTCACCATTCAATTATTTTTCGGTTCGGTCTGTTGAAATTCTGTTTTCCAAATTTCTACTTTTCAATTTCAGTCATTTAAAATTTTAAACACTAAAATTCTGCTTCTAATGCCATTTTTTTTTAAATTTATTTGGCTAAATTTTATGAAACAGAATTTTGAAAATCCCAATTTTTAAAAGCAGACTATTGCAAAAAGAAATTCTGCAAGAATTTCGATCCCATTTATTACAAAATCAACATTACGTCTCTATAACAAGAAAATCATAAATTTTGTTACTACACATAGCAACATTATGGTAACACTGATCACCAATAGCTTGCGTTCTCCGCCTGTGGTATATTGGACACAGGAATATGGCACAGGAAATTGTTCCACTGTTTAAGGGATATTAGGTTGCACTCAATTTCAAGTACTCTCGGTCTGTTTTGTTTCAGTTTTTTTTTATTTTTTGTCTTGTTGTTTTTGTTTCATGTATATTGAGATTTAAGTCAGGAATTTTGGCTTATTAGACGAAATAAGCTCAGAAAAAATAAATAAAAATAAAAAAACAGATGAAAGCAGAAAGCACAATGTCCCAGGACTAACAAAAGGGTAGTCACGAGGCCGACTATGTGCATATACTGTTGATAATATATTTATGTACGAGTACATTCATAGGTACATACATATACAGACGGGTTCATATATATTTTCTTGACAAAAGAACAAAAAAAAAACCCCACACACGAATTATAAAAGTACATACACATAAATATGAAAAAAGGATATAATCTACAGAGATTTACATATGGCATTGTGTTTGCAGGGCACAGTCTAGCGGTAATGGACGGTTCATTGGCTTAAGTCGGTTGGTTTCACTTTCAACGACAATATTCGTTCTTCGTTTATGATGGAGTGATTTATGTTATTATTTGTGTAAATTTTTGCTTGGTTTACCAACAGTATGTGGTTTTAAATTTTTAAAGCTAAACAAAGGAGCTATTAGAGTCCAAAAAAATAAATTTTCAATATTTAGTTTTCAGTAAGAATATGTACCTACTTTGAATTCATTGAAAGACCATTTAAGGCTTGCGAAAAAAAGTTGATTTTCAGAAAGGTTGCCAACTTTTTAAAAAATATTTTGAATAACAAGAAAATCAAAGATTTTAAAGTTCTGAACATCAAAAGGGAAATGGCAATAAAATCGGCCTTCCACATTCGTTTAGTGTAGGTAAAGAATAAACCTCTATACTTGACCGTACAGCGTACACCCAACTTGGGCTAAAGGGTGAACAGGTAGGTATTTCTTGAAAAGTAAGTGTTACGTAGAATTGTATTTTGAAAGGACTGCAAAAAGCTTAATTTTACTGGAACACTGTTTGCAGATAAAGCAAACAGTTTTTCACACTAATTCCTCTTAGATTCGCGTCAGGGAATTTTAACTCGCGGAAAATGTTACCTTGCCTGCCATTTCGAAAAAGAGTCTTGAAAAGGTTAAATGAAATTTTCTCGACTCTTATTGGAGCTAAGAGCTAAAATTTTTGTTGATTTTGAAGGTTGAAAAATCTTTGAAATTGTTTTCTTTAATAATTTTTGACATCCCCATCAAAGACAAAACCTGCTATTCCATTCAATGTCCGATACCTCATCGAGAAGTAGAAAAAATCAAGTTCTAGACAAAACAAATTGAAGCTGAACGAAAAAGTTACTCGTATTTGGTCCAAAAACTTTGATTCACGGTGCTCATTACGATTGCACGATGCACATTACTCTGAACAAATTTTCTGAAGATATATTCTTGAGATACGATTCGAGAATTTTTAACAAAGATACGGTCAAAACAGCCAAAACCACAAAAAAATTGAAATTTTTTTATTAAAAAAAAAACCTAAAAAGGACCTCGGCCTGAATACACTACTTTCTTTGAAATTACTTTCCCAGTAAAAGTTACTTTTTTTTAAACATAATTATGACTACCGCAGCTGCCCGCAACCTATTTCTACCTACTCAAAAACACACAACCATGTGTTGTCACAGGAGAATCTACAAAATAATTATATTTCAGTTTTCCTAGATACAGTTCGCACTCAGTCTTAACCGGAAATATAGCAAATGGATCTGCTCCGGATGAATGAAAACCACCCTTTAGGCCATACTCAACGTCATACGGTATTTTAGTTCACCTGATCACTTTAGCTCCGCAGACGTGTGCAATCGTTACCGCTCTTAAGCTTTTAGCTTTTCCGGAGCTTCCCCCACCAGTGGTTAGAGGTTTCGTTCAAAAGATCAATTTAGGGAGGAGAGATTGCCAGCTATTTCTTATAAAGGCTTCCACCCTACCAGCAGTAAGGGGCCCTAGTTCCAAGATAAACGTCTTATTGTCATTAGGAGCTTTAATACCTGCCGAACTAACAGAGCGAAAGTCAGTCGTGTCGAGTGCCATCAGGGGCCTAGTACCTGCTCAAGTGCTGATTAAAGCCACCAGGGGATTTTTACTTGCTAAATAGTGCAACTTAGGGCGTTGTACTTGTAAAATAGTGCCACCAAGCGCGTTATACTTGCCAATTATTGCAACCAAAGGACTTGTCCTTGCTGAATAGTAGCACCAAGGGTTTTATACTTGCCAATTAGTGCCACAAATGGCGTTGTTCTTACCGAATAGTGGCACCAAAGGCTCTGTACTCGCTGAATAATGTCAAAAAGGGCATTGCTGAGTCGTGCCACCAAGGGCATTATATTTGCTAAATAAATTCACCAAGGGAAAATAAGTAGCACGAAGGGCGTTGACGTTGTACTTATCGATTAGTGCCACCAAGGTCGCTGTATTTGCTGAATAGTGCCACCAATGGCGTGATACTTGACGATTAGCGCCATCAAGCGCTTTGTGCTTGCTGAATAATGTCAACAAGGGCGTTTTACTTGCTGAATCATGCTACCAAGGGTATTGTACTTGCTTAATAGAGGCATCAAGGGCATTGTACCTGCTGAATAGTGCCAATAAAGGCGTTTTGCTTGCTAAATAGCGCCACCAAAGTGCGTTTTAGGTGCTTAATAGAGGCATCAAGGGCATTGCACCAGGTGAATAGTTCCACCAAGGCGTTGCACTTGCTTAATAAAGCCACCAAAGCCATTGTTCTTGCTTAATAGTGCCACCAAAGGCATTATTGTAGCCAATTAGTGCCACCAAGGGCGCGGCTGTTCTTGCTAAATAGTGCCACCAAGGGCGTTGTACTAGCTGAATAGTGCCACTAAGGCGTTAAACTCTATAAATAGTGCCACCAAATGCGTTGTGCCTGCTGAATAGTGCCACCAAGGGTGTTTACTTGCCAATTAGTGCCATAAAGGGCGTTGTTCTTACCGAATAGCGGCACCAACAGCGTTGTACTCACTAATAATGTCGAAAAGGGCATTGTACTTGCTGAATCGTGTCACCAAGGGCATTTTATTTGCTAAGTAGTTCCACCAAGGGAAAATAACTATAGCACCAAGGGCGTTGTTCTTGCTGAAGTGACACCAAGGAAGTTGTACTTATCGATTTATGTCACCAAGGTCGCTGCATTTGCTGAATAGTGCCACCAAGAGTATCATACATACCTACAACCCTTTCAGACGCAATCTCAAGTAGAAGAAGCTAGTTCCCCGACACAAGAATATCCAGGATTTGAAACCAGACCAACGCGAGTGCACCACTCAAAACGTGTTAAATAGAAAAGCAGCCGAGCATAACCTCAGCTGGAAAGCAAAATTTGAATATTTGATCAAATATGAATCTATCAAAACAAAAAAAAAACCATTGGAGCGAAGTTTTAATAAATAATTTCGACAATATTCAAACATATTGAAGAATTGCTGTTAATTTTCTTAAGTTTGTCTCAGTTTCTTCAGGTATGTACTTCTTTTCTAATGTCCTCCAAACTATTTAGCCAAGAACAGAATTTTTAAAATAAAAAAAAAATCGTAAACAAATAAATTAACTGCAAAAAAACTCAACAAATCATTCATTTGATTCGACACTTTACCATAAAAAAAACTTTCCGCTCTCAGTGTAAAAGTAAAATAAAATAATTTTTGTTGTTTTTAAATGTTGCCTCCCATCAGAGTAGTTAAACTATACTTCCTCCAAGTCACATAAACTTAATTAAAAAAAAATATCAATCGCGCAAAATGGTTGTGCCGGTTCCTACTTCCTACGTCAACAACACAAAATACCCTCTCTGTCATCATTAGAGTTCAGGGAGTCATAAATGTTTTTTTTTTGTCTGTTTTATTCGTAGGGAAAGGTTTATGTATGTTGAAGTCATCAAACTCCGAATTGATCTTAGTTCCGATAGACAAGCAGTGTTGTACCCTATGTGTATTTTATACGTACATTCAAAGTTTTGCCCGGTTATGTTGATTTGAATTTGAAGTTTGCCTTAGAACGAACTAAAACCAACCAACGCAACGGACGGGACACTCTAACGAATTGATTTCAGTTCACTAAACACAAAGCTCGAATGTTGATACTCTTGATGATGATGATGTTGATACTGATGATCTGCATATATAGGTAGACAAAACTTAAACACAAAAACATTAAATTAAATCAAGAGACTTTTACTTTTGCTTTATTTTTTTAAACAACGTTAAAAGCAAACACAAACAAATTTCGTTTGCAAAATGAAGAACTACCAGTCATATAGCCATATAGCCACTCATTTTGTTGTAGTGAGTCCATTGAAAGGATGAGTCACATTGATTTTTTGTTTAACAAAAAAAATAAAAAAAAATCCATACAGGTTGGAGCGAAAATTTATACTTAATGATGACTATGACAATGACGGTGTTTGTTTGTTTGTTTGTTTGGCAAACGGAAAACTTTGTAAATTAAAATCAAAATTTGACAAACTTTTCTACAAAAAAAGAAGTTTTCACATTTTCCATCATATTCGTAGAGAACTGAGCTGAACTAGTTTTCCTAAAGTTTTTTTTTTTTTAATTTGATCAAAGTCTCTCATTAATGTATACACAAAATATATGTGCGAGGGAAACATCGCAACTTCATGAAAAGACTATATTCCGGGAGGTAACGCTACATTTTTCAACAAAGATTTAAGTAAACTGATGTCGAAGTATATCCTTTTCTATTGTCTATTATCTTTTTATTAAAAAAGAAGCATGTCAGTCTAGGAGTACTCGTATTTTCACCAATGATGGATATAGTAATTGCTAGCCTTAGGTGCAATTTTTATCAAATTTTTGTCCAAGTGGCATATTCTTTGAAAAAAATTGAATGTCTTTTCTTTAAATCAAAAATTGTTGACTTGGAAAAACGAGAGGTTGCTTCTTAGAAATGTGCACTTCACAACTTTTAACAATTCACAGATAGTTCAGTCAAAAGGGACTACAAGATACATATACAACTGGTGTTTTTTTAGACGTGTGGTTTTTAAGAAGAAATCAATTGCATATAATGCAATGTTATGGCCAAGAATTTAGCCTCATTATAAAGATAAGATAAGTCTGCCATTATGTTTTAAAAAGTAATTTGGGAAAGTGGCCGTTGCGGCTGGCTTGAATAAATTCCAGCCCAGAGGCCCAATTTTCGACCACTTTTTGCAGCAATTGGGGCCGTATATCAGCAATTGCGCACCGAATATCCTCTTCCAAGGCGTCAATTGCCTCGGGCTTATCTTAATAGACAAGCGACTTCACATAAGCCCACAAAAAATAGTCCAGCGGTGTTATGTTAAATCGTACAATCTTGGAGGCCAAGCCACAGGCTCACAACGCGAGATAATGCGCTCGCCAAAGGTTTCCTTCAATAAATTGATAGTTTCGCGATGCTTTGCGCGCACCAAATCATTATTCTGGTAATAAATTTGCACGATTTCAAACGTTGTTCAGGAGTAAATCTATTAATTTTGAAATGGCAAACCAAACTAGGCATAAATCAAGTGACAGCTGTCAAAAAGACCAACTCCGAAAAAAGTATTGCCAGAGTGAAAACCACACTCACTACTAAAAAAAAACACCCTTTACAAGCTAATAGATCAGTATCTAAACCATCGTCAACGAAGGCGCACCTAATCCAATAAATTAAAGAGATTCTCCCCACAAGTTGCCAGAGGTCTTGAAAATGGAATCGAGTGCTGGATTTTATTGCAATCGTTCTGAGATTTTTAACGGTTTTACTGTGATTTTAGCAAATTCGTCCGGGATTTTTGACATTTTTACTGTGAATTTAACCGAATTCATCAACGATTTTTACTATTACTACCGTGATTTTTTAATTTAGTAAATTATGAGATTTTTACCAGTTTGACTGTGATTTTTACCTGATTAGTTTCGCGAATTTTACCTGTGTAAAAGCCCGAAATTTCACTCAGATTATAACTGTATACATCCGAGATTTTACCCAGTTTTACACGACTCATTCGAGATTTACCTATATTAAGATTAATCCGATATTTTTATTAGTTTAACTATGATTTTTACCGGATTTGTCCACGATTTTTACTAGTTTTACCGTGATTTTTGATTTAGTTAATGATGAGATTTTAACCAGTTTTACTGTGATTTTTATCAGATTCGTCCAAAATGTTTACCAGTTTTACTGAGATTTTTACCAGTTGAAAAGTGATTTTCACAAGTTTTACTGAGAGTTTTACTGGATTTGTTCACGATATTTACAGATTTTACTGTGATAATCACCAGATTAGTTCGAAAATTTTACAAGTTTTACTGACGTTTCAACCGGACTCGTCTCAGATTTTTTACCAGACCAGACTCGCCCGAGATTTTACTGAGATTATAACTGGATTCATCCGAAATTTTTACCATTTTACACGATTCGAGATTCATATCAGTTGTACTGTTATTTTTACCGGATTGATCCGATATTTTTACCAGTTTTACTGTGATTTTTACTGGATTTGTACACGATTTTTACTAATTTTACTTTGATTTTTAATTTAATTAATGATGAGATTTTCACCAGTTTAACTGGATTATTTTTTATTATTATCGGATTTGTTAACGATTTCTACCAGTTTCTCTCTAATTTTTACCGGATTCGTACACGATTTTTAACAGTTTTACTGTGGTTTTTACCGGATTTGTCCGGTACAGTTGTACTTTAATTTAAATCAGGTCTACTGAGATTCCTTCCAGATTCGTCCAGGATTTTTACCGGTTTTACAGTGATTTTACCAGATTTGTCCGACAAATTTTACCAGTTTTACTGACGTTGCAACCAGACATATTTTCACCAGTTTTACTGAGATTCCAGCCGGACTCTTCCGAGATTTTACTGAGATTATTTTTACCAGTTTTACAGGATTCGTTCAAGATTTTTATCAGCTGTCTCCGATTTTTAACGAATTCTTCCTAGATTTTTACCAAATTTACTGGCTGACTACGATATCAAAACAAACGATACTTTTGTAAGAATTGTCTCGGTATCGTCAAAATCGAACAATTTCAGTAACGTCTCGGTATCGGTCTCGGTCTCGTATAACTCTGAGTCACAAACCGGAATAAAATGCACGACTTGGCTACATATTCTTGATCTAGTAGTTGAACTCGCTTGGTATTTTTAAGATTTAAGACAAAAATCTTGTGTGGACTTAAAAACTTTAAGACAATTTTAAGTCCACAAAAAAACCTTGTTTGTTTCAAAATGTCTAAGTAAAGTTCCGATAATTCTGTACAAAATTTTGATGCGGGGTCATAAGTTCACAGAAAAACAATGTGCATAAATATTTTATGGATTTCAATTTCTAACTTAAGAGAACCAAGTCGGAAAATTTCATCCAAATCGTTGGTTTCAGAAAAATCCAGCAAAAGTGAAGTGGGTGTGGCAGTGGGCAATTGTAAATAAAATTACAACCTTAACCTTCTCCCTGCTAAAGAGAAATGCTCTGAAAATGTTATCTAAATCACTAGAGTCTTTTCCGAGAAACCAATTACAAAAAAATGTTTGTTTTTAATAAACTAATAATAATATTCAAAATCTATATTTTCCGCCGATACCAAAAGATACTACCAAAAGTATCGGTAAGTTTCGGTTCAAAAAATACGATATCTTTTGGTATCGTCTCGGTATCGTTTTGGAGCCGGTATTGTCTCGGGATTGTTTCGGTACCGATACCAAACGATACCGAGATTTTTTTGGTACCGTGACCAGCCCTATCTAAAACCATATTGGTCCGAGATTTTCCCCAGTTGTAATGATGCAATTTGTAGTAGATTCATCCGATATTTTTATCAGTAATACTTTTTTACCTGGAGCCTGGGAGGACATATCTTAAAAAGCTTCCCTGGATGAGGACGAAAACAAAGAAGGCAATCAACTATATTACCACAAGAAATCAGCCGTATTTGCAATACAGGCAGACTAACAATATCAATAACTAGGTAAAAAAAATTATTAACATAATTTACAGGGTGTCCTGTAAAACTTCTTGAAAAAAAAAACAATTTTCAAAAAAAAAATACCTCGACAAAAAATATAACCCCAAATTTGTATAAAAAACACATATTTGTATAACTTCAGATTCGAATATCTCAAAAACGTGACATGCTGGAGCAAATTCAAGACCAGATTCGAACTCAGCGACCTTCAGAAAAGTACCTTATCTTTGTTCATGTTACAGACAAAACTTTTCATATAAAAAAACGTCAATTTTCAACTAGCGCTTGGGTCCAAATTGGTTGTCGCAAAAAAAAAAGTCTAAAACAAGGATATATTGGATACTTTCAATGGATCTTTGCTGTAATTTTCAAATAATTGATGGTTTTCGAGCCATTAGTGAAAACGCCAAAAAATGCGTTTTTTCATCGTTTTTTTGCATTTTGTCCATGTTGCGTCATTTAGTAGTAGCATTTTAGTAGCAAACCTCAGATTCGGATTCAGCACCTCCAAAAAATATATTTAAAAAAAGGGCACAATCAAAACAACTCCACAATTTGCATAAAAAAAATACTACAACTGGACTACTGAGTAAAATAAAATAAAATATTAACAGTCATATTTATAAACTTTATCTAGCCTTAGACTGCCATCGAACTCCAAAACGTTATTAATAAACTTTGTTTACTGTTGTCCTAAGGTCGTCTTACTTGAAGAACGGCATCGGTTGTCTATAAGATTTGTCTAGCTTGACATTTTATTTCATTATAGAAGGCATATTTCCAACTAAAAAAAGACTTTTAAAAGCTGTCTAGCTAGTCAACCGCCTAAAAATCTAATAAATAAGGCTGTAAGAATCTACATAACTCTACCGATTGCTTAGGTGCTAAGAAAAACCTACCCAAAAATGCCTAGTAATATATCTTCCACATTTCTAACACTAATTCTCAGACTGTTTGCTATAATATTCAAAGCACATGTTAAATAGAAACCAACACAGAATAATATGTTTTGCTTTCGCAATATTTTTCTTGATAATTCGAGCAGTTTCCCTTGATATTTTTTTTTTTTTAAATTCTTTTTCTACATTAAAGTCTGATTTGTTTTTGATGATTACATACATGTATTTTGCAATTATTGATTAGAAAATACTAGCAAGAATTAAATTTTTTTTTTTTCAAAGAACTCAATGATGAAATTTAAGATGTGATGAAAATTTCAATTACAATAATAAGAGATTAGGAAATTAATTCACAACGCAACTTTCGGACGTCATTGTTTACTCCTAGAAGAGTGTCTCCGAATAAATCTTCATTTTTATACAGACTCTAATAAAGTGATAAAGTTTATTAATTGAACAAATAATCTTCTATCCAAGAAACATAAATTTATAAAATATTAAATTAAATTTATATTAAGCTTACAAAATTGAAATAGAAAACCATTTATAATTATTTAATTCGTGATGTGATGCATATGTCTGGTAAGCTTGGACAAAATAAATCAAAATTTAATTTTTAAAAAAGAAAGAGAAAAAGAAAAGGTGCGATACAGATTTAAGCTCGAAAGCTATTGCTTATGACAGCTATAATGTCAATTTTAGAGACCATTCAAGTTTATTCATTTAATTTTAATCAGAAAACAATGTATTTTTAAATTTCCTTGTTCACTGAACTTTAACACACTTTGAAAAGTTTCCTAAATGATTAAATTAGACTTAATTGACTTCTGCAGATACGAAAGCCATTAATATCAATTTATTTTAATATAAATTGTGTTTACAAGAAAATATAACAAAAAAAAAATAATATGCGTGTTCGAAATTATGTTAAGACATATTTCTTTGACTTTTGAATAAAAATTATTCAAAGAATCCCCCCCATTTGAATATCAGGTAATTTTATTTTGAAATAATTGTCATCCATGAGAGAATGGAATAAAAAGTAAAAGGAATTTTGAATTAAAACAAAAAAGGAAAACCACATGTTGCCAAAGACACCCATAACACAATTTTTTTTTTCTTTTTGAACATTTTTGTCTTTATTTCATTTAAAATGTAACAAAGTAATTCGTGCGAATAAAAATGAAGTATTTACATTGTACTTACACATTTTTTACACTCACACATTATTCTATGTATTGTATATACTACTCTATAGCTTCTGGCAAACTGGCGCATTTTTCATTGCGCTCAATTAATCAGTTTCACAAAGGAATGCTGCCAAGTCCCAAGTAATGCACAACACAGAGACTTCCTGTGCGAGAAATGATGATGGTCTTGTCGCACGACTTGGCTTGGTTCAGTGAACTTGTACTTGAAAGCAGATGAGTAACGTATATATAGATAGTAGAGATAGTCTCGGAGATATGTGAAAATTTAAATTATTAAGATTTCGAACAAAAAATTTAAGTAAAAGAAAACTTGTTAATTATGTTTTTAACCGATTATTATTATTTGTATAAATTAAATTCCTTCCATAACTTATAGAAGCTGTAAATTGCGATGACAGGTGTGCAACGGAGTGTAATCGCACGCATATAGATTAAATTAAAAAAAAAGTTTACAGTTGAGTTCGTTTGTGTGTTAGAATTTAATGTCCAGTTTAACAAGTGGTTTATTTTAGGCTTAAATTAGTTGTACAAATTCAATTCTTATATCGATTAACAGAGTTGAAAAAAAGGGAGCTGATAGCTGGTTTTGAAATTTACGAAGTTTTATTTTCCTTAAAATTTCATAAGAAAGCTTAGTTTAGGTATAAAGCTTCTTTTAGGTGTTCTAAGAAAATTTACAAGAGTTGTCATCTTATAGATGCAATGTATTTTTCCAAGATTCACGAAGGTAGGTGCAAAACCTACATAAGGCTCTATGAGGACCGAAAAACGGGTGCTCACAGGTGTGTGAGATTCTTACTACACTAAAACCACCTCCACTTCCCGGTTATTAACGAAGTTAAGTAACGTGTTGCAGGTTACTTTCCGGTGAAAGTTCCTAGTTAATCCGCGATTTCAAAAGCGGTTTTCTGTTCATCGCACCAAGTCAGAAGGTTTTGTTCTTCGCAGACGGCGTACTAAATTGGACTTTTCAAGAATGTCAAGAATGAATTTCTATGTTTTCGCTCGAACATTTTTAATTTCGTTCCGAACCGTAGGAATCCCGAGATCCCTGTGAATAGTTTCGTTTCTTATATACCACGTAAGAGTTGTATACCGTAAGTTTAAACAGACTTAATGCCTGCCTGTATAAAATCAACTTATTTTCAATACTAAGTTTTGAATATTTACCGAGTAACCAGTTCATATCTCTTAATTGACTTTTTAGTTCTTCGCATTTCTTTTTTACGTGTGGCTTCCATTTTAATTTCGCGTCTGGAGTCATTCCCAGATACTTTGACTCATTTACAAATGGAACGCGAGCGGTATTAAGAAAGACGGGTAATCTATTTATTTTTTTTATATGTAAAGTCCACGTGAACTGACTTTTGTTCATTGAGCGCTATTCGCCATGTTTTTGTCCACTCATTGGCATTATTAAGAGCATTTTGTAATTTAATTGTAGCTTCGCTAATCGTTTTGCCTACTGCTAGTATTGCAGTATCATCAGCAAAGGTGGCTACGATAGTGTCTTTTATTTGAGGTGTATCGCGTGTAATAAAAAGAACCGGATCTTATACACTTCCTTGTGGTACCCCAGCCACTATTTCTTTAAAATTAGAATAATCATTTCCGTGCCTCACACGAAAAAATCTGTTATCTAGATATCCGTTTAGAATGTTATAAAGTCCTTCAGATACAACTTGTCTTAATTTGAATTTGAGGCCTTCGTGCCACACCTTGTCAAACGCCTGTGACACGTCCAAAAAGACAGTCGAACAGATTTTCTTTTCTTCAAAAGCTCTCTCAATTACGTCAGTAATTCTATGCAATTGCTCAATTGTCGAATGCTTGCTTCTAAATCCGAATTGATGTTCAGGTATTAATTGTTTCTCTTCTATAATCGGTTGCAGGCGCAGGAGTAGTATTCTTTCAAAAACTTTTGATATTATTGGAAGAAGCGAAATCGGCCTGTAAGACTTCTTTTCGTGAGATGGTTTGCCAGGTCTCAAAACCATTATGACTTCTGCAATTTTCCATTGGCTCGGAATATATTCTAACGTAACAGCGGCATTTTTATGTAAAGGAGGTTAATAAATCTTTTACGAGGCAGTATTTTTAGAATTTCTGTCGTGATTAAGTCATATCCTGGAGCTTTACTTAAACTTCTTTATTTCTCTTTTTAATTCGGCAAGTGTAGCATTTCTCGTTATGTAGCTTTCATTTGAGGTAAAATTCTTATTAATATTTTCGTTGATTTCTTGCCCAAGGAACGGCTTAAATGTTTCCTCTAAGTAATCGGCGAATACCATCGCTTTTTCTTTGTCACTTTTAGCCCATTCGTATTAGAAGTTAGATGGGATAGTTTTTTGGTGTGAATATTCCTTATATGAGATGCCAAGATCTTAGAGCCGCCATTTTTTAGTTTTGTTTTAGATTTAGTATTGATATTTTCAGAAATTTTAAATTTCAATTAAATTTTTAATACCTACCTACATATATTCCAAAAAGTATGTACATACATAGATACAAAATTTATGTTTTTTTATTTAAAGAAAAATCTAGAAATTTTTTTGAAAATTCAGTACCTAGGAATCTATTCCAAAAAAAGTGAATATTTTTGAAATTTAATGTGCACACAAAAATATAATAAAATAAAATAAAATGAAATTATGAGAGATTTTTAAAAGTATGAAAAAGAATATTTAAAACAGCCAAAACAACTTCTTTGTGAGTTTGAAATGAAAAAAAAGAACGCAAAAAAAATTAAAATCGTTGGAGCCTTTTAAAGAAAAAATATTATTTTATACATAAAATTCTCAAAACAATCCTAAGGATTTTTTTTTGGTATGCAGATCTTAAGTTTTTATGTATTAAAATAAAATTTAAAAGAATTTTTTACTCGTTTTTGAGATATGTATCGAATTTAGAAAAAAATCTTCTATAAATTCAAAAAAAAAAAATTTAAATTTTGATATTGTAATATTTTTAAATCTTATTTGAAATTTTTATATAAAAAAGTAAATTAAATCTGTTCAGCCGATAGTGAGAAAATTAAAAATTAAAAAAAAAAAACGTTCCCCCAACTAACAAAATTACTTCGCATTTCAGTCATTAAAGTGTTATTTGTTTCTATAGCGCTCCATTTAGCCCTCTGACAGAAAGTGAATACCTTATTGGAGCATTACTGAATCCTTAAATATTTTCTGATACAAATTATATAACCTTGATAGAAGCGATGTACCAATATTTCTGTAATCTCTCTATAATGCTCTTATGAAGTAACCAAGATACTTTCGCTTCCATAGTCATCCCGTAAAATTATTATACAATCTTTATGTTAAACTTTGTTTCTATATTGCTTGTATAAGTGGATATGGTGACGCCAAGCTATAATCGGCCATTTTATAATTTATATTCAATTTAGCACCTGAGCACATATATTTCCCATTATTGTCAATGTTTAAGGTTGGTATTAATTAATTAACTAATCTATTATATCTCTGTTTATTAAATTAAAAATGTATGTTAGCTATAGACATACTAATCTATTATTTTATATTTTTCTTGAAGAAAGTTTTTTCTTATTACTGCAAGCTTCTTGTCTCATACGAGACAATTCTAGATAAAATGTATTCCAATTTAATGCATTGAACTGTATATCTGAGATTGGTGAAGCGGTTAGCGAGTGATGCAATTGGTTCTGAGGGACACGGGTTCGATTCCTGGTTCTAGCAACAAGTTTTTTTTTTATTTAATTTAATGTGAACATCTTTAAGACTGTTGTAATTACCTCCATAAAGGTACAATAGGAGTGACAAAAGGTCGCCTTCTTTACTCTATTGAGTTTTATGCAATGCTTATATGCATAGGTTGAACGAAAACGAAAAGCATTTATGGAGGAATTTAGAAGCGAAATTGTAAGTTGGACATGAAAGGTACATTATATTAATAGTTGCTATACCTAGGTAAAATTTTAGTATTTTAAGTGGTACATTGCACTAATTTTAACATACAGAAAAACTTTTTTAAAAGTCGTAGGAGCTGTTTTTGAGAAAAAAAATATTTTTCTTAACGGTTTTTTAACATTGGTATAGACGGTACCGTTATTTTTTCATAAAAATAAAACATTTTCTTAAAATACATTAGAGTGTTTTTTAGTTTTATAAAAATTCAACATGTAGTCTTCAAAATATTTGATTTTCAAAACAAAATTAAATAGTTCTTAAAATCTAAGAAATAATTTTTTTTTTAATTTTGAAGAGAAAAAATATCTATACTACTTAGAAGCTTCTTTACAAAAAAAAAAAGTAATTGAAATCATAACTTCTATTTTGAAGAAAATCGAAAATAATACCTAACTAAAAATCATTAATAATTTTTGATAAATGGTTTTCGTCCAAAAGTAGCTTTTGCCAAAAAATGTTAATTGAGTTTCTTTTTTAAATTGTGGAGCTGTTTTTGAGAAAAATAAGATTTTGTAAAATTGCTTAACAATATTTGCTAGGTATCTACTGTTTTTTTATTTCTAAAAATAAATGAAAAAAAAGTGCTGACAAAATCACCAAAAACAAAGTACCAAGTCTTAAAAAATCGATCAATCCGTTTATTTTTGTATTTATCAAATTATAAAAACATTTTTAAGGAAAAATTTTGGCAGTCAAATGTGCATTTATGTGCATAAAAATAAAATTTCACGAAAAATTTTTTGAGCCGTTTAATCTTGCTTCAAAATTTGTTTTTGGAGAATTTTGGTAGGCAATATTGTTCAAATTAGAAATTTGTATAGAAAAATGAAAAAAATTTATAGTAAAAAAATTCATATATAAATAAAAAATTCATAGTTATTAATTGTAATTTTTTATAATATTAGATAGCAAATGGCACTGAATTTCGTAAGCAGAAAAGTTTTATAAAAATGTTACGAGCCATTTTTAAGAAAACAAATTTTTTTTTCTAAAATATTTATGTGGAAAGTAGGTACCGTTATTTTTTTTCATAAGTCAAATTATTTTAGTGAGTATTAAAATATCTTTAAATAACAAAAAAAAACTTAGTTGTCAAAATATAAAATTTTAAACATTTTTAAAATAGTTAAAATTGTTTTAAATCAAAACAAATTACATTTATATTTTTAGAAGCTTTTGTACAAAAAAATTATTGAAATCAAAATCAAACAGTTTTAAAGAGAATTAAAAATAAAAAAATTTTCTTTGGGAGCTTTCATTGATAACCATTTTTTGTAAAATGGTTTCCCATCCAAAGGTAGCTTTTACCAAAAGAAATCTATAAAAAAAAATTTTGTTCATAAAAGTTGTTGGGCCGTTTTTGAGAAAAATAAGATTTTGAATGATTGCTAAAAAAATTGTATGGAAGGTACCGTTAATTTTAGTTCTAAGAAAAAATGAAAAAAAAAAGTGTGGGCAGAATCCCCAAAATCCACTCTGTAATTTAAAAAAATCGATCCAAAAGTTTTCTTCAATCAATTGATTGTTTCGCGATGCGCGGCGCGAACCGAACCATTATTTTGGTAATAAATTTGCACGATTTGCAAACGTTTTTCAGTAGTAAGTTTTTTTTTCATTATTAAATGGCAAACCAAACTGAGCATAAATCAAGTGACAGCTGTCAAAAAGACCAACTGCGAAAAAAGTATTGCCAGATTAAAAACCACACTTCTAAAAAAAAAACTTTACTAAATGACACGCAGCAGGGGAGAGCTGATAATGATTTTTGTATAAAGAAAAGTATTTCGACGGATATTTGGTCCTACATGTGCGGTATGAGGATAGGTTTTGGAGGATAAAATACAACTGCCAACACTATGAGTTATACCAGATGTGGTTATATGTAGTATACAAAAAGTAAAAACACACGTTGGCTTCATTGGCTAAGCCAAATCAAACGAATGAACGATAATGCTCCAGCCAAGAGAAGCTTCAAATTCCAGGCCTCCATATTCAAGACTGTCAAATTAGACCGAACCTCCGGTGAAAAGACTAAGGCATTACGCATGCCAGAACACTTGGTTGGCTGATGGGAAGAAGCGTGTTCATGATCAAGTTTCTTAAAAACAATTTTTTTCTCGATACCAATGCAATCATTTGATTTAAATAATTCAAAAATTCCGCGATCTTCAAAAATAACATTCCGAACTATTATTAATAATAATGAAGACTGTAATTAATTTATTTTACTCTCGCTTAACTCAACCTAGTGCACTCTGTTGGAAAACAAAAAAAGACAAAATAGCGAAAACACTTTTTCTGTTTTTTTTTTTTTTAATAAAAAAAAATAATACGCGAAGCACAGAAAGTTCAAACGAGGTTAATAGGACTAATTGCCAATTTGCCTCGTTCCATAGAAATGAGCAAAAACACCTCTGTCTGTAAATAACAAAAAAAAAAACAAGAAAATAAAAACGAAGAATGATGGAACGTTTACAGCAACAAAACAACAACAAAAAAAAATACTTAAAATTTCTTTTAACTAGAGAAACGAAATTGGAAAGATGTCTCTCCCTATCCAATACTCTGCTATACAACTCTTACGCAATACTTCGCAGCAGTAAAATCATCTACAAGCAGAATCAGCACTTAATAATAAATCGACATCGCTATAAAAAAAAAAAACAAAAATTAAATTTATTATTGCAACAACTCCAAGGACTCTTCAATTCAGCAAGTTGTCAATTGGCAAATAACAAACAAAAGTTATGACCAAATGCGCGTGGGTATTGATTCTGAACGGCACGGCCTCACAGCTGCTTCACACCCATTCTCCATTTCACAGCTAGCACAGTGTGCATTATTTCCATTAGCATCAGCATCAGCGATCACAAAGGAGAAGCATCATCATCATCATCATCCTCCAGATGGAAAGAGTTCCATCATCGACGCGTCAGGCGTGTAATTGAGATCGCTTGGTGCGATCATATATAAGACGACAAGGAATGTCTCCATCTCATCTAGATGAGATTCTTGTCCAGAATCGACGAATGCAGAGATTCGACAAAACAACACGAAGACGCTACAAAGACGCGACGATACGTCGTCGTCGTGGTCGTAGTCATCGACTTTGTTGTTGTCATCGTCTTCGTCGACACATAAATAACAATAAACGCATAAATGTGTAACAAATATGGATCTTCATCTGCAATGCCGCGCCGCGTTGCACCGCTTCGCTGATATGGCTATTGTAATGCAAAATGGCTGGCATTAATAACTGTTGTTATTATTTTAAAGTGGATGTTGCATTATGTGAGTACACTCTTCAAGTGCCCCTTCGGCCTATTGACAGCGACAGAGGGTACCGTAGAGAGGGGGGAATGACTATGGAGTATATTTTCAAATTGAAATGGATGGCAGCGATACTTGATGCTTGATGATGATGATTAAATTGAATTTTAAATTCTGATTATGATATATAGGGTAAATGCCACAGTCATTGTCAATTTAAAAGTCTTTAAAAAATGTGTTTTTTTTTTGTATCGTTTTATTTTCTTTTGTCAATAATTGGTACTTTACAGTTCAATCATTGACACATATTCGACGAAGTTAGTTTTTACACAATAGAGTTTTTGATTTTGAAAACGACAAACATTTATGTGAGTTCATTATTTTTTTACGACTTATTTTTTTAATTCATCCAAAGAAAACTTTGCAACTTTTTCATGCAAAATCTGCACAATCGTTAGGTATGTAATAGACATTTTCAACAAGACAGGATATGCGTGTTTAACTAATTGTTAATTACTTCAGTTAATAAGGAAAAGCCAACAATAGGGCTATTTACCCTAAATGTTAGTAATTTTCTTTTTACATATATTTGTGTGTAGCATTTTCCGTTCGGTTCGTCTAGTTTATTCATAAGGAAGGTTGAAAATGTGTTTATTCTTTCCATGTGATAGATTGTTGCGTGTGTAGGGAGCAGTATGTGCATAGTTTGTGATTTAAACTAAGTGCGTTTTGGTGACATGGTTTTTTGGAGGCTGGCAAATTGCTTGAATATGCTAATTTTCCATCCCACATGAAACCGTATATGTTTATATGAAGATAGGTAGGGTAAGTAATAACAATGTAATTATTATAGTAGTCGCTTTAAATGTTTTGTGAAATTAAGAAGCAAGATTTTAAATTCAACAAAAAAGAAAAGGCAGGCAAAAGTCTTCTTCGAGAAAATAAATTAATATAGCATTGTAGCTTCTAGGTTAGCCAACTTAAATATTTAATGAACAGATTTAGTGTTAATCACTTGGTGGAAATCAATCTTAGACATATTAGAAAAGAGAGAAACACTATTTTTCCACAAATTTGATATTTTTATTACAAAAGTATTGCCAACGCGTTTCGTCTCCATTAGGACATCATTAGGGCACTCAATATTTTTGTAATAAAATTATTAAATTTGTGGAAAAAAATAAGTGTTTCCATTTTTTTCTAAAATGACTTTAATATTTATACCTAGCAAAAGACTTGCAATCAAATATTCACACTGTTTATTTTAGACATGAAAAAGAATTAAAAATTTAAAAATAAAGAAAAATTTAAAAAAGCAAAAAGATCATTCCTTAAATAAATAATAAAAATAAGATCTTTAGGCCAGATTTACACAATTGTAGAAACAGTGAACTTAATTTTATCAAGTATTGATTATATAAATATACTAATTGCTTCTTGTGTTAGAATATTTATAACTATAATCTGAATCTGGGTTTTGAACGATGAACGAAGTCGGAATTTTTTCAAGATATATGTATTTTCCTGGTATCACTAATCTAATTGTTTGATTTTTTTAACGAACTCATAGCTTACATGGTAATAATGTTTATCATGATTAAAAGATTGAACGTTCTAAACATTTTTTTATGCGATATTTAAGAAGTAAATGTCTGCATTTAAGTCTAAGCTATCTAAATATTGAAGCTTCTTAAAAGAAAATTTTTCGAGAAACTGCTTACCATTAAATAATATATAAAGCGATCGTGTTCATACCTGAAAGTGAAAGAAAAACAGATTTATAGTTTAGTTTAGCAAATATATTCTTTTAAATAGTTTCACTACAAAATATTCCTTAGCAATTAAATGACGATGAATGAAGTTTTTGTATTTATTGTAATTTTTAACTAGATAGATTCCTTCAATTTTTATTAATTTAACTTAACGAGCAACAATACAATGATTGCTATGAAAAAACACACAAGAAATCAGATAAAACACAATTTCTTTGTTTATGTTTTATATTTTATATCTATATATACTTATATATAATTATACTTTATATTATTATTTGCCTATATTTATATTTATATTTATATTTATATTTATATTTATATTTATATTTATATTTATATTTATTTATATTTATATTTATATTATATTTATATTTATATTTATATTTATATTTATATTATATTTATATTTATATTTATATTTATATTTATATTTATATTATATTTATATTTATATTTATATTTATATTTATATTTATATTTATATTTATATTTATATTTATATTTATATTTATATTTTATATTTATATTTATATTTATATTATATTTATATTTATATTTATATTTATATTTATATTTATATTTATATTTATATTTATATTTATATTTATATTTATATTTATATTTATATTTATATTTATATTTATATTTATATTTATATTTATATTTATATTTATATTTATATTTATATTTATATTTATATTTATATTTATATTTATATTTATATTTATATTTATATTTATATTTATATTATATTTATATTTATATTTATATTTATATTTATATTTATATTTATATTTATATTTATATTTATATTTATATTTATATTTATATTTATTTATATTTATATTTATATTTATATTTATATTTATATTTATATTTATATTTATATTTATATTTATATTTATATTTATATTTATATTTATATTTATATTTATATTTATATTTATATTTATATTTATATTTATATTTATATTTATATTATATTTATATTTATATTTATATTATATTTATATTTATATTTATATTTATATTTATATTTATATTTATATTTATATTTATATTTATATTTATATTTATATTTATATTTTATATTTATATTTATATTTATATTTATATTTATATTTATATTTATATTTATATTTATATTTATATTTATATTTATATTTATATTTATATTTATATTTATATTTATATTTATATTTATATTTATATTTATATTTATATTTATATTTATATTTATATTTATATTTATATTTATATTTATATTTATATTTATATTTATATTTATATTTATATTTATATTTATATTTATATTTATATTTATATTTATATTTATATTTATATTTATATTTATATTTATATTTATATTTATATTTATATTTATATTTATATTTATATTTATATTTATATTTATATTTATATTTATATTTATATTTATATTTATATTTATATTTATATTTATATTTATATTTATATTTATATTTATATTTATATTTATATTTATATTTATATTTATATTTATATTTATATTTATATTTATATTTATATTTATATTTATATTTATATTTATATTTATATTTATATTTATATTTTAACCGTTTAGATGGCAGCCGAACAGTCCGACAGAAAAATTGGCAGAAAGTGTGAGACTTACGTTACGCAAAATGTAGGTATGTTTAAAATATTCCTAAAAAAAACTTAATTTGGCAGTGCAACAGCTCGTGGAGAAACAAAGCCTAGTGATTTACGACCCTCAACCATTCCTGTACGCGTGTTGTTGGCAGGAATGGAGGGGACCTACAATTTTTTGCTGAGTCCGAACGACTAGATGAGAGGCATTTTTGTATGACTGATTTGTCAGTTCTTCGAAAGAGTCAGTGTGTCAGAAAAAGCATAACTTTTTGTAGATGGTAGCCGCTGGATATCGATTCCAAACCTTCGGCATGACATTCCAACGCACTTACCATAATGTCACGAGGTATTACAAAATATTCTTAATTATGAGAAAAAGTCCAGGTATTAAGTTTAAAAAATATCTTTTAAACCGCTTTCGAAATATCTTAGAAGCTTCTGCTTAAAAAAATCAAAATTAGTTTTCAAGAAAATCGAAATTTAAAAAAAAATGTTTTTTCTTCCAAAGGGTTTTGTCAAAAGAAGTTAATTGAATTTTTTTAAGAAAACTTGTGGAGTCTTTTTGAGAAAACAATATTGAAAATAATTCAATTAAGAGTTCAAATGTATGACAGATTCCGTTTTTTTTTATCCTGACAAAACTTTAAAAGAATGTCAATCAAGAGTGAAATAAAAATCTAAAGAAAATAAAGAAATTGTTTTTCAATATTTCGAACCAATCCAAGACTTTATCGAATTTAAGAACCACCTTAATGAATATATCGAAAGTAAACATTTTTGGTTCTCAAAAGCTGTGGAAGCCTATTGCTTTTGAAATACAAACCCTTTCTTTTATAAGTTCATGTGAAAAGATTTTCTAGTTTTCTGTGTTGATTTCTTTTTAGCAAATTGCAAACCTTAAATAAAAATTACACATTCAAGACCAACCACTTCGTGTAGTACAACGACTCTACAAGGTCGTATTTTCATTTTTAAAGTTCAAGTCGAAAGTTTCGTGTTTGATTTAAAAACAAAACAAAAAATGGGCTTGGCTTTATTTTACGATCATAGAAAAAAAAAGTAGGGTGAAATTTAACTTCCATAATATCAAATCGATTTATTATTCAATAAGACACTCAAAATAAGTACAAAATTCATTCAGTCTTTGTACCTACCTACTCGTGTGTATGTGATGTTTTGAAAATTAAATCGATTCAAAGAAAGCTTTGTTCGTTTCTTGTGTTTTGCCATATTGACATATTTTGTTTTTGACACACTTCAAAAGCAAATCCGCTTTTTCGCATCAAAAAATCTCTGAACCAAAAAAAATACACATTTTCAGTTTAATAAGAAGATTAACTATTACAGACAAAGATCCTTATATTTAAAGTTTATCGTTCTTCAAGAAGAAAAATAGATGGAAAATCTTTTTTTCTTTTTTCCTTCGTTTGGATTATCGCTAATCCAGCAATCCAAATGAAGAATAGAAAAAAAAAACGAAACGTACTTTTTTCGTCTGGGTTATTTAGTAGGTGGAGTATTAAACTTGTAGTTATAGACATAAATCTCGGTGAATAACCGAGACGACTTCAATTTTTTTTAGTCGACAGCAAAAAATAACACAACAACAAATAGAAAAAAAAGGATAACATTATACAAAATCAGGCAAAAAAAAAAATAAAACACGACTCTCCAAAGAAATGCCAGAAAAGATGCTTTGTCTACACTCTACCACCCTCTTGGCTCTGCACCACCTTCATCACCTTCCTTCCACCACCACTCTATTGCAGGACAAAAATCAGAACAACTATGCTATAGTGCAAGGAACTTCAAGTAAGTTTCTCGAGGTAACAGTATGCCCAGGCCCACCTATACCATTGTAAGCTGAACTCGCGAATCTATGTTTGTATATGCATGACATATTTGTGAAGCTGTGTTGTAATAGAATCGAGTGAAGTGAAAAAATTAAGTCCTCTTTGCCTTCTATGTACGGGGCGGGCGCTCCCTTTTTATGTTGCATACATTTATGGACACTTGTATGTCGTTGTTGTTGTTGTTTTTCCTTTTTTATTGTTGCTTTGTACTTGTAGAATAATAATAATTGTGAACAAAAGTTTTTGTTTTTTTTTTTTCTATGAATGAAATAGAAGTATATGTATTCGCACGGTTCACTAAACTTGCAAAGGAGGGAATGAGTGAGTTGATTTTATGCTTCTCTCCATCATTTTAGCCATGAAAAGCATCCCTTATTTGCATTTCGTCCTTGCTCTTTATTATTATTTTTATTATTATGATTGTCTGTAGACGTCAGCATGAAGATATAACTTTATTATATTTTATTTAATGTCTGACTGAGAGTCAGAGAATTTCATTTATTATTGTTAAATATATTAGAATCGAAAAGCAATTTTGGAAAATTGTGTTTATTTGTTTTTCTTTGGGAATTTTTGAAAAATAAAGACTTTTCTTTAGGTGGAGAAATAATGTTAATTTACGTGGTTAATGTGGTGTGAAAATATATTTGGGAAAAGAGAGGGTTGAGTTCTTTGTTGATATGGAAAAGTCATTTCAATAAAATTGCTTTGAAATAAAACCTTGAAGACATAGAAACATAAAGAATTCATTGAGAGAGGACCGAAATATTATTTTACCATTTATCATGACTCAGACTTATAGGGCAGTCGTCAAAACTTTTCTATTGGAATACTTAACACAAAGTTGCTCTTTGTTCGGTTTTTAGAAAACAAAGCTATCAAAAACAAACAGTGTGTCTGCAAAATATAAATTGCCATACAAAAAGAAGATAAAATATGAAATATGCATTTCAAAAGTCAAAATTGAGGTCTTGGAAAATGCCTCACTTCTGAATAATATTTATATAAATAGTAAAGAATATATTACATGGAATAAATTTAAAAGTGTGTATTTCTAAAAATTACTACTTTTGGGAGACTCATAAGAGAAATTGATTTGATTGGTAAATAGTTATGGTGGCTAAAAGTCAATTAAAATATTACATAGACCTTGCCATTTAAGGAAGACCAAATCTCTTATCAAAAGAAAGATGTATGGGGAGGTGCAGTATGAACATAAAAGCCGATTTTCATAAGTGTTGAAAGTCCCTCATTTGGCCGCCATCTTGAAAACGGGGTTAGTTGTATATATTTTTTTTAAACTTTTCTTGAAGAAAAGCTGCAGAGGAAAAAGAATCAATTTTTACATTTTTTGACACTGATTTGAGGATTCTGTAATCGGGGCGAATATACACTCTCAGAAAAATTTCCTTGTTACAAGCATTGCGTATTTAATACTGTTTAATTTTAGTAGAAACTATTCACTGCCAATATTAATTTATGGGAAACAGCGTTTAGCTAGGTTTCTCAAGAATGTATGGCTTTAGAATACATTTTTTACCAAATTGTTTGTGATTACATTACATTACATTGATTTGTATTGACTCCCCTAAGGGTTACAAGGCTTGTTTGTGATTATGGGTTTTCACTGTATTCAACAAGGAAAAGGTTTTGTTAACAAATTGCCACAGAATTTAACAGAAACGTTAATTGCATTAGTGGGCAATTCTTTAATTTGTTTGTCACAAACGATATAGATTATGCTGTGATTGACAAAGCATGTGAGGTTGAATAAGTTGCGAAGTTGGTGTTAATATTCAAAATTTATAAAATCAGTTGCTTTGAACTTTATTTTCTTCTAACGGGTGATTTTTTAGCTGGTTTGGTTTTGGCAACACTGGTTTTGACAGCTGACGTGTGTTTAGTACCTTGTGTCACTGTCAAACAGCTTCAGTTTGGTTTGCAATTTAACCATGGATCGTCTTACAAATGAACAACGCTTGCAAATTATTGAATTTTACTATCAAAATTCGTGCTCGGTTCGAAATGTTCAAAATGTTGGAAATTGTGTTCAGCGATGAGGCTCATTTTTGGTTGAATGGGTACGTAAATAAGCATAATTGCCGCATTTGGAGTGAAGATCAGCCAGAAGCATTGCAACAGCTACCAATGCATCCCGAAAAAGCCACTGTTTGGTGCGGTTTATGGGCCGGCGGCATTATTGGGCCATATTTCTTCAAAGATGATGCCAATCGCAGCGTTACTGTCAATGGTGAACGCTACCGAGCGATGATAACAAACTTTTTTTTGCCCGAAATGGAAGTTCTTGACTTGCATGATATGTGGTTTCAACAAGACGGTGCCACATGCCACACAGCACGCGAAACAATGGCGCAATTGCGAGGCGAGTTTGGTGAACAGTTAATTTCACGTTTCGGGCCGGTCAATTGGCCGCCTAGATCGTGCGATTTGACACCATTAGATTATTTTTTGTGGGGGTATGTTAAGGCTAATGTCTATAGGGACAAGCCCTCTCGATTGACGCACTGGAAGCCAACATCCATGTATTCATTCGTGAGATACCGGCCGATATGTGTGAAAGAGTATGCCAAAATTGGACTCAGCGGATGGGCTACTTGAGACGCAGCCGCGGTCAACATTTGCATGAAATTATCTTTAAACATTAAATTGCAAGGTTCAAACTATCGATTCAAATAAATATTTCATTCATTTTTTCGAATTTTTTGTGTTTTTTTTTTTAAAGTTCTAAACCTCTTAAAAAATCACCCGTTATTCAAAATTTATAAAATCAGTTGCTTTGAACTTTATTTTCTTCTAGTTCACACTGCCTTATATCAGTAAAGTTAATAACATTATGCAATGTTTGTGAATTTTTTGGTAATATACCAGACAAGACCTTATGTCTAATGGTAGGCCCCAGATTGACTATTAAATTTTTAAAAATTGAATACACATTTAATTAAGAGTATTTAATTTTAATCATAATAATTGATAATAATGATTTCAACTTTTTTTGGGAGTGAAAGAATTATAAATTTATAATTCTTCGCTTCGCAATAAATTTTATAGATAATAAATATTGTTTGTCATTAACACTTTCTCTTTATGGTAAAAAAGTAAGTTTTTTGTGGGTAAAATGAAAAGTGTTTGCAGTTTTAAGATTAAGTTCTAGGGGCTAATAACAATATTTCTTAATGCAATGGTTTTAATCTTAACTTTAAGTTTTAAACTCTTAGAGTCAATTTGATAAATTCCTGTCACAAATTTCAAAAATACTTATAGCGAGATATATGACAGCTAATCTGCAATACTTATTCGCTCTGAGCTAAAAATAATAAAACGAGTTGTGAGAGTAAATATTGTTTGCAGCAAGAACTTTTCATTTGCAGTTCGAAGTTTTGGTCTTTGCTAACAAAGAATTTAAAACTGTCATTTAAATATTGAAACATTGACTAAAAGAAGCTAAAGCGCTTGATGCCTTTTGTCTCTTGTGGCAAACAGTTTCTTTCTTATGAAACAGAATTTTTTGGCTCAGTGTACACTTACTGACAATAGTCTGCGTTCACTTTAAACTTCACAAGACTTTTCAAAAATATTTAAACAAAATTTCAATTTTTGTTGTCTTAAATATGAAATTTGTGTATTAATGTTAAATAAAAATTTAGTGAAATTCATTATTTTCAAAGTAACGTTAAAAACAATTAAAAAAATCTTTTATTAACCAAAAAGAACAAGTGTGTGTAGAATTTTTTCAAACAGAGTAGGTATTTAAGCTTTAACTTGTTGAAGGTTGATAATGTAGTTCATTTTGTTATGTGACCGTTATGCTGTAGACCATAGGGTTCGAGAGATATTTGGCATACAAAACGCGAAACGAACAATAATACAAAATGGGCGCTGGTCTGTAAACTCAACAGCAATGTGTTCTAATGCATTACAAAGGTTCTTACATGTACTTTATTTTGTTATATGGCCGTCAAATTGTAGGCCATAAATACCAAGAAATACAATTCTGCATTGGGCGCTGGCCTACCTTTCCAACACGAGAACTTCATTTTATTACCTATATCACACGGAAAGAATTGAAAAATAACCAATTGAAAAATTTGCTGTTGAAATTTCATTATTATCCATAAGAATGAGGATTATCAAAATAAAAGAAGGAAACAAAATTTTCATTCCTTGCAATAACGCAATAATGGTACTGCAAGATAAATAATTTGCAAGCAAAAATAGAAACAAAAAATATAAAGCAACATATATAATGTTTTTTATTTCAACTCAATATGATCACTTATCACTTTATTATAAAGATACAGCTCTTCAAAAAACACTAACAAAAATTTTTAAAATCTTGTTCTTTTTTTTTTTGACTAGTGTTTTTAATTTTGATTGAGTTAATTAATTAATTTTAATCAAACTAAATTATCACGTGTTGACATTTAATAATTACAATTAAATGAAGTATTCATTCAGATTTAATGAAAAGACAGAATTTTGAAATCTCTAAACTAAAAATGTGTTTAACTCAATCACCATATCGTTTTATTGTATGATTGGTTCTTTTATACAAAGAAATTTGCACAAGGTGTGATAAAAAGCTAAGAGATTGTAGGTTGGACCCAAATAAGAAAAGAGTCGAATAAGAGGTCGGTCCATTTATTACTTTTCTAAGGAATTGGTTTAAAATAGAAAAAATATTAAGAAACAACGACCATCAAAATACCTACAGTGTAAGAATTTTTGAAAAAATAATTTTCACAGCAACAAATTTTGAACAAATAGGGAATAATTTTTTCAAACTACATAATTGTTTTTTATATGAGTATTTTAATAATTTTGGAAAATAAGGAATTTATAAATTTTACGTTATTTGGTACAATTTTTAATTTAAGCATAAGTTTTTTAGTGTTTGATTAAAAATTAATAAGAGCATATAATACTAAAACAAAAACTGTATCAAATAACTCCAATTTAAAAAAAAAATGTTTGAAACAAAAACTCTGATATTTTTCAAATTCTGTATACATTGGTAAAAACAATTTTAAAAAACAATGACTTTTTGTAAATACCTTTGTGAAAATAATTTATTGTTCAAAATTTTTAATTTGAAAATTTTCTCTCAGTTAAATCTCAAATAATCTCATCTGGCTTCGTATTTACGCATGTTTCCCGTTTCTTCTTGTCTATAGATCAACATATCATCCTTAAATTAAAAGAATTCAAATTGAAATAAACTAGAACAAGGGATATTTAAAATACACGGATACACGGATACACGAATACACGGATACACGGCTATCCGTGGTCTTATAATTATACCGATACAAATCCGGATCTCCTAAGAACACGTGTATCCGTGTTCTTAGATATCCGTGTAATAGGGAGCTCTACTATGAACATAATGGAGAATATTTTGTTTTAGTTTGTGTTAAAATTGAATTAAATAATTATGTTTTTAATTTTTATTTAATTGGATAACAAAACTAGGACAAACACCATTCATCAACTAAAGCAAATCTTAAAAAATAAGTTGTTTTTTATTAAGTTAGTGTGGGTTATTCCATGAAATATAGGAATGATAGAAAAATACTAAAAGTATCAAGCCCCCTGTCTATTGTTCGCTTCTTTTAGGATTTGAATATCCTGCGTGTTTAATGTGCGTGAAGTTAGCACCGCCATTTTGAATTTTCAAAAAAAAAAGGTTTTGCTGTAATGTCCTCAACTTGTGCTGGCTTGTGTCGTAAATATTTTGTTTAAATTAGCAAATTTGCAAATTATAAGGAAATATACATACATGTGTCCATACCTACATGCATTTATTAATTTGGGGACACTGGAATTCGATGGAACACTTAATTCAGTTTCTCCAAATTATGAAAGTTAACAAATATTATCAATTGGGGTACCAAGAATTGGCGTGGGAAATAATTTGAATTAAGGTATTTCAAAGAGCGAACCACTGTGCGACACGATATCAGCATATTTTTCATGAAAATAAATATCAATAACAAAGGCTGCATGACCTTTCTGTTTGGTTAAAAAATAAAATAATAATAAAACAAAAAAAAATAACAAAAATTCCAAGAGCGGTTGAAAGTAAGAGTACCTTATTTTCCTACTTTCATCTTCCTGTTGAAAAAGGGATTGCCATTTATATTAATTAAAAAAATAGTCTATTAAAACAATTTTTGTTTTTATTTTTATATTTTTGGCATCTGCTAATAAAATTTTCATATTTCATTCAAACTATGCAAAAAATATTGAAACAATCAATCTATATGTGTTTTACTGTTCCACAAAGTCTAAAATATTATTAAAAAAATAGTTTTCATTTTTCGGTATTGCTGTTTATTTTCCAGTTTACTGAGCTGTGATATTAAGTTATAAAGTTTACAGAAAACTCTGTTGAATCATAATTTGAAAAAATATTCTACTTTATAAAACAAATGGGAGAATTCATCTAAAAAAAATCAGTATACTATTTTACCTGGTCAATTTATCAAAAATTCACCTGCCAAACATTAATCATCAATAAGTTACAATTTTAAGTACAGTGTCATTCCATCAGCTAAGTACAAAAACAAGAAACAAAAAGCCTTTACAGAATAATCAATCATTTGTCAAAACAAAACCAAAACCAAAAAAGCCTTAAAGTTTTTGTTTTTGTTTCTCTCCACAAAACATAAGTAGTGTAGTTGCTAATGGGACGATAATTAATCAAAAATTTTCCTCCAAAAAACAGAAGTCCTAAATAATATCTCATCATCTCTCTTGATGAGTTAGTTGATAATCTGACAAAAAAAAAAAAAAAAAACATAGACGAAATCCTCATCAATATTTGTCTCATTTTTATCGTCTAGCCGCACCCAGATGTTGTTTGTCTGCTGACCTAGTTTTGTTCCTTAAGCAAAAAAAAAAAATAAAATAAATAATAAAATAAGGAAAATCAAGATTCAGATTTCTTTGACTGTTTTCTTTTTCTTTTTGCTCCAATAAAAATTGCATAAACACTTGTATGGCTGGGTGGGTAATTCGTAGGGACGCGACGTCAGAAACACCAAAGACGAAAACAACGAAGAAAACGATGCCAAAAGGCTTAAAAGACCAAAAACCAATTTAATTTCACAGAATTTACACTGAGAAAAATTAAATGCATCATGTTTGGTGTCGTTTTCAAGAAATATGAAGCATTTTTTTGCTATTTCTCAGTTTTTCTTTTATTCGACACTGCC
Source organism: Dasysyrphus albostriatus (assembly GCA_946251815.1). Lineage (NCBI taxonomy): Eukaryota > Metazoa > Arthropoda > Insecta > Diptera > Syrphidae > Dasysyrphus > Dasysyrphus albostriatus. The sequence continues at coordinate 32,776,940 of OX276338.1, read as the reverse complement.
AGCACCCTTTTTCTCTTGTTTGCTTCAATTCAAAATTTAACATACAACAAATTTGCAAAAATGTCGTCTGTCGTTCTCATCAAAAATTAAGTCAAGGCGCGATAATTTTAACGAACACATAACTTTGTCCCACATACCTACTGAGTCTTACTTTCTTTAAAAATCAAGTGAAATAATATCATAATTCTATAATATGTAGTATGCAGAACTCATCATTCAGTAAGCAACACATGAATGAGTTATAACTCTTTTGTATTGTGACGAAAAAACTTAACTCGATGGGTAACAAAAAACATTGAAAGGATGTTAAAGGGATGTTTCTATATTTTTTTGTATAGCTATGACTTGAAACAATTCAAAGTAGGAAGGTACTGTTTTTTTTTGTACCAATAAACAAAAAAAAATTGCATTTTTAATGCCGAAATGAAAATGTTTATGATTTTTGTTGAATTAAAATCCGAATCGAATAAAATTTTTTTTTCAGTGTTAGTTTTTCTTAATGTGAACTCAAACTTCAGTTGAAGATGGTGGGAATAATTTTAAGAATCGCCCACCTCACCCTACCGCTACCACATGTTGCTAATTAATTTTATTTTAGGAAGAATTATTTTTTTCTTAATTTTTATTTGTGGAATGATGCAATAATTTAGAACATCAAGTTCAAAACATCATCAGCAATTTAAAAAATTTTATTTTCGTTTTCTATTTGTAATAAATAAAAGAAATAATTTGAATAACTGAAAATACTTGAAAAAAAAATAAGTGTTTTCAGTTATTTAAATTAATATCTTTTATTTATTATTTTACTGAAAAAAAAAAACGTTGAAAATCTCCACTATCAAATCAATTCAATTCGTAATCAAAATTATACGAAATATTTAATAAACTACTGAGTGTGGGAACTAATTTGATTTGTATGTTAAACGAATATAAGAAGCTCGTCCCATTTAACTAAATGGTAACCTAGTCCTAATTTGCATTTTATTTTTTATTTTAAGAAGTTCATTTATCGGTCGATGACCTACAAAATAAACATATTTTGCAAATAAGTTATACATACGTAGCTAGTTATAAAACTTGCTAGAGAGGATATAAATGTTCAATAGATTTTATATTTTTTGTTAATGTTCATATCAACAAATTTTGATTTTATGGTTTTTATTGACGTTATTGATTTTGTGTCTTTGGTCCCATTTTGTGGTTCAAAAATTATTCAACAATATTTTTTTTTTAATATTATTGAAATGAACATTTGGAATATATGTTCAATTTATTTATATTGGATGTTCAAAATTTAGACATACTTATTTACTGTCAAAATAGACACTCAATTTTGGAAAAATTCGGCCACAGTTAAAATTTGCCACATTTTGCCACAATGCACAAAAAAAATATAAATATTATTCAAGATCAAGTGTCAAAAATATTGGGTTTTTGCATATATAACTTCTGAGCAAAATGTTGAACAGAATTGATTAATAAACCAACAGAAAAGAGTAAATGTCACAAAATGGTCAAAAAATACGAAATGGTTTAATCAAGCGGTCAGAGGCGGTAAAATTAGTGTGGGAATCAATATTAAAATTTCACCAATAACATAGGTATTCTCTTCCTTGAACAAAACTTAAAAAAAACTTACTTATAAACAAATTTTTACAGCGACAAAAGAATTAATCTACACTTGTCAACGAAATTAAAGAAACACATTTTTTATCAATTTTTGTAAGTGTTTTTTGAAAAGCTATATCTTTGTGAAAAGTGGTCTCATTGAGTTGAAAAAAAAAAAAAAATTAAACAATGTTTTCTTTGTATGAAAAGTTTTCGATTTATTGTATTTTTTTTTTTTTTGGAAAAATATACTTTTTATTTAATTTTAAGTCAAAAAAATACCTTATCAATGGAAGCTATAAAAAAAATGACAAAAATTGTTGTTTTTAATTCATTTTGATGACGACTTCACAACACAATTTGTCCCGTTAAGGGGGTTTGTAAAACTTTGAAAATTTGGTAAAGAAAAACGGTTCGTAGAATCAATTTGAAAATTTACAGGAATTTAGATGCTGTAAAGTCTATAAATCTGCATACCAATGGAAAGTCATGTAAAGTCATGGAAAAGTAACAAAAAATTTACCAAAAGACCACAAAAAGTCGTTTTTGAACACCTTCATATTTTAAACTAACGATGAAAAGTTAAAAAAAAATTCTACGAAATCTTGAAAAACTTATGTACATGCAATGATCCTAAAAAAATGATGCTACAATCTTACCAAAATTTTCGAAACTGTTAGTGATTTTTTTATTACGTCATTATTTGCTGAGATATTTGGTTATCAGATGTCCGTAAAGTTAGCATTACCACTTAAAAATTTTTACAATCCGTTAATTGGATGAATTGTCGTAAATTTGTCGTGAAAGAAAAAAAATTGTCGCATTTGTTTTTTAAAAAATTTACCCCTGGTAATGCTAGCTTGACAGTCAAGTAAGCACCACCACCCTGAAAATAGAGTAAAATAAACTAAAAAAAGAGAAAAAAACTATGTGTGAATTCGTCGTAAATTTGTCGTAAAAGAAAAAAATAATAAAAAATTCCTTTAATTTGACTAAAAGCCCCAAAATCGATATGAAAACTTTATATTTTTAGTGTTCTTTAGTATGGAATTTGTTTAAGCAATTGTCGTAATATGTCTTGAAATAAGTTATGTCAAAAAATAATTTGTAGCAGCATTTTTTCATTGAAAAATTCCGTAAATTGACAAAGAGCCCCAAAATCGCTGTTTTTTTCTGCTTTTTCAATAAATCCAGTGCTGGATTTATTGAAGAAAAATCGATTTTGGGGCTTTTTGTCATATTCAAGGATTTTTTTTTCTTTTACGACAAATTCACACATAGTTTTTTTTTCTCTTTTTTTAGTTTATTTTACTCTATTTTCAGAGTGGTGGTGCTAACTTGACTGTCAAGTTAACATTACCAGGGGTTAATTTTTAAAAAATAAGCGCGACAATTTTTTTTCGTTTACGACAAATTTACGACAATGTATCCAATTATCAGATCTTAAAAATTATGAAGTGGTTATGCTAACTTGACGGAGAAGTTTATCAGAGCCAAACGTATTTTTTTTAATAAAAGTCAGAATTGAAGCTGAATAAACAAATAATCTGATTAGTACATTTTATCTACTCAAAAAAAAAAAATCTATGGAAATGAGGTCCTTGAAAAAACAGAAAAGACGGAAATTTTGTTGTTTGGTTTTATTTCTTGGAATAACGCAATAACGGTATACTGCAAAAAAAAAATTATTTGCAAACAAATCTTTAAACAAAAAACATACGACCGCTTTTCACAAATAAAGGGTTTTTCAACAGGGACGCTACAAAAGTAGAGCGACAGGGATAGCAAACGACGCCATATTTCTTGCCGCTCTTTTGACATTTCTCTTCAGTAAAGTTTGCCATTTCATGATGGAAAGATATACGAGCCAACAACGATACGATATTATTAAAATTTACCACCGAAATTCGGAGTCAGTGGACTAAACGTTAAGAGCGTTACGTCCAATTTATGGTCGTCATAATCGTCCTAGCAGATCACCAATTGAGCGTCTAGTGGAAAAATTTTAATCCAAAGGCACAGTACAAAATGTTTCCGTACCAGTGAGACAAAGAAGTGCCCGTAGTGTCGAGAATATTGCTGCCGCTGAGGCTTCAGTTGCAGAAAGCCCAAATGCGTCTCTCACACGTCGTTCTCAAGCGTTGGACATCTCTGTGACGTCGTTGTGGCGAATTTTGCGAAAAGATCTTGGCCTACATCCTTACAAGATTAAATTGACGCAAGAACTGAAGCCGCTTGACCACCAGAAGCGTCGTATGTTCGTGAACTGGGCTGAGCAATAACTTGAAAATGATTCGGATTTTCATCGAAAAATCATCTTCAGCGATGTGGCTCATTTCTAGCTGAATGGCGTAGTCAATAAACAAAATATGTTTTATTGGTCAGGCAGCAATCCACACGTACTCCATGAGTCATCATTGCATCCCGAAAAAATTACGATTTGGTGTGATTAATTGGCCGATCAAGACCAGCACGTAACTGTGAATGGGGATCGTTACCGTTCAATGATAACCGAATATTTTTGGCCCCAATTGGATGATATGGACTTGGAGGACATGTGGTTCCAACAGGAATGCGCCACAAGCCACACAGCGAATGTCACAATCAATTTATTGGAAACCAAGTTTGGAGAACGTGTTATCTCACGAAATGGTCCAGTCGCTTGGCCGCCTCGGTAGCGCGATTTGACACCGTTAGACTATTTCCTGTGGGGCTACGTCAAGTCTATGGTCTATGCCAACAAGCCAGCGACGGTTGATGAACTTCGTACGAATATCGAACGTGAAATTGCAGCAGTATCGGCAGATTTATGCTTGAAAACCGTCGAAAATTGGGTTCATCGGCTGGACTTCTGCAAGCGTACCCGTGGTGGCCATGCAAAAGAAATTGAGTTCCATGCATAATGTCATCAAACGTACTTTCACAGGAATAAAGAATTTCATTAATATCCAAAACCGTTTTTGTTTTATTTAAAAAAAAACTTTTGTAGCGCTCTTATTGAAAACCCCGATATATAGCTTTTCAAAAACAAAAACACTAAAAAAAATTGAAAACAATCTGCAAAAATGTATTGAAGGTGGTCTAGGAACCAATAACAACGAGACGTATGCCGTTGGAAAGGTATTTTCAAGTGCTACAATAGTCACTATGGCAGCTTATTTCAAATCACTGTGTGAAAAAAGTTATTTGCTAACAAAGATTTTGTGTGGTTGAATTTCAGTATGGAAAAAATCTACAACAACTGTTCAAACAAATACCAATAAGATGTATATCGTTGAAAAGGTATTTTAATGAACAATAATATTTACCATGGCAACTTACTTAAATTCACTGTGTGGAAAAAGTTATTCGCTGTTTTGTTGAATTTTTGTGCAAATAAATTAATGTGACGTAGGTAAAAATTAGCGGATAACTTTTTCACAGAGTGATTTTAAATAAGATGCCTTACTAACTATTGTAGTGCTTAAAAATACCTTTCCAACGAAATATTATTACTCGTTATTATTGGTTGAGCTAGCGTTCACATGTTTTTTCCCATACTACATAAACACATTTTTTTCACACTTAACCAATTAGCAAATAACTTTGTTCATACCGTGTTTTCAACCAATCTGCAATGTAAATAGTTAACATACCTTTCCAAGGATATATGTAGTGTCGATATTTGTTTGACCAGTTTAAAAATATTTTGGCTATACTAAATACTTTTTATTCATACAACAATCCACCAAAACACAACCTTATGCTGCGAATAACTTTTTTCCAACACAGTGATTTGAAATAAGCTCTCTCTAAGCTATTGAAGTACACAAACATACATTTCCAACGATATATAGTTCGTTGTTATTGGTCTTGAAGAACGTTTTGTCTTATTCTCCTTTGTTTTTTTTAATTTTGTTGACTAGTGTATTTGAACTTTTATGAACATCATTGAAGTTAGCAGGACAATTTTAAGCTAGACCAATGGGATCACGGCAAGAATTTGCAGTTTTTTCCATTTTTTAAGCATTTCTATTTCGGATTTTGCAGTTCACCAAATCGTGGCTGTAACCCACTGTACTGCTAACTTCACTGTGAAGTTTGAACTTCAAAATTTGAACTGAGTTTTTTCTTAAAGAACATAAAAACTGCAAATTTGGAAACTAACTGCAATTTTCAAGCTAGCTACGTTACTGAGAAAAGGACTGTTCTGCTAACTTCACAGTGAGGATAGCAGTGGGAATTTTTTTTATTTTCATTTTTCGACTCAAATCCTTCCGATTAATTAACTACAAAAAAAATGCTCCGATTTCGAAACAACTGTGGAAGTTTTGAGGTAAAAAAAAATTTAATTTCCCTTGCTTGACCGTGGCCATATTCCGCCAACTCAAAATCGAGTTTTCTCAAAAAATTCTAACTTTTTTGACTTTTTAGAATTTTTTGAGAATCCTAAATTTTGAGTTAGCATGGTCAAGTATGGAATATTGATTATTCCTCGACATAAGAAATGGCTTAAAAGTGCTAAAATTTGACGTAAATCGGGTCATAGGGCTTGCCACGAGACCAGAAAATTCTCGGTCTCATATGGTATCGCTAGCTGAAATGTACCGAGGCCATTTAAGCCCCAAAGGATCCAAAACACCGCCGAGACAATAACGAATCAATACCGTACTTTTTGGAGAAAAATTTACCAAGGTTCGTTTGGTATCGGGAGAAAAATGGATTTTTGAATATTTTACTAAGCAAACAATCTTTGTAATTGTTTTTTCGGACACGGCTCTAAGGATTTGAATGGATTGTTTTGGTACAGGGAGATGGTTTAGGAAATTATTTAAGTAAATCCAAACGCTGCCACGCCCATTTATACTATGAGTGTTTACTCGGAAACCAGCTATTTGGATGAAATTTTTTAGGCGTGGTTCTTTTTAGATAAGGGAAGTGACTTTAAACCATTTACTACCATGCCTACTTTTTCTACCCATTGGGTCTTGTGAATAAAAAAAAGCTTAAGCTTAGACTTACATATTTAAGTAAAAGCTTAGTTTTGTGTGAATAAAAACGAGCTTAAGCTAGCAATTCAAAGATGTATTTTACAAATAAAAAAATAAATAAATAAATTTAGTGGCGCAACAGCTCATGGAGAACCAGGGCCTAGTGACTAACAACTCTCAACCATTCCTGTGTGCGTGTTGTTGGCAGGAATGGAGGGGACCTACAATTTTTTGCCGAGTCCGAACGGATGAGAAGCACTTATTCATGACAAGTATACTCTTGGAGGATTTGTCAGTCCCTCGCAAGAGGCAGTACCTCGGAAAAAAACATTTCTGTTTTTAGGTGGCAGTGGCCGGGAATCGAACCCAGACCTTTGGCATGACAGTCCTACGCCCCAACCATTACGCCACGAGGTGCTAGAAATAGCTCATTTAAAATAGCCAAAGCTAAATTCATGTAGCTTAAGCTTGTTTTTCCAGTTTAAGCTCCAATTTGTGTGATTAAAAATAGCTAAAGCTAAGATATTATAGTTAAAGCTACAAAAATATTAATATTTAAAATATTAAGCTTCAGCTGGGATTTTCTAGCTAAAGCTGTTTAGCGGAATTTTTTTATAATTTCCAAGAAGAACTAAGCTTGATATCAGTAGCATTTCCTTACACCGAAAATCTTCCAATACCTTGAATCAGCTTTTGCTACTTGACCTTTCTCCAACTTTTTATTTAAATATTTTTTTGTTAAATCAATAATTTTTCAAAAATATCTTTAAAAATATGCTGTTATTATTTGGACTTATTCCAAAACAATTTTCAATTTCTAAATAAAAAAATAATTGTTAAATTATTAAACGAATCATCTTTAATTTATCAAGAACAAAAAAAAAAAACAAAACATAAATATATAAACATAAACAAACTGTCAGAAGTTCTATAGATAACAATTTCGTTCAAAAACCCCCCATCTACACCTTAAGGAAAAAAAATAGGTAATAATAATGTTCGGTTTTTTGCTTTTTTTAATATTTCAGATGCTCCTAGAAACTTATTGAACAAAAAATAACACACACACAATAACAACTTTTGAAAAGTAGCAGATTTTCTTAGAATAAACACTTATCACTTTCGAAGCATTTCAAAATTTTCACGCATTCATTTAAATTTCATGAAGGTGCTTTATATTTTTTTCTAAAAAGAATTTATTAAAAAAAAATTTTACATGCAAATTTCAAATTTAAATAAATATAAACAATTTTATTTAGAGGAAATTAGTTTTTTTTTTAATGCATATTTTTTAACGATTAGGTATAAATTAATAAAGTATTTGTATATTTATTTAAGCTAATGAGAATTTCCTGCGAAGAATGAAAACAAAATTATAAATTTTTATTTACATACTTTTATTATGATTATGAACTTTAACTTAGTAAAACTTCAAATTAATTAATTGATACAATTAAAAAGCAATACTTTGTGCTGTTATAAAAACGACAACAATTAGTCATACGGGTACAAACAACCAAAATTATCAATGAAAAATTGAAAAAAAAAATAAAAAAAATTTTGTCTTGAAGTTGTCTTCTGCTTGGTTCTTAAGACCAAATATATCAACGTGCAAGCAATTAACTTAGGTTTTCTTAAAGCATTTAATATTTTTTAATTATTTTCAGGTGCTTTCGATTCTGCAACTGTTATACGCCATGTTTTCTGAGGGGATGACAATAAAAATAAAACCTTGATTCTATCTGGAAAAACAATCAAATTTCTGACGAGGCACTAGAAAGTTTTACATTAATGCTAACAAGGGCCTAGCAGGGGTAACAATCGAAGTTCATTATAGGTTATCAGCAGTTATGTAACCTTTTGCCTCCAGCAGTTAAAAACATTCTATTCTCGATTCGATTTTGGAATTTATTCTTGGGTATTTCTGATAGAATGCAAAGTTAACCCAACAAGTCTTAACTAGCAAGGGCCTCACGACTATTTGACAAGTTTTCCTCTACTAACTTACGGGAGTCTTGATTACTTGATTATAAAATAATCTAATATTTTTTAACGAGGCCCTAGAAAGTCATAGATTGATGCTTAAAAGGGTCTAGCAAGAGTAACAGTCGATTTTCTTTAGGGTCTTGCTCAGGCTTGCCAGATTGGGCTATTTATCGGAAATTGGGCTATTTTTTCCGAAATTGCCGACAACAATTTCAGTATGACAGCCCAATCATAATTGGGCTACTAATCGCCCAAATGTTATTCTGGGCGATAATTTTTTTCGTATAAATAAATGATAAAAAAAACTTTTCTCACCTTAATCATACTCTTTAAGCATTCCATAATTTGGCACCACTTTTAATTCACTGAATAGTCTTCATTTTTGTATGCAAAAATATTTGTCTCCATTTGTAGGCTTACAGTTTATTAATAATTAAGGATAAATTACTGACCTAACGGCGGGTAACCCAGGCAAAAGCAATCGTTTTTTACCTGAAATATTATCCAATATTATCCACAGAATAGGTGGAAAATTGCTTTGAAAATTAAAATTTTTTTACGCATGAGACTGTGATTTTCTGCTTTGTGAGCAAAAGAGCAAAAAAATTATTTTATTTTTCGTTGTTTTTTTTTAATAAAAATAAATTGTAATTGAAGTTTTGGGAACACTTTTTTTTACTACTTTTTCGCCTCCGATTTTGGGCTACAAAAATTTCTAAATTGGGCTATCGAACTGGTCTTGGTAAGGAAGCATTTTGCCTAGAGACAAAAAAAAGTTAAAAAATGTCTCGACTGGGATTCAATCCTGCGATGTTCTGATTACCAGTCCAACACGCTATAGCAACTAAGCTGTTTCGAAATACAACTAAGTAACGCTGAAAATAAAAAACTATATATAATTTTTCTTACTTTTGTATGATGGCTATTATTTTTGTTTGTTTTTGTTATATTTATGGGGTATTTGTGATGGGAAAAAAGACTCATCCAAGTTTTTTTTCTAGCGAGAACCTAACTAGTACACATTTGACAAGTTTTCTTTGTCTAGATTGCCCCTATACCGAAGCCTTTTCAAGGCGGTAACCAAACTTGAAAAAAAAACTTGCAATTTTCCTAGGCGGATACACTTTTATATTAATGCTTACAAGGGCCTAGCAAGGGCAACCAAAGAATTTAGCTAGGGTCTCGCCAATTTTAACTCGAGTGGCAAAAAAAATTATCTATTTCCGATTCGATCCTGGGATTTTCTCTTGGGTAGGTATATTAGATTGGATAACAAAACGTACCCAAGAAGTTTCTACTAGTTTTTACTAGCAATGGTCTAACTAGTATTCAACAAGTTTTCCTCGACTGGATTTTCCCATAAAATAAAATTGACTGAGCTTTGCAAAAACTTTCCATTTTCCAGGTGATAGGTTCAATCTTAGTTAATCCAACGAAATCATTTAGTAAGGATCTAATTCTGGAATGATGATGGTGTTCCCTGGAACTAGGAATAGCCTAGTGATTGATTTATATGATCAGAAATGATTGAAATTTTACAATTCTTGGGGATTTTTTACAATTTTACAATAATTAACAAATAAATTGATGTGTTCTAGCAACTAGGTCACCACAAACCACTTTAAAAGTGTTCTAATTAGTAAAATAGAGGTTATGACCATTTAAGAGCTTTTAGTGGAAAGCTTCAATTTCCTTGCTGAGACAATCAGAGTCAATCACTCCTCCACTCTAAGAAAAAAAAAAATGTAAACGATCTTTTAATTTAAATGAAGTCATATTTATTTCCCTCTTCATCTACCAGGCTTTTTACCCTAATTAATGATTCTATCATCATTATTTTTCAATATCTGTATTTGAATAACAGTAGCTCTCAAGTTAAAAAGCTGAATTTATAAATGGCATCGTTCCAAAATAAAATTTTACGACGACAATATACTGAAGACGGATGACGCCATGAAAAAAACGTGACTTCAGTTGAGTATCATAAGTCATTTGTTAGGAAGAGCGTGTTAATAACTCGATACTTATTAGATTTCCCACTTATGCAACAAAAATTTCACAAACATTGTGCATTTAGATACAGTTAGCATATACAGAGGCTATCAGCTTTCATTTGACATTGTCTCTCTCTCTCTCTATGCCTAATCAGATATATCATTAAATGAGTAGAGTATGTACCTCCAATTTCAATTGAAACTGTAATGTTATTCATTATGGCGGGCGATGCCTGTCCATCAGTCCAGCAATAATTCCAAGCGCACTAAAGTATACTCTGCGTGTGTGTATTGTGTGCACTTATTAAGGCTAATAACAATTGGTCAACTTCATTTCCCTCCCCACATAAGATTCAGAACTCCCTCTGCTCTGATGGACTATCTTTTCGAACACAAAACTCGAAAGAGCATAATTGGAGGTTTCCATTAACAGATCAAGTGCACAACACAATGTTGTTCGTCCGTCTGTCCGTTTGGATTTTTAACGTCGTGTTATTCGTCCGGGTATACGAGTTGTTGTTTATGACCCATTAAAGGCATATGTACGTGGTAGCCTAGGGGGCCCATTTATTTGACAAATATATAATTTTTATATCAAAAGAAGAACTCAAAGAAAAGATCAGCTATTTATGGTGATGGAAACATTTACAATACTCTTGTGACTTGATAGTGAGGCTTCAACACTTTAGAGTCAGTCGCGCAACACGCACACGAATTTTTTGACTTTTAGGCACGACCAACGAGAAAACTTTACGATCATATTCACTGTTAATTCACATTTCGTTGAATTTTCATTTCGACTAGAAACTGAATTAGAAAAAAATTATGAACAAAAAAAAATTAAGTTGTGAAGTGTGTAATGTTGTATGAGCTGACAACGTGACCTCAATAATCATTTCTGACGAGCTTTAAAAATAGTGCAGGAAAGTTTTCTTTTCTTTAGTGAATTTTTTTTTTCGTACATTCAGTTCTGCGGCATAGTTTTTGAAAAGTTATATGGCGATAACAATTTAAGAGAAGAAAAATGCTTATTTTAATTTATTTTATCAGAAAAAATAATAAATATCATTAATTTATTGCGCGTCTACATCTGAATACATATATCTTTGATATTAAATGAGTTGTTATAGGTTTTCAGAAAGAAAGAGAGAGAGAGAGAAGTTTATCGATAAAAATGTGTGCGCCTTGAAAAAATTTGTTTATTTAAATGCATAAACGAATAAACGTTTATCAGCAAAATAATGAAAATAAATAATGAGACTGGGTTTGGTGATAAGTTATTAGTGAAAGACGACCGGCGACGCGGCGCGGTATTTAAATAAACAAAATCGACTTGAGAATATGATAGCAATGTAAACACGGATGACATTTAAATTAAACTTTATGTACGAAAAGGCAAAAAGGGTAAATGTTTTCGGGCAACTTAAGAGGCATACCTAGACCTACCTATTTACACATGATGTATGCTTTGCTTATTATGTAGATATAGACATTCAAATTAACTTAGGGGTGATAAGTCACCCTTTTGGACTCGATGAGATAGGTTGCTATATTTATGATAGGGGTTTGTTGTAATATTATTATTTTCTTGTGCACATATATAAACTTGATAAGAAGCATACTACTTCATCATACATAAACACATATAAATTTTATATTTGTTAATTTCATCATTTAGTTAATTAGCACTTGTCTTCGAACTAAAATAACTGCGAGCATTATAGGCAATGCAAATGAAGCTTAAGTGTATATTGTTTATTTAAGATGACTGAAGAAGTTTTATTGAATAAACAAAATTTAGGTATATTAGTTAATCGGAATCATTGTGCAAGGGGTCGTATAGAGGCAACTTTCTTAACTAAATTTACAAACAATTTGGTATGATTTTTATTTTTAAATTCAATTTTAGTCAACTTGACTTATCAGACAGAGCAATTAGTCGCGTTTTTTTTAAGTGCAGCATCTAACAAGACGGATGAGTTATATTAATATATTTAATTTAATATTTTACTAATCTTTGAATTATTTGGTTAGTTTAAATTTTGTCATTTTCATTGTCTCGCCATTTTCTACTCTACAAAATGTATTTTAACTGCGGAAAAAAAATAAGTGAAAGTGTTCTATAAATATGTTATAAGATTCTCTAAATCTATAAGTTCCAGAAAACTCAGAATCCTGAAAACCCAGAATCCCGAAAACCCAGAATCTCGAAAACCCAGAATCTCAAAAACCAAGAATCCTGAAGACCCAGAATCCTGAAAACCCAGAATCCCGAAAACCCAGAATCTCGAAAACCCAGAATGTCGAAAACCCAGAATCTCGAAAACCCAGAATCCTGAAGACCCAGAATCCTGAAAACACAAAATTCCGAAAACCCAGAATCCCGAAAACCCAGAATCCTGAAAACTCAGAATCCCGAAAACCCAGAATCCTGAAAACACAAAATTCCGAAAACCCAAAATCTTGAAAACCCAGAATCCCGAAAACCCAGAATCTCGAAAACCCAGAATCTCAAACACCCAGAAAACTGAAGACCAAATAATCCTGAAAACCCAGAATCCTGAAAACGCAAAATCATGAAAACCCAAAATCCTGAAAACCAAGAATCGCGAAAACCCAGAATCTCGAAAAGCCATAATCTCGAAAACCCAGAATCATGAAGACCCAGAATCCTGAAGACCCAGAATCCTGAAAACCCAGAATCCCGAAAACCCAGAATCCCGAAAACCCAGAATCCCGAAATGCCAAAATTCTGAAAACCCAAAATTCCGAAAACCCAGAATCCCAGAAACCCAGAATCCTAAAAAACCAAAATCCCGAAAACCCGTTACCCCTAAAACGCAGAATCCCGAAAACCCAGGATCCAGAAAACCCAAAATTCAGATAACTATAGTTGAAAAAAAAGTAACTATAAAAATATAGGTACAAAATTTGAATACAAAAAATTTTACTGCAGTTGCTGTCTTTTCTGACGAATTCTTAGGCCATTTCACATTAAAGTTTTGGTATTTAAAAGTCTCGTTGAAAAATTATTTAAAAACAAAAAAAAATTGGATTTACTATCGTAAATTTGTCGTTAAATACAAAAAATTGACGCGCTTGCGTTTTAAAAATTAGCTCCTGGTCATGCTTACTTGACGGAGCGCGATTAAACGCAATTCTTAGTTTTGATAAAATTCACAAAATTCTAGCTTTTTCCTTTAAACTACAGTGTCTTATATAAACAATTTGATTTCCAGCAATTAAGCAGAGCAAGGTGAGCAGAACGGAAGACGGACAGAATCCTGAGTCCAGAAAACACAAAATCCAGAATCCCAAAAACCCAGAAAACCGAAAACCCAAAATCCTGTATTCATTTTTCTGAATTTAAAAAATGGCCGTTAATCTTTTTTTGTGTTTTGCTAAGCATATTATTTGCCTAAAAACTTCACGCATTAAGTTTTTATGTAAAAGATACCTGGCTTTTAATTGAAACAAAACATTGAAATGGTTTTAATAAGCAGTAAACAGAGTAAAAAAGTAGGAACCCACTTAGTTTTGAAGTTAATGCATTCCAAATACCTTTCAAAATAAAAAATAAATTAGAAAGCGTGCATAAATGCATGGCCAAATTTTTCATTTTATATAATTTTTCGGGATCTCGTTTTCGGGATTTTGGGTTTTCGGGATTTTGAGTTTTCGGGATTTTGGGTTTTCGGAATTTTGGGTTTTCGGGATCCAGTGTTTTAGGGATTCTGGGTTTTCGGGATTCCGGTTTTTGGAATTCTGACCCCAACACGAGCAGAACTTATATTTTGTGATGGCATTATAGAGCTATTAAATTTTAACTAAATGCCTATCAGAAAAATTTAATGCACAAGTACTTTTGGTCAAAATCAATGTTCTGCTAAACTTGATTTAAAGTTAGCAAAACAATTTCCTAAAATAGTTAAAACATTAAGTACGACAGGTGGGTTTGGCCCTATATTGCGCTATTTAAATCAACAAATCAAAAAAAAAGAGTTGAAAAAACTTGATTTTTACAAAAAAAAAAAAATCTAAATCCTGAAAACAAAAATCAATATTTTGTTCCTTTTTCCATTCAAATACATTTGATTAGTTAAATGCACGCTTAAATGCAATTAAATGCTCCATTTTCGAAGATCTGAGTTCAAAAAAAATTCTTCCATATTTTCATATAAACTTGTTAAAAAACTAAATTTTGTCAAAAATGATCCCAAGTGGGGGTGGAATTTTTTTTTCTGATGATGCCTTAATTATCCTGTGTGAAAATTTCAAACAAATCGGTTGACTGCTTTTTACTAGTTTTTACTTTAGTTTTTCGAGATAACAATTTAACATGACATTACGATAATAGAGAACACCAAAAAAGTGGGTAGCAAAATTCTGTCGGTCTGTCCGTTCAGCTGAAGCCTAAACGGCTGGATGGATTTTCTTAAAACTTGGTATTTCGTGGTTTTTGCCCACACATTTTAAAAATAACAGTAGCTGCCATACCATTTTTTTTGGCAATTTTACAAAATCTTATTTTTCTCAAAAGCGACTCCACAACTTAAAAAAAGAATTCAATAAACTTCGATTGGTACCTAAAAGCTACCTAAGATTTTTTTCAAAAAAGCACATTTTTTTCGATTCTCTTCAAAACGGTTATTTTGATGTCAATCATTTTTTTATACAGTAGCTTCTAAACAATGCAAATATTTCTTCTTACTTAAATTTCAAAAAAAAAAATATTTTTTGGATTTTTAAAATATGTTCTAACATTTTTTTTTTAGAAAATCAAATATTATGAAAACAAAACGGTCGATTTTTAAAAAATCGTTAAGGAAAATATGTTTATTTTCTTAAAAACGGCTCCCACGATTTTTAATAAACTTTTTTTATAGGTATGCTAAAATTAGTTACAAAAATTTACAAATAGCGACTATGAATAGCACTTTTCATAAAACCTTTTTTTTAATTTTTAATTTTCTCATTATAATTTTTTTTTTATATATATACAAATTTCAAATATGGTTAAAAAAAAGAACATTCACAAATTTTCAAAAAAAAAAGTATACGAATTTATTTAAAGAGTTTCAATTTTTTTTTTGAAAATTCGATATCTCAAAGACGGGTTAGATTTTTTTGAAAATTAATTTTTATATGTACATAAATAAACACTTACCATTTGCATACCAAAAAATTTTCTTAAAAATGTTCTAAGAATTTGATAGGTATAAAAAACTATTTTTTTAAGAAAACCTCTCCAAAGATTTTATTTTGTTTAAATATAGTTTTAAAGGCTTTTAAAAAAATTGAATTAAAGTAGGTAACATTAGGGTGGGCCTTATATTGGTTTTTTTTGAAATTCTGAGATGGATAGGCATCGAATAGTTCTACATAGAAAAACAAAATTTCCTAATTTTTTCAGATTTTTATTTCACCCCCTGGTCTCCCTATTTTCACTTTAAGGTACCAACTATGGGGTTGGGGTGGTTCTCATAAAACGCGAAAAAAAAACAAGGTATAGATTAGATTTAGACGAGAAAAAAATAGTACTTGAGGGGGGGTCCATTTTTCCCCATTATATAAGAAGAAAAAAACGGGAACACTTACAGTGCAACGCTTTAGCTTTTTTTAAAGCCACTATTCCATTCTATAACATGCTTTCTAAATAAAGTTTTTATACAAATAGTTTTTGAAAAAATAATTTTAAAGCTTAAAAATTAAAAACAAAAAATTATGACTTTTTAAGATTAAAAAAAGCTAAGGTGTGGCATTGTAAGTGTTTTTTCAAATAATTTTTGTCTGTTTTTGACCAAATTTCTAAAAAATTAATCCTCCCGCCTGAACGGGGGGAAATAGACCCCCTCCCATACAATTTTTTTCTCGTCTGGGTCTAATCTATACATTCTGATTTATTTTCGCAGTTTATAAGAATAATCCTTGACCCATAATTAGTACCTTAAAATGAAAAAAGGGTGAAATAAAAATCTGAAAAAAATAGGGAAATTGTTTTTCAATGTTTTGAATCGAATGAGAGCTATCCGAGACTAAGTCTAATTTAAGGACCACCCTAAGATAACATATGAGAATTGAATTAGGGTTAGATCTTTGAAAATATTTTTTATGAAAATTGAACAGGCTTAAAGACTAGTTTACAGTTCCAATGCGAAAAAATCAAAAATCAAATCAAATCAAATTTTTCGAAACAATTTTCAACTAATTCTGTGCACCAAATTGTACAATATTCAAGGCAAAATGTGTTTGCCTTGACCTAAACCACCCGTTGAGTCATTAATTTATCCAAAACTAATAAACTATAGGCTACAAAAAAATTATTTTTGTATGCAAAAAACAGTTGCATGCAAATAATGGAAAATAATATTATTTTTGGATGCAAAAACCATTTGAATGCAAATAATGTCTTCAGGTGAATATATTTTTTTGTTCTTGTAAGTGTAAGCCGACCAAACAAAAAATTAAATATTTTATTCACCACGCTATTTTTCGCATGCAAAACAGTCCAGTCCAGTCCAGTCCATTATTTTGCATGAAATTTTATGACATCAATGGTCAAACATGTCAATGTTGCAAACAATTAATTTAGCATTTCACATCGATTATATTTTTTTTTTTTTGTCGAGAATATTTGGATACAATTTTTTTTTGGGCACGGGAACTGTAAACTAGGCTTAGTCCAAACGAGACAAACTGTAACTGAACTAAACTGCACTTAATACAAATTGCGTATGACAAAGGCCCCCTAACGCCTCACTATGTCACAAATGAGACCAAGTGAGTAAGCCGGATGAAACGCCAATTTGTACGAAAAAACGAAAAAAGGTCATACGAAGCTAATTTGAATCAAATTTTATTGTTGGGCATTTAATTAGCATTTAATAAGCGTTTTATTATGACATCACATCTTGGGGCACATAGCAATTTGCCTTATACCAAAAATGTTTAGTCCATCCAAGTGCAGTGCAATTAATAATTTTATTAATGGGTCTGATCAGATTTGTTTAGGATTTTTGCGGGACAGTATTTGAAATCAGTTTCTAAAAAATGATTTACAAAGCAAGCTATTAAATTTACTTGCTATTTTCTAGAATGATGTTTCATTTTAAGTGGTTCCTGGGACTTTTTTTTTTGCCCTAAAAATTTCATAATAAAAATGTCATTTTGTAAACATTTTCTCAATGGACAGAAACAACTAACGAGTAATTATCTCCATTTTGAAAATTCGTTTTATTTTATTTTAAAAATGTAAGCCCGAACTCAGTGAATGTACCTACATATATTTCTTATGCACCTGCTTGTCTTTGGTATCAACTTACAAAAATTTTCAACCTAAAAATCATTCTTTGACGAAAATAAGAAAATCAAAAACAACCCTTAATAAATCAATATTCAACCACATAACATCCTCACAAAATTTTACTAAGCAACCCTTTCACAAAACTCATAAACTAAAAACCACACAATTTTCTATGTGTAAAATATTTTAAAATAAAAACCAACAAAAAAAAAACAAAAGAAACAAGTTGTGATAGTAAGTCTCGGGTTTTTTTTTCTTCTTTTTGACGACTACTGCGGATGATGGGTTTACATTTTCCATTTATTTACTTGTTTCCACATATATCATGCGGTTAAAATTTTATTCATTTTCATAGGAAGTTTTTCTTTATTTTTTTTTTCTTCGAAATGTCAGTAAACGAGAAGCTTGTAACGTTTCCTTCATTGGCACTCTTTTTATGGGCAGACCGTAATGATGTTTTTAAATTGTGTTCTTTTTTTCAATTGAAATACAAAAAAAAACATACAAACACCCACTTCCTTGTATGACTTAGCTTGGAAATTAAATAAAATTCTTATAAAATTGAGTTATTATCGTCTTCAATTGACTTTTGTTTGACATATATGGAATTTTGGATTTAGACAAACAAAAAATATTAACGGATTTTTAAGTTTAATCACTAGCTTCCGCTTTTATGGTGGGTGACACACGAAATGAATTTTGATTAAATACATACTTGGCATTTGATTGTGGGTAGCTTTTAGAGGCGAAAGTATATTTTATCATAATCAATACCTGCGTTGAATTTTTCTTGCGACAAATAAAAAACAATATTCTTGCCATCGTGACCTAGAAAACGATCACGTAAACTTGTTTGTAATTTAAGGACTAGATGAAATTATATTAAGGTGGAACGCTGGAACATATTCGCTTATCAAAAACTCGCAGTCGGTGTGTTTATGTTCACATTCCAACTGTTTGATAAGCGAAAATATTATATTAGTAATCCATGCTGAAAAATGGCGCCCAATCAGTGCCAAATGGTAAAAAAGAATAAAACTCTGGACCTCCACTTAAATTGAAATGTTTAATAATTTAAACGTGAAAAAATCTTGGGACTCAAAAGTCATCTTCTAATAGCAGATATTTTGAAAAATGGCGCCCTATCGGTAGTACGTTAAGGACACCTAAACCCCTGCGCTTTTGGTGGGGGGACCTTATTTTGATATTTGTAATTTAGTTTTGACATGCTGGGGATGGAATTTAGCTTGGGAGTCATTGTTGTAATCCTGTCGGTTGAAGGCCACTTTGAAAAATGGCACCCAATCTGGGCTAAATTATAATTTCTAGTAATTTTTCAACATGAAAACTGTTGCGGAAACGCCTCCAGATTTTGGCAGGTTGAGAAAATAAGAATTTAAGTAGTAAAATATAGGCTTTGAGTAAACGCACCATTAATTAAAATGTTGGTCTTGTCACCATTCGGGAACATAGGTAGTTTTTCTTACGTCAAAGTCAAAGGACCTTAACTTCTTTTGTACTATTTAATATTTTGAATTTAAATAAAATATGCAATTTATTTTCCCAGCACCCGTTTGGCATCTGAGAGCGTTTCTGCTACTTTTTTCATGTTCAAAAAATTTAAAATTTACATAATTGGCCTAAATTGGGCGCCATTTTTCAAAATTCAAAATTATATCCAAGCGACAGGATTACAACAGTGACTCCCAAGCCAAATTTCATCCTTATCTTGTCAAAAATAAATTACAAATATCGAAATAAGTTCCCCTTTGGAGAGATTACGTCTTCCTAACCGGTGCGGTGTACAGATTGGTTGCTTTTTTTTCAAAATGTCTACTATTAAAAGACGACGTTTAAGTCAACACTTACACTTACACAAAATAAATTTTGGGAAGCTGGAAAAGGGCTTACAAATTACAAATTTAGCAAATTTTTCGCAAGGACAATTTCATGAAGCGAAGAGATGAAAAACTCACATATTTTTAACTCTTTCACTCTAAAAATTACAAGCATGAAAAACATATATTATGTTTGTTCATAAATTTAAAACAAGATGTGCTCAACTTTTATTGCACATTGGTAGTTATTCAATTTCAATATTGCACAACTCTCGTATTGCAAATAATATAAGTATTGGACTGTCACTCAAGACAAAATCTTATACTCGTATTACTGGCGAGTCTATAGAAAATTTCGATAGTTGACCTTACTAGGCCCTAGTTAGGTTCAATGTAAAACTTTCTAAGGCCTCGTTTAGAACTTTATTGTTCTTCCAGCAGGGAATTTCTATTACTTACTCAACTGCAAATTTTATCCTATTTGATGTTCAAATAAATTATTACCGACGATATCTGGTGTGGACTTTGTCTAAGGAAAATTAAAGAAACAATGCCAAACTAACTACCTAGCGGAAAAAATAAAGTGAAAATTTTCAAACTATCCCAAAAGTCTATCAAGGACTCGTGTGACAAGAAAAAGTTTCTCAAGTTCGGATATAAAATATTTATTTAAAACGCAAAATTCTATAGAAAAGAACGTCATACGAAACTTGTAAAGACTTAAAGATAAACACTCGATATTTATTGCCGAGCTCTATAGCGATGAGCCATAAATATTTTCTAAGAAAAAGGTTTTGTAGCAATAACCTTGTTTGGTTTTATTTTCAAGATTCAACTTATTCAATGTAATCAAAGCCTTATTCATTTTAAATAAAAACGAAAAAAAAAAATAAATATTCATTCGAATTGCAAATATACCTACCTACCTAATTCTCTGTTATACTATCAATCACAAAGTTGTTTGTCTCCAAATAATCAACAAAACATTCCCAGAACTATTATTTATCGATGTCTAATTATAGAGCAATGCACTTGGTTTTAAATAATATTTTGTATGACATCCACATTTTCACAATGCTAGTTTGGGTCTCTGTTGTCATTATTTTTTTTATAAAATGCACAATTTCATGGAAAAAAAATAAATATTATTCCTAGCACGCTCGTTTATAATTTAAGTTGACAGCAGCAGATGCAATGACCAAACATGAATGTCACAAATACTCTTAACCTATAGTTATACTAATAACATAGATGAAGAGTGTGTCTAGTAGATGTATACTACATATATATTGCATTGCTGAACTTGCACTTGACATTTTATAATGTACAACAACCAGAATGGGTGTTGCTGGAGCACCACTCCAGAGGCCGAGAATGGTTTCCAAGTCTATAATTTTCTATCTATTTTTGGAATTTATATATTCTTTGTGTTTACAAAGCTGTTAAGTTGAAAATATCATTGATATTCAAAAAAAAAAAAAATTAATAATAATTTACAGACTGATTTTACATGAAGCTAGTGTCAATAGACGCATCTTCACGCTTTATATTTGGAAGAGACAAGTTGCATGTAAGCTGTGTATTTTCAAAAAAAAGCCTTAGAATGCTTCTACTTATATCCCACCTAGAAAAATATTCTAGTTTTTACGAGGCCCTCAAAAGTTTTACATTGATGCTTACAAGGGTCTAGCAAGGGTAGGTAACTATCGACAGTCTCTTGGGCATCTAAGAATGCTGCTGATAACATCCCACCTAAAAAAATATTCTAGTTTTTAACGAGGCCCTGGAAAGTTTTATATAGATGATAACAAGGCTTTAGCAAGGGTAACTATCAAGATTCTATTGGGATTCTAAAAACCCGCCTTTGGAAAAAATTATGCTTCGGTAGGAACAATCTTGTTAAGGAAAACTTACCAAATACTAGTGAGGCCCTCGTTGGGAAGAGCTTGTTGGATAAGTCACAAATATTGTATACCCATTATACAATAGTAAGAAAAATTAAAATATAGAGTTTTTCTTTTTCCATATTACACACTGTATAAATTTTTATTTTTGTTTGTCTCTTGAGGTTACTCAACGAATGAGGCCTGATACAAAACCTAGAGAAACCCTTGTCTGACCTATATCGGGTTCAATTCAATAAGACTTTCAAGTACCCCGTTAAAAATGAAGATAGTTTTTCAAGATGAAAATGCTTCTCATAATATCCCACTTGGAAAAATAATCTAGTTCTTAACGAGGCCCTAGCCTAGAGAGTCTTACATTGATGCTAAGACCCGCCTGGATAAATGACTAGTTTTTGTCAAGTTTAGTCAAGGTCCTGAAAAGGCTTCGGTAGGGACAATCTTGGTAAAAAAAACTTTTCAAAAACTAGTCAGGCTCTTGCTAGGAAGAACTTGTTGGATAAGTTTTGTATTCCATCACAAATACCCCATATAAAACAAAAACAAAATAAAAATGTATACCTACCCATCATATAATACTCGTAGTAAGAAAAATTAAAGTGCCTATATAGTTTTTCATATTTAACAATACAGAACTGTATTGTAAAATAGCTCCGTAGTTAGCGTATTGGACTGGTAATCAGAAGATCGAAGGTTTAGATCTCAAATTGACAAATTTTTGTTTGTCTGTCGAGGTAAAAGGTTACCTAACGGGTGAGCCCTAAAAGAAAATCGAGAACTACTCTTGCTAGACCCTTGTTGGGGTCAATGTTAAGCTTTCTAGTGCCATGTTAAAAACTAGATTGTTTTTCCAGGTGGGGAAGAGTCTAGCAAGGGTAACTCTTGAGCTTCTCTTGGGATCCACCCGTTTTATTTTTGTTTGCCTCGAGAAACATCATCATCTTGTTAGGTAAGTTTGTAGTAACGAGGGCCTCACGAGTATTTTACAAGTTTTTCTACCTAGATTTCCCCTGCTGAAAACTTTCTAGGCTTCTGGATTAAACTAGACAAAAAAAATGCCACTTTTTTAGGTAGGATTTTCATCAAATTAGCATTGTCACTTAAAAATTTTAAGAATCCAATAATTGGGAGATATTTTAAAAAATGCGTCCTCAAAAACAATGAGGCATATTCATGGACGTTGTCAAAGCTGTTGCTATGCAAACCTGGAGTTCCATAAATAACAGCAATGCATATATGCCCTAATCAGTGTAAATTCAAAAGAAATCAAATAAAATATTCGAATCGAATGATTTCATATACGCACGATACCAAAGTGGGCAGTTTATGTGTTAAATTCGCATTTAAAATAAAATCATTTTCATTTTTTCTAAATAAATTATTAAAAAATATAAACGCCCAGGTAGGAAAATATATTTTATATAATACAACGCCTCTGCAAAAAACAAAAACAAGTTCCACACTTGTTCCATTCAAATAAATCTCACAATTAATTTATTCGATTATATTTTTAGCAAAAATAAAATAAAACAAAATAAAATAAAAAATACATACAAAGATGGGTGCACAAAAAAGTATCTTTTTATCTAAAGAAACGATACGCAACATAAATATTTATATATAAATATTTAAACAATAGAAAACTACGATATTATGGTTCGACGACCAATCAAACCATTGATATTTATCTACATACAAAGTTGGTTCTATTGATGCAAGATACTACTTATAAAGTAACGATATCTATTGATTTATTTGTTGCTAATCGAATGACCTAGTTTTTTTTTTTCTAGTCTTGGGTGTGAAAAATGTTGATATATCTCTAAAAAACACAAGAACTCGCTAAAAAAAGTTTTCACCTATCACAGTTGGTTTAATTAGCAACAGTATGTGAAGAGGTTTTGTTTTATTTTTATATTTATTTTCATACAATGATTCATATTGTTTTATGAAGTTACATTCAATGGGCTAATTGAAAGTTTCTGAGAATTTAAATATATTTTTTATTTCACATGTTAGTTTAGTGTTTGATAGAAAATGATTATGTCCACATGCAACTTGTGTGTGGTACACCCTGTTCAAAGGAAACAAAAGTTACAATGTACCACGACAAATGCTTTAAATAAATTCTTACACTAATGTGAAGTTGAATTGCAGAATCAAACAATTTCCACTTAGAAAGGTGAGATTTTTGCCATGAAGATATGAATTAATTTTCCACTGTTGTTTTTAAATGGGAAATATAATTGCTAGATTCATGGAAAATAATTGTTATTTTGTGATATTCAATGGCTTTTTGTGATATTAAGAGATTTTTTTTTACATAACTGACTCAAGAAAATTGCATACCAAAAAACAATTAGAATTAAAGGTTATAGTCATGATGGATTTATTGAAAAAATGCTATCTTTGATCTTTCTAGCATATGAAGGTTTTTTTTAGAAAAAATGGCACGACACATTTTTTTCACACAACTTTTGAAATGCATAAAACGATATTTGTTTAAGAAAATTCCATACCAAGAAAAATGTATAGTAAGAAATTGTCGTATAGTAGAGCTAAATTTATTGCAAAAATGATATTTTAGGGCTTTTTGTGATAGTAAGAGATTTTTTTGAGCACAAATGACACTACAAAGTTTTTCTTACACAATTTATTGAAAAGCATAATAGGAATATTGTTTAGCAAAATTCCATACCAAGAAAAACTGAGAACAAAAAGTTCTTACAGCAGTGCTCGATTTATTGAAAAAATTCTATTTTAGATTCTTTTATGATATAAAGAGATTTGTTGAGGAAAAAAAAGACACAGATTTTTTTTTACATAACTATTTGTTTAAGCCAATTCCAAACAAAGAATTACCTACTCAAAATAAAAAGTTTTTATATAGTCGCACTAGATTTATTAAAAAAAATGCAACTTAAGGGCTTTTTGTGATATTAAGAGATTGTTAGGAAAAATGGAGTGACTTATTTTATTTGAACACAATTTATTCAAAATCATAATACCACAACTGTTAACATATTTCATACCAAGAAACAATTAGATTGAAAGAATTTCATATGGTAGTGCTGAATCTATTAAAAAAAAAAATATTTGAATCCTTTTTGCGATATTAAGTGATATTTTTGAGAAAAAATGGCACTACGATTTTTTTACACAATTTATTCAAAGACATAATATGAAAATTTTTAGGGAAATTCCATACCATGAAACACTTAGAACAACAGTTCTTATATGGTAGTTCTGGATTTAGTTAAAAAAAAATGCTATTTTAGGTTCTTTTGTGATATTAAGAGTTATTTTTGAAGAAAATGAAGCAAAAAATTTAGTTTCACATTACTTTTTTTAAGACATAAATAAGACACAGTTGTTTAAACAAATTCCATACCAATAAACAAAAGTATTAGTGCTAGATTATTGACAAAAATGCTATTTGAGGGCATTTTGTGATACTAAGAGATTTTTTTTTTTTTGAGAAAAAAATGGCAATTCAAATTTTTTTGTTATAATTTATTGAAAGGCATAGTACGAAAATGGTTTAAGTAAATTCCACACAAAGAAACACTAAGAGCAAAAAGTTTGCTGGAAAAAGTAATGCTGGATTTATTGAAAAATGCTATTTTAAGGCCTTTTGTGATATTAAGAGTTTTTTCTAAGTAACAATGGCGGAAAAATTTTTGTTTGACATAAATTACTCGAAGACATAATACAATCATTTTTTAAGCAAATTCCATGCCATGAAATACATGGAGTAAAAAGTTTTCATGTGGAAGTACTGGATTTATTGAAACAAAATGCTATATTTTAGGACCTTTTGTGATAATTAGAAATTTGTTTGAGAAAAAATGGCGCGACAAATATTATTTGGATGAGATAAATTTTATTTGGACACAACTTATTTAAAGTCATTGTACAACAGTTGTGTAAAAATTTCATACCAAGAAACACAGAATAAAAGAATTTCATATGGTAGGTAGTGCTGGGGCGAGAGCGGGTATTTTAAAATTCTGTCTGGTTAAAATTCTGTTTTCCCAAATTCTTCTTTTTTTAACATATTTACAGAATTTTTTAATACAGAATTTTGAAATACAGAATTTTGAAAAACAGAATTTTGAAAAACTGAATTTTGACGTGCAGAATTTTGAAAGCAGAATTATGATCCTACAGAATTTCGACCCTAACCCGATCGGACTCGAAGCACAAAACCTTCAAAAGTCTATCTGACCATCAGTAAAGTCTTAGCATTCATTTGATATCCAATCTACAGAAGTTCAGTATATTTATTTCAAATTCAAGCCGAAAACAGCATTTTCTAACCTTAGCAACCAAGAAATCTTATCCGACCAGCGACTTTGTAAATGTTTGGAATAAAGCTCTCGGCTGGTATACTGTTTTTCAGGAGCCGTAGTGAGATAAGAAATCTTAAGGTCGTCTCTCGAACTAAAATTCGCAAATAATTATTATTCTTGTTATTTTATGAAATAGGCCCCTGGATTTATTGATAAAAATATATTTGAATCCTTTTGTGATATTAAGTGTTTTTTTTTTTTTTGAGAAAAAATGGCACTGCAAATTTTTTTACGTAATTTATTGAAAGACATAATACGACAATTGTTTAGGGCAATTCCATACACAGAAATACTAAGAACAAAAGTTCTTATATGGTAGTGCTGGATTTAATAAAATATTCTATTTTAGGATCTTCTGTGATATTAAGAGATATTTTTGAGCAAACATTTTTATTTCACGTTACATATTCAAAGAGGTAACTAAGACAGTTTTTTAAGCAAATTTCATACTAACAAACACTAATAATAAAAAGAGGTGGGGCTAGATTATTGACAAAAATGGTGTTTGAAAGATTTTTGTGATATTAAAATATTTTTTTGAGAAAAAATGGCACGAATAATTGTTTACACAACTTACTCGAAGATATAAAGCGACAGTGATTGTTAAGACAAATTAAATGCCAAATAAAACCTTAGAATACAAAAATATCATTGAAAAATGTTTACAAGAAAAAACTATTTTACTGATTTATTAAAACACAAAAAACAACGAAATTTTGAGATTGCCACCATTGTTTAGCAACAAAAAAGTGACAGTTCTTGATACAACTATGAAATATTTTTGTGCCCATTTTACGCCATTTCGAGGACTGTAAAGTAGGCATTACATAAATGAACCAGGGGTTATTTTTTGAAAAATAAACGCCACAAATTTATGAAACTTAATTCAATTATTATAGCCTCAAAATTTTGAAATGCTACAGCAACTCAAGTTATCTTGGATTTTTTTGGATAACTAAATAACATATGGAATAAACATCTGAACACCAGGAATACCGTGGGATGTTATAATTTCTACATGTAAGATCTGGTCTATAAAAAATTTACATTAGAAATGCGCATACTTTCAACATTAATTTTAGTCAAGGCTCGGGAAATTTTTCAGTAAGGAAAATCTGGTGGAGGAAAACTTGTCAAAAACTCGTAAGGCCCTTTCTAGTTGCAAGTTGTTGGGTTACTTTTGATATTTGATATTTGATGAAAAATTGAAGCCTGTTTTTATTCGTTTTCAACATGGCACACCTGTATATCGAATAAGCCGAATCGTTAACGTATAACAAAACTTTTTGGCACGAGTACGATAACTTGGTCGCCGAAAATTAATAAAGGATTTTTGTAGAGGGGTCAAATACAAGCATTTTTTACTTTCGAAGGTGGGTCTATCTCGCCCCGTTTAGGAGGTAGGAAAGATTTTCGAAAAAACGACTTAACTGGAAAAACAAATATTAAAAAGCAACGGCAATACCTAAAATACAAAAAAATAACGATTTCAAAAGTCATAAATCTGTTCTTTAATCCTACATTCAAATTATATTATTAGTGTAAATAGTGTAGTGTAGTGTTCAAGAAATTTGTATTCAAACTAAAAATTTTGATAAAAACACAAACAAAAATGTTTGGATTAAAAAACAAACTTCTGGCTTTTAAAACCATTATTACTTTGCATTTTAAGTATTGCCGTCGTTTTTTAATATTAGTTTTTCCATTTAAGTCTTTTTTCGAAAATCTCCCCTACCTCTTAAGCGGGGCGAGATAGACCCACCTTCGATAGTAAAAATTGCTTGAATTGGACCTCTCTACAAAAATCCGTTATTAATTTTCGACGTGCTCTCCCTAACTTTTTTGACGATATTAAAATGCGTTAAAAACTATAAGATATTGTGTTTTTCCAGGCAGGTAAGGTTTTTCGTATTGTTTTCCAGATCAGTCATATTTTTATTCAATTTGATTCAAAGATGTGCAGCAGTTTATGGCTCAGTTATATGCTCACCAAAGGAAGAAAAGTATTAGCCCGTATCTAACTCCATAATTAGCCAATTCAGATTTTTGAGGTTTCAGATATTTCAGTCATCTGAAAACACAATTAAACAGAATTCCTCACTTTTCCCATCAAAAACATGAAAATCCCACTACCGTTACGTACAACCACCTAGAGATGCAAATGCACATGCGCATGGATGCACACACACATAGACCCATGGAAGTCATGACTTTTCCATCATCGTTATGTTATATTCCATTAAAGCCTCGATATATATTTTTTTCTTTACACGAATCCAATACCTGTGCTATAAAGAGTAAGTAAAACAGAGAATATGAGTACTTTTGACTTCTTGCGGAGAAATCTTGTTCAGAATTCTCCACGTCTTCCTTAAAATTGTAGCACAATACTGCGATTTCAGAAACTTCAACTGGTTGAATATTGAATTTTTTAAATATTTCAATGTCAGTACCTGCCTACCTTTTTTACAAGTTGCGACGTGTTCGTAGTTTCCATAGTTTCTTCGAAATACTTCAGCGCGTATATAAGTTTCAGTAAACATTTTCATAAAAAACTAAAATACATATGCAAACCTTCCACAACCAATGTTATATCCATCAGTGTGCATCTTCTTTAATCTGTCGCCGGCATGCAGAAATCTCAAGAGAAAGTGATGAATCGTTTTTATATCGTAAAATTCAATACCAAAGAGAGTTCTACTCTACACCAA
This sequence comes from Dasysyrphus albostriatus, assembly GCA_946251815.1. NCBI lineage: Eukaryota > Metazoa > Arthropoda > Insecta > Diptera > Syrphidae > Dasysyrphus > Dasysyrphus albostriatus. The sequence continues at coordinate 32,748,274 of OX276338.1, read as the reverse complement.
CATCAGCATTCACTTATTTTGAAATGATGATTTCTATAAAGTGCACACCCTCTTGACCAAACGATGAAGACGACTACGAAATACGAATATACGAAAGGCCTCAAGTGTCGTTTCCTCATGATGGCATATGGAAATGGGGAAGCCATCAACATAACAAATGATTTTCATTGACAAGAAATAATACAAAAAGCGAAAAAAAAAATTGAAATACAATTGATGCAGGTATGCAGAGCAACATGCCCATTCGAATAAGTGCATATGCATCAACGAGCTCTTCCAATGCTCTCAACACTTGTAATCTTCTTATTTCTGATTCTCGTTTGCGCTCAATTGCCGGCCAAGTCAGTCAGTCAACTGTTCCCATTTAGACTCTCACCTTTGTCGTGATGTTTTGGTGTACCAACTTAAGCGACAGCGGACAACGATTCTCTCAGAAGACAGCAAAGACCGGCCACAGCTACAACAACAAACAACACATTTCACTTGCAATAAAATGAACCGAATTAAGTGACTAATGCACTTATCGGCTTAGTGAGAGGAGGCATATTACTTTCTTGTTTTGTGTGTCGGCTTCAAGATCTGTACATAGAAGTGTATGATGGTGGGGATGGAAAATCACTTGTTGGTGTAGCACGAACCAACTTATTGGGACAGGAAAATGACTCATCACACCTTCAAAGCTTCCAACACATACGTACAAAACAACCGACACGACACCGACGGAATTGAAAGGTGATTATGGCGGTGGGGGTGTTATGAATATTCATTGAAAACGGGAAATATTTTTGGACTATAGTGTCATTCAATGAAGTACATGATGTCGTGTTTTGTGTCCATCATTCGAAAGGTTACGAGATGTTGACATGAAGTTTTCATGTAATGATAATGTCCCTAGAGTTTGTGTCACATAACTTCTTTATTTTTTGAGAAGGGTTCTTTTAATTTTATATGAGCTTTGGAATTTTTCCCTAATCACCAAAAATGTCAATTGTATACAAAGAGGTTAACGAGGATACAAATATTTCGAAATCATAATCAGTTAAGGTCAAATATTATGAACAACAATACAGTAAATTGAATTTCAAATAAAAACGGAAGAATATAGACATTTAAAAAATGCTTTAAAAAATATATGTCGAGGGTTTCAGTGAGAGCTTCAGCTTTTTTCGTGAGAAAGTGAAACGATTAAGGCAGCATGAGTGCTACCATTGTGTTAGTTTGAAAATATTCATTAATAACAATGCGATATGTCATAGTCCTTTCGGAAGTGTTATTGTTTGTTTTCAGGCATCTCTTATAAAGTAAACTCTATCAATTGAGACAATTGAGCTCTGAAATTAAAATAAACAATTACCCCTTAAACACAATGAATATAGCGGTAACGTTTTGCAAAAATTGAATTTTGTTTAACATCTGGTACACCATAAATTTCTTTCTACATTCACGGGTTCACATTGTGGTGCTTTACAGCTTGATTCTCACCTTTCTACTTTGACATGTCTACGGGCTACAGCGAAAGCGTTATGTTTGGCCAGTAACTCTTGCCAATCGCTGTTTATATGAGCAAATAATGCATTTTAGAAGCAAAGCTTTCCCTCGAGCAACAAAGATGCCTTTTGTAAGGCACTAATCATCCTGGTCCTATTCAAGAGCCATAGACCTTGTCAGAGATGGATTAGAATACTTAAGGCTATTTTGAGAGATACCTAAATGAAAACTAGAGAAAGGATCGCAACTAAATACCTACTTTGACAAGATTCAGTTTCATAACTCAAAGCAGCATCGTTTAAAAATTTTATAAACTGTTCCTAAAAGAGGGTGTAAATTGAGAAGGCAAAGCATAAAATAGTATTATGGTTATTTAATAGCCCGTGATAAAGAAGCGATAAACAAAACATTTCACTTCAGTGTTAATTTAAATAAATTTAATTTCTATTTTAAAATAATATTAAATTATGCCCAACTGAATCTCATCAAATCAAACAATATCAATTTATATCTCTCCCCATCACTGATGAAAATACACCTTAAGTGCAATAACACTAGCAGAAGCAAGAGCAGCTGATCAATTAAAAATAGACGATGACAAACCCAATTAGAACATCGCCGTTCCCATAACCAGAAGAAGAAAAAAAATAAAAACACCAAACACAAAAAAGAAAAATACCTTCTGTCAACATGAGAGATGTCATCTTGGGACTTCATCACCAAGATACTTTAAATAAAAATACATACGTTTACAAAAAAAAAAAAAATCAGCGGCATTCCGTAATCTGAGGAGGTCTCTTTCAGTATTATTTACTTGCTTTGCATTCAATATTTACTTTATTTTACCTGCGAGTTGGGATTTAAGATTTTATAGACAAAACAGGTGGCACGATGCGATGGAGATTTTTGTTTTTGTATTTATTTTTTGTACCCACATACAATATTGATGTTTATTATTTGATGAAAAACAGAAAGAATACACATATTTGATTTAGCTATTGTAAACGCAAAACAAAAAGAAATAAAACACGAAAAAACCGAAAGTAAAATAATAGCAATTCATCATTTGGAAAGCAAATTTTCAGAGAGGTACATAGCTATTGGAAAAAGAGACATTGACAAATATATACACGTCGCCAAATCAATTGAATGCGGGCATATTTTATGTTCACATATGTATTTATTTTCAATTCTATTAAATAAATGGCTAAAATGGAAATAAGTTGTTACCTATTTGACACAATGTCATACATAACTTAGATGAGAAGGTTTTGGATATAAATATTGTCTGTTTTTTTTTTTTAATAAAACGTACAACAATAGATACATTTACTAGTATAGGTATGTAGCGAGGTACCTGAAGATCCAGATCTACCTACCTATCGATATCATCACATTTGGCATTCTATGTGATTTCAATTTGATTTTTTACAATTTAGTTTAAATTGAAATTGAGGAGTGGAATTTCGACACTGAAAATTTATATTCTTCAATTCCATTTTTGTTGGTTTTCAATCGACTTTGTATTTTCTTTGGGAACAACAAACTTAAAAATTTTTACATTTATTTTAGCACAATATTTGTTTTTTAATCACAATATAGAACATGGGTATTAAGAGCCTGGCATTTAAGCTGCGAATAAAAAACTCACGAATCCCATCACTGGTGGCAGTGATCTCATGACTAGATGATAACCCTAATCTAGTACAGTAGGACCTATTAGAGACCGATGTTATTTCGAAAAAAGGGGGCATTTGAGTTACTGGATACTTTTGCTTAGTCAATATTTCGGCTAAGAAAGCAGTGTAAAGTGGTTTTAGCGAATGAAATGAAGTTCAAGGTTGCCATATTTAAAGAAATTAGCATTTTTTTGGCTTGCTTCCTTTTTTTAAAGTTTTTGTTTAATTCATGTTTAAAAATGTTGAGCTGTTCGATTAAGCTCACAGCCTAGTGCAATAAATACAATTAAGGTGTGTTTTTCCAAGAAATGTTTTCCACATTCTACTTATTTCTAGGAAAATAGTTTTTACTTCGCAGTTTTAGAAGCACCCAGTAAAGAAACAGCGGACAGGTTCGAATTACAGAGTAAACCAATTTGGAAAGTGTTCGAATTACAAGATACTTAATGTAAAAAAAAAGTACTCAGTAGTAGTAAAGTACTCATTTGATCTTTGTCACCTCCAGCGAACGGCTATTATAAAATTCATTCACATGAATTTAGTAATTTGTATTGTCATAAAATATAAAGCAATAAAATTGGTGCGCTGTACGTGTTAAGTGGATTTTGAGCCAGGTTGTTCAGAGAGGGCTAAATTAAAATAGGTATTATTTTTATATGTTCCAGTTGACTGGCGACTTCAATTAAAATTTTCTGACCAGTGATTTCGATGAATAAATAACTCAAACTTTAAATCCATTGATTCAAATTTTGTTTAAGGTACACATTCTATGATTTACCAGTTGCAATAATCTTTGCCTAAATATAAAAGTGTGAACAAATTGAACCTCAATTTTAAAAAATTAGGTACGTTCCCTTTAGTAGCTTTCACGAGAATTTTTCTGAGAATGGTTTAAGGGTTAAAAATTTTCTTTCAATAGGTATAAAAATAAGGATTTATCATTTAAATTCTGAGCCTTAACAGTTATTTTTGGATAATTCCATAATTTCTCATACCTGTTAATATTTAAAATGTTACCTTCTTTGTATTGTGTTACTTATACAAACCTGACATTCAGCCCTCTCACGAATTCCATCGTAATCTTAAAGTTGTTACGCATCCCGAAAAAAATATCACAAAATCCTTGTAGTGAAAAATCTCATACAAGGGCAGATACGAACGGATTTGATGATAGCTTTTTCGGGGTTCGTAAAAATTTTCAATTACGATGGAATCCATGATAGAGGTAATTACATATGTATTTTATAAAAACTAAAGCAAATGTAACGTCACCTGGATTAATTGCTATTCTTTAAATTTTTTTCTTTGCGAAATTGCGAATCATTATCAGTCTTCAACTAACCCAATTTAGTTTCCTAATACATGACTATAACGAACTTTCCGTTGACTCTGTAGGTAGTCATAATATGGATAGTGCTTTTTGATTCAGCGGCTAAAAATACAATGATAGCATTTTGAGTTTTTCTCTCAAAATTGCAGATTTCGTCAAATTACAGTCCCGTGACGGTCAACCATCAAAACGACTGATTACACGATTATTAAATTTAGTTTGCAGCTCACCTAGTCCATATATCTTCAATTTTTGTCCTTAAGAAATCTGTTATCATGAATCGGAATTTAACTCTTTTGAAAGTAACGTTCCGTAAATCGAAGTTTTTAATGACTTGGTCTGGATTTCTTGAGTCCCAAATAGGTACCTACCTACTTGTTTTTTAATTGAGTTCTAAGTTGAGTTGCTACAATATTCATTTTTGTCGATAAACCAACAGTTTTTCGAATCTAAGCGGCAAGTTTGGTAAAAAATGAAACTTATTAAGTGATTCAATATTTGAAAAACTTATAGGTAGGTACCTCCCTATATTCCAACAAAATAAGCAGGGAAGTAGGCACCTTAGGCAGTTAAAACATGAAAAAATTCTTGTTTTACCAAATGGAAAACGACATACATACATTACATAGGTACCTTAAAAGCAAGCAAGTAAAATACTGTTGTAAGCTGTTAAAAAGAAAACACATTCACTGAACACCAATTAGAATAGTTTTTATTCAATCACAAAAAGTTGTAAGTTTCTGTTTCGAACAATCCATGCAGAAAAAATGCACAACTAAGTAATGAAACAATAAATTCTCGACTCTTTCATAGATACAACAGACAATTATGTTTCTATAAGACTTATCTAAGAACCTACAAACACCTCTAAGTTTAATTTTTGCATATTTCTCATTAATATGTTTTGTAAACAAAATAGGTTTTAATGTTATCAGGAAGACTATTGTAAATTTAACCCATATAACCGTATTGTTTTATTTATGTTGTTGAATTTTTTGTCTCGATTCATTTATTTAATTGTGCATTAGTAACCCTGCACTTAGAAGTGAGTTGATTTTATACCTAAGATGAGTGATGAGCAATTTTGCTATGGAAATTTTCGAATCGTTTCCTTTCTCCTTTGAAATTAAATTATCTAAACTTATATCTTCTACTTTTTTTCTTCAGATTTGTTAAACCATCAAGTTAGGTACTTACCTACATATACCTAGGTTCATATGTGGTTTAACAAAACGATAGTTATTCCCTAAACCACAAAATAAAGCTTAACAAAGATTTGTTAGTTAAATAATTAAAAAGTAAACATACAAATTTAGCCCCTAATCCTAATCTTTTCTATCATAATCATTACTATCAGCAGAAGCAGAACAAAGGGATTAAAAATAAATCTTTGAAAAAAAAAATATCGTCTGCGGTTCTATCCGATACTGTGATGACAACAACAAAAACATCTGTGTATATATTTTATTATTTATCCGCAAAATGGACACACCGCTCTTACTCGGGGTTCATTTACGAAAACAACAACAAAAAACTGACATTTCTAAAAGAGTGAAGCAGCTCTATGCATATGAAAAAAACACTTCAGTCGATGGCAGTATCGTATAGGAACAAAAGGGACAACCCGTGTTGGTTTTCGCAAAAGCTGACACAACGAAGAAAAATCGAATAAAATTTTATCGACCCATTCGTGGTCGTCTTCGTTGGACTGATGATAAATTCGAATTCGAAGAAGAATTTCGATAAAATTATTAAAACAAAAAAATTAAATATGAGATTATTATTTTAATTATGTTTTTATAAAACTAAAGCGAATGTTTTGGGTACATTTTTAATTGAAATCCATCTTATCCATAAACTTACCTTCTGAGAGTTCCAAATCCAATTCGGCCAATTTCTCTCGGATGTCATCGGGCAGGGCCGATACATCCAAAACCATGTCGGCAGTGGAAGACATTTTCTAGTTGTTGGTCTTCCTACTCCTCGTCCTCGTCGTCAACGTCTTCTTCTTCGTTGGGGAGCTGATCTAATCCTTCTCTTGGGGTCGTTGGTTGTTTGATGATGGAGAAGATGATGAGATGTTGCGCCTATCGCGGCGGCACGACACCCCCGGTTCGGTTTGCTCTGTTCACAACAACAAAACTAAACAAATTAACACTAAAGCGAATTGAATATTATGGAGAGATAGAAATAATAATAAAAAAAAAACGGGCTTGTTTGGGTTGGAACACCGGAAAAGCTCCGGAAAAAAAGAAGTAAATTCCACACCGAGACTGTAAGCGAGTAAGATTGATTTTCACTCACTCCACTTCACTGCAAACACACTGCGATTTGGGATGTTTCACTGGGAAATTTTGCACATTTTACTTTTCAATCGGGTAGGAAAATCTCGGAAAGAGCCACTCTTTGTGATTCTGATCTTTTTAGATTGGAAAAAATTGATTGTTTTCAATCAGGAATTTGATAACTGATGGGTGCCTAGGCGGCACGGCACGGCACAGACAGACACTTGCACTTTTTTCGTGCTTCTCTTCAAATTTATTTTTTTCTTTTCCTTTCAGGATTCACTCAATTTAGATTTTTCCTTTTGCTCACCGCACTGAGGGTTTGATGTATTTCTTTTTTCTCCTAATGGATTTCACTGGTTCTGGAAAACATTTCCAATTTCCATCGAATTGGGGTTGAATTAGAATAATTTTTAAATGGAAATTGAATTTTATTGAAATTTTTGTTTGATTTTTCTTTATTTCTTCGACGCGGCGACGAGACGTTGTTTCCACGGACGCAGAAACAACGAATTTATCTCACGATTTCAACTCAACTAAAATGCTGTCGAATTTTGGACATGGTGTTTTTTTATTTTCTTGTTCGGTCTTCTCGGGTGGGTCTTTTCTAATTTTGTTTGTGTAGGTTGGGAAATAGTAAGGACAGAAAGAGAAAAGTATATTTCTGGGTGGTGAGTAGAATGAATAAAACAAAAAAAAATTTCGAACATGCGATGTTAAAGTGGTGAGATTTTTATTCGATGCTATGTTTTGACATTTGAAAAGTTGGAAGACATCTAGCAGTGGCTAGGAGAAACATTGATATAGTATCAATAATTTCAGTTCCTATTTGAAAAAAGAGATTCATTTCTTACTCTTTTCGTTTTTCATTGGTCTTCGCTCTTTGTGGATTTGAACTATAGGTAAATGTGTGATTATATGTAATTAGATTATCGACAACGTGTTTTAATATTTTTTGTCAATAGGTTTGCTTGGTATCTTTTTCCAACAAAATGTATAAAACCTTTACGAATTTTATTTTTTTTATACGAGCTTTAACATAACTTTAGGCTAAATTCGTAGAAATTTCTAGTTTTGGGAGGTACGCGAACAGACATAAAATTTAGAATTCAAATTCAGTTCTCTAAAAATTTTTTGTTCCTTTACTTTCCAAAACTATGAATTTGAAACGAATTTTAGTACAATTGTATTTTTTTTTATAAGAACTTGACAGATCTAAATTCGTAGAAATTCGTTGTTTTGGGAAGAACGTGAACGGACATAATAAATCTTCGCAAGACATTATGTTTATTTGCGTTATCTACCCCCCCCCCCCCCATATTACGAATTTCTAAGAATTTAACCCAAAGTTCTGTCAAAACTCACACACAAAAAAAAATAAAATTCTTAGAAACTCGTAGTTTTGGGAAGAAGGTACACGAACAGACATTATATCTACATAATAGTTGTCCAGTTTATATTTTTGAGCGCTCAGAGAATTTCTCCAGTTCGGCTGACAAAAGCTAAGAAAAAAAATGTTTGCTCCGTCAGATCAGTGAGCGCTCCTGATATATAAACTGAGCAAATAACTAGAAATAGCTGTCAATAAACTCACAAAGGCATTTGTCAAAATCGACAGATTCTGGTGAAAATGGACCTCGTGGTGACCTGATGTTCGTTGAACGAACATTTTGATTGATTTAACAATCGCCTCAACATGAATAAAACTTTTTAGTCAAAATGGATTCAAGTTTAAAGTTGCGACTCAACTATTTCTAACACTTGGAAAGTTAATAAATATTTTCAACGGACCTCTCAGTCACAATAGAAATTGTCAATTATATATTCAAAAGCTTTAATTTCCTTACCTTACAAAAACTCCTTACAACTGTCTCAATAAGCGTTTTTCTTTTTTAATTCAGATCAGTACCTGAAATGTCTAAAAAAGATTGTATTTCATGAGCACTCAGAGCTAAGAATTTGTGTTTCGTTTTTCGTTCTGAGCGTGCTCTGAGTTTGTTCTGAGTCACGCTGTATGGGTTCAGAATAAAGTAACTGAGCAGACAGAGTTAAATGCTGAACACAAGCAGCTAGTGTTTAGGTGTGATTCAAAATTAATTCAGAGTACTCTGATAATGTGCAGAGCATGCTCGACATGCTCGGACTCTGTTCAGAGCTCTATTCTGAATTAGAACTAGTGTGTATGGCCCAGTTTACACATCGTTTAAATGCGAAAAAAATAATTTTTTTTGACCTTGCGTAATTTGTATGTTCACATGATTTGGCAATAGACTTTTTGATAAAAATTCGTTTTATACCAAAATAAAATATCTGAATTTAAAATCATTTACTTGGATTTATTCCGCAGTCTATACCTTTTGCAACTTTTCTTTTTGAAAAAAACATGTTTTCTTAAGACTATCAACATTTTATATTTCAATCATTACGAGTACAATTTTTCTTAATAAAAAAGTATCACTTAAGCCAGATTCACATTATAGTTCTAATATCGATAAAGTCTCGATATGATAAAATATTTATACACAAAAAGCAATGACTATATATTCACATCATCGATACCTGGTACAATTTTGATCGTCTCATTGATTCTTATGTAAAAATATTTTATCGTAGCGAGAGTGTATCGATATTGGCACAATAGTGTGGATCTGGCCATATTAATCGTTTACTCATATTCGAAAGTCAAGTCTGATCCTTTTAATTCCTCTTCAGTCCATCGATCAAACCTCTTTGACATTTCTGATGAAAATATATTTTTCCAGTCTCCAATTTTTCCCTTACGAATAAATTTTGCATTGGAATTATTTTCTTTATCCAAATCCAAACCCTCAATATTCATGTATTCCAAATTAACAGCTGGATTCGATTGCATTCGATCGAATTTTAAATGTTCACAAATTTTTTGTAAATCCTCATCGGACATCTTAAAATCGATATCCAAGAAGTCTGCACATTTCTTGACGATTGCATTGATATCACGATTCATGTCTTCGTATTTTAGAAACAAAACATTCGGCTCATTGCGTCTCTGCCAAAATGGTAGAACATGATTAAAATATGGACCAATGGGAGTGGAACCTTCGAGGAAAAGTTCACAAAAATCTTCGAAAGTCCCTTTAAATCCATGGACCAGCTTACAATAGTAGAAGAAGGATACACAAAGATCCTTTGGATTCCGAGATGTGTAGATTATCTAAGATTTATAAAATCGATATAAAATCTACAAAAAAAAAAAAATAAATGACAAATCTACTTTTGGACAAACTTTATCCAGGTCTTTAGGAAGTAGATCCCATGGTAAATGAGACCGAACCAATCTTGGTCGAGGTGTTTTTTCAACCAATTCCACAGTATTTCCAACAGCAGAGCTTGAATAAATTACATTTTTTTTTAAATATTTATTATGACCAGCTTTTTGAACTTATCTACCTAATCCATTCGTTGTAATCTTCATCAAATAGGGCGGTCAGTTCAATCAAAGGACATCTTTTTTGAAGCATCTCTTTGGCACCATTGAAGTCGAGCTTATTAGATAAAAGCCAAATCATCTCCTGAGCCCATGTTGAACCTGAAAATAGATTAGTTTTCATTTTGATGTGTTGAGTAAGTACAAAATTAAAATTCATTACCAGTTCTTGGATAAGACACCAACCAAGTATCGTCCTCATAAACCGTTAAATTTCTTATAGATTCTGCGATATTTTCATACTTTCTTGGTACCATCACATTTCCCGGTGTGACTTTGATAAAACAATCGGCTATTGGAAAGAGGCTATTAATTTTCTTGGAGACTTCCTCATCAGGTTTAGTGAATGTTATTTTCATTTTTAATTCTTCTTGGAATCTCTTTTGGGGGAGAAAATACAACTGATCACTTCAACGTCTTACAATGAATTGAAGCACTATCTGTGGATGCAATTGAATGTTTAGTGAGGAAATAAAGTGCAAACTTATAGAGAAAGTTTGTTGTTTTACATTATTAAACCTGAATAGAAGAGCTCTATTGCACTTAAACTTTGTGCCCCTTCTACGACAACGGCACCGATGAAGTTCAATGGCAATGTTGATGCAAAATATGGATATACATACACAGACTCTACCAGGAAATGATTGTTTGTAAGTAGATAGTTTTGCAGATTTTTAAGAAGGGATTGCTATTTTTGGGCAACTGGATTTCTGTTAAAAAATATTCATGAATGAAAGAATTACGCTTTGGGGTATAGGTGTTCTGAGACCTTTAAGATCTATTGTGCTCTCTGTATTTCATGTTACAACTCGTTCTCGAGGTTAGTTTCTTTGATACGCTTGAGTATCTGGAGTATTTTGAGAGAGGGTAGTTAGATAGGTGTAAAATTATACGTAAAGCCTAAAATAGAAAAACAGCCAAACTTAAATGTACGACTTAACAAACGACCAAACTTGCCATATTCAATGATATTTAAGGCAAATAATATTTGCTTTGACTAAGCCACTCATTAAATTAATTACTTTAATTAATAAATTTAGGCCTAAAAATGGAAAACAATTATTTTTGGATGCAGCATTGAGGTGAATAAATATTTTTTTTTAATCGTAAACCGACCATCCAAAAATATATATTTTATTCGTCACATTTTATTTCGCATGCAAAACAAAAATTTGGAATGCAATATATTTTGCTGACTAAAAACAAATTGTAATATATTCAGTCAAATAGGAAAAACTCAAAAATACAAATTTTATTTAAAATATGAAACTTCAAAATTATTTCTATAGAGACTGAATGAATGTTTAAACAAAATTGTTAGAATCATTTTCGATAAAAATATAAATAAAATTACTATTAACAAAGGCACCAATTTAGATAAGCCGAAGAAATTTTCTTTTGCAGAGAATGAAATAAAAATTGTATATATAATTTAAGGCAAATACACTAGTCACGAAAATCAAAAGAATAACATTTTTTCAATTTGTATTAGTGTCTTTTGAGAAGCTGAATCTTTGTGATGAGTGATCGTATTATATTGAAACAAAAAGTATTAAACAGGTTTATGTTTTTTGTTTTGATATTTGTTTGCAAATATTTGTTTACAGTACCGTTATTGCGTTACTGTAAGAACTGACACTAGACACTTTTTTTTTTTGTGTTTTTTTTTTAAGGTCCCCATTTTCAAAGATATTTTTTTTTTTAGTTAATCAAATGTAATGGTAAAATAACTTATTCATCTTCAATTTAATTTTTATGTAGTCGTATAATACGTTGGACTTCAATTACCAATACTTAAGCAAAAAATGGAGACATACAAATTCAAGCACAGTTTTGGATATTTGAGTACATGATTTTTTCAAGATTTTGTAGAAATCGTTTTTTTCCTCTTCACCGTTAGTTTAAAAAGTAATAAAAACGACTTTTTTGTGGTTTTTCGGTAAATTTTTTATTTCTTTTCAAATTTCGATTTGAAGACTTGCGTTGGTGTGCAGATTTATAGATTTTTATAGCATAAATATTTTTGTAAATTTTCAAATTGATTCATGGAACCATTTTTCTTCACCAAATTTTCAAAGTCTTACAAACCAATTAAATGAAAAAATGCTGTTGTTCCTGTACATCACGTAGTTGCCATCAAAATTAGTTAAAAACAACAATTTTCGTCAACTTTTTTCACAGATATTTGTTTGACTTGAAATGAAATAAAAACTACATTTTTCCAAAGTTCCAAAGAACAAAGTTTTTCTGCTCTTGGCATACAAAAAATGAACTAGAACACAACTAGAATTTTTTGGAGTCCATAGCAGGGGGTGTTAAGTTTAACGTTTAGGATCATGGGATTCATGGCATTTTAAAAGCATAAGTCATGTGGAATTGACCAATTGGCTGAGGAATTTACCAAAACTGGCAAATTTTACAAACAACCTTTCATTTCTGAACCATCTGCAGTTTAGCTGCTCCAGTAATGTATTGCGACATCAGAACATCAGATGAAGTTATTATCGATATGGAAAAAAATGCAAAAACTCAGTTTTATTTTGTAGTCTTCTTGAATGCATCTAATAAATCAAGTGTTTTAACTACCAAATACGTTTTCCTATATAAATTTTCTTTACCATTTTTGGATATGAGAATATTAATCCCAATGGAACAGATTAATTATGATCCCCTTATGACCTAGCCTAGGTACGCCACTTATACAGTGAGATTTATGCACATACATATGTATACCTACAATCACTCACAAAATTATTCTGAATAAAACTTTTTTTTCATTCATGATTTATTTTTATTATAACGATTCTTTTATGGTAGAAAACATAAGATTATATAAACTTAAATTCTTTTCTTATGTTCATTTTTGTAAGTGCATTTTGTTACAAAACATAGGAAACCACTTTAAAGTTTATCTAATTTTTAGTTTATTTCATAAAAGATTCGTTATAATAAAAAAACTGATGCTTAAAACAAAATTTCAGTTCGAATTATTTTTGGAGTGACTGTACTTACATAATATAAAGATTATGTAAGATTACGATGGATGCTGTTGAAAAAGATGAAATATAAAAGCCTTCATCAAAATTCTAAAAGTTTTCTTACTCTGATAAAACAATGGTACACTCGGGCGTATGCGTAATTTTTCAATTAAAATCATTTGCAATGTGAATGTTAGTACTGTTTTAGAGCATTTTTTTCTTTGGTTTGGAAAAAATTAGCATGTTGATTACAACAATACAAAACATACACTAGTCAACGAAATTAAAGGAATAAGGTTTTTTTCAAATTTTTTTTTGTTTTTTTTTTTTTTTTTTGAAAAGCTATATCTTTGTAAAAGTGGTTGTATTTAGTTGAAACAAAAAGCATTATATAAATAGTTTATATTTTTGCTTTTAGATTGCAAATATTTTTTTTCAAAAATGTTAATACAAAAAACTTTTACTTTTTATTTCATTTCAAGTCAAAAAAAAATCTAATCAGTAAGAAACTGTGAAAAAGTCGACAAAAATTGTTGTTTTGAATTCATTTTGATGGCGACTACGCACAGTATAGGATCAACACAATTTGTTCCATTAATTCGCTAGAAAGAAAAAATGGTGAAGAAAAAGGGTTCTATGAATCGATTTGAAAATGTAAGAAAAAGATTTATCGAAAAAGCACAAAAAATGTTTTTTTAGTACATTTTTTGAACTAACGATGAAGAGTAAAAAAAAGTGATTTCTACAAAATCTTAAAAAAAAATGATTTAAAAATCTAACTCAAATTTCCAAGACCGTTCTTGAATTTTTATGAAGTCATTATTTACTGGAAGATGGGAAATCAAAGCCAAACGAAAATAAATTAATTTGGTGGCGCAACAGCTCATAGAGAACCAGGGCCTAGTGACTTATAACTCTTAACCATTCCTGTATGCTTGTTGGCAGGAATGGAGGGGATTTACATTTTTTTTTTTGCCGAGTCCAAATGGCTAGATGCGAAGCACTTGTTCATGACAAGTATACTCTTGGAGGATTTGTCAGTTCCTCGGAAGAGGCTACGAGGTACTACAAAGCCAATGTAAAACAAAATTGTTTGACAGTAATGCATCACTGGGCTTCTCTTATGATGTTCAAGATGCTGAGGGCTTAAAAACATTTTATGCAAAGAAGTGGACATTTTGAGAGAAAGATGTTTAAAAGCATGAAATACGATATTTAATAGCTGAAATAACTTCTTTGAGGGTTTAAAATAAAGAAAGGAAGTCCATCTTAATTCCTGATAAAATATGTTTAATTGTATAGAAAAAATATTTGAAATCGTTGGATCGGTTTTCTTAAAAAAAATTTGTATGTATCCAAATTTTCAAATATTTTTAAGTAAAAATTGTGGTATGCAGATCGTAATTTTTTATTTATGTGCATATGAAAATAAAATTTCAAAAAAAGGTCAACCCGTTTTTAAAAAAAATAAATATTTTCTTTAACGGTTGTTTAGCATTAGTATGAAAGATACAGCTTTTTTTATAAAAGTATATTTTTTTCTTAAAATAATTTACAGAGTGTAAAAAACCCTTCAATACCGAGATTTATAAAAATTGACCATTTAGTTTTCAAAAAATAAAACTGAATATAGTTTTTAAAAATCAAAAAAAATGTTTTTGAAAATTTTAGTAAGAAAAACTATTTTAAATGTTAAGAATTCTTTGCATACAAAAATTATTGAAATCAAAATAACCGTTTTGAAAAAAAGTCAAAAATAAAAAATTGTTCTATGCAGCATTAATAGACACACTTTTTGAAAAATTTTTCCCATCAAAAGGTAGCTTTTACCAGAAGGAATTTATTGATTTTTTTTAAGTTGTGGAGCAGGTACTATTATTTTTAGTTCTAAAAAAAAAATGGAAAAAATGTGTGGACAGAATCACTTAAAACCACTTTGTACCAAGTTTTAATAAAATCGATCCAGCTGTTAAGGCTGTAGCCGAAGAGACAGTCAAACAGGCAAACAGACAGAATTTTGCTACCCACTTTTTTGGTGTTCTCTGTTATCGTTTTGTCATGTTTTATTCTTATCTCAATTTTTTTTTGTATGAGTCCAAAACTTGGCTTATAGTACCCTCATGTTTCACAAAAGTAAACATTAGATTAAGGCTAAACAAACAAGTTTTCTGACCATTATATCTATATCGACTGACTAGAAAAAATTATCTATGGAAATGCAGGTCCTTCAAAAAAACACAAAAAACAAAAACTCTTTTTTTTTGGTGTTATTTCTTGCAATAACGCAATAACGGTACGACAAAAAAAATTATTTTCAAAAAAAATCTCAAAACAAAACACATAAAGCTGTAAAACGCCTTTCATTTTAACTCAATACGAATACTTTTCAGAAAGATAGAGCTTTTCAAAAAAACACTAACAAAAATTGAGAAAATGTTGTTCCTTTAATTTCGTCGACTAGTGTATATATTGAGCTTTATCTACCATCACCCGAATCCAAGTACTAAAGAGTGTTTTTTTTATACGTGTGGTTTTCAATCGGGTGACACTTTTTTCGTAGTTGGTCTTTTTAACAACTGTCACTTGATTTATGCTCAGTTTCGTTTGCCTTTTTATAATGAATAGACTTACTCCAAAAAAAAGTTTGCAAATCTTGCAAATTTATTACCAAATAATGGTTCGGTTCGGGTGACACATCGCGAAACAATCAATTTATTGAACGAAACCTTAGGTGAGTGCATTATCTTTCGCCGTGGGGTTATTTTTTGTGGGGTTATGTGAAGTCGCTTGTCAACATAGATAAGGCCGAGATGATTGATGCCATGGAAAAGAATATTCGGCGCATCACCAAAAGTTTCCTTCAATAAATAGATTATTTCGGGATGCGTTTTTTTGGTAATAAATTTGCACGATTTGCAAACGTTATTCAGGAGTAGGTAGAGGTAGGTCTATTGATGAGGAAATAGCAAACCAAACTGAGCATAAATCAAGTGACAGCTGTCAATAAGACATACTACGAAAAAAGTATTGCCAGATTAATTGGCCAGTTTATATTTCTTGAGCGCTCAGCATTTTTCCTCAATTTTTTTGACAGAGCAGGAGAATAAAATATAAACAGTATTCCTCACATAGAAGTCAAAACAACTCTCTTTTTCTTTTCTTCTAATGTAATTTACTGCGACAAAAAATAATTGAGCAAGCGAATCCAAAAAAATTTCAGTCTCAGTTTTTAAGGGGAAAAGTGAGGATTTTTTGGGAGGAATCCTGTTTATATTTCTGAGCGCTCCGAGTCCTCTGAGATCTCAGAAATATAAACTGGCTAAATGTAAGAAAAATATATAAAATGTAAACATTTTTTAATACTTAGAAGGAAATAATATTGTAATATTGTAATAATGTAAAAACCTGTGTGTTTTGTTAGCAGTCAAGCCATTTAGAGGCGTTGATGAAGTTCAGAAAGATATTTGGCGTCTGCGAAATGATTTCCTAGGTGTTTCTTTCTTAAATGACAAAGTGCTGGGCAGATGCAAAGGAAGTGAAAGGTATCCCCATGTGCTTCTTTGTCGCTGCACCCTCCGCAAAGATCGTCAGTAATGAGCCTCATTTTCTTTTTGTGGTATCTCTGTATGATTATTTATGCAATAAGTTCAATATACTGATGAAGAAACAATTTCCGAAAATACATTCATTTAATAAATTCTATTATAAACCGTTTCTAATTACGAGTTGCTTTACTTGTTTCAATCAATGGTCGCAGTTGTATTCTATTAAAACTACTTTTAAAAACATCGTAGCTCCAGGATTTTGGAAGACAAATTTTTGGGCTCATATTATGTTTTAATTTGCATTGAGAATCTCGTTTTTATCGATGTTCGTTGTTGGCCATATGTGGAACAACTTATCTGAATGATAAGTAAAAGACGAAACTCAAGGCCGTTTTGAATTTTCGGTGTATACGTTGTTATTTAAATACAAAATAACGAACAAAGTTCATCGAATGAAGAACGAAATGTAAATCCAGCTTTAAGTCAACCTCTTGCATATATGATTCACTTCAAAATGAACCTTTTCATTTTGTTGTTAAAATATGTATTTATACCTTTTGTATTTTAAATTCTGTCAATAGTCTTTAAAATTATTCAAAAATAGCTTCACTTTATTATTGATTTTCATATATGTACCTACATATATGAAATCCGGTTTTGAAGAATTAAAATCCAAAATCTAAACATTAAACTTAGTCATAGAGATACAATTATTTTACATACATACATATGTATATATGATATTGTCAACACCAAAGAGTAAGATCTTATGAAGTTAATAACAACGGTTTATTTATTGGGCATAAATAAACAGTTGACATTTAAGAGCACTTATCGAATTCAACCAGTTAACATTTTTTTTGTATTATTTACTGTGATTTCAGAGTTCAGAGATTTCCATATTCTACGAAATACAAAATTCTTCAGAAATTTTGCTTACTATCTTAGGATGAAATGTGTGAGTCATAAGAAATACTTAACCTTAGTTTTAAATATCCATTATAGATTTATCAGCTGTAGTATAAACTATGTATGTAGTTGTTTGTTTTGCTTTATAAACTCAGCAAACGATACCACTGCTGAGATCAAACGAAGAATTACTCTTGCCAATCGCTGTTTCTTTGAGCTAAGAAGGCAATTGAGAAGCGAAGCCCTCTCTCGAGCAACTAAAGTGTCCCTGTACAAGACGCTTATCATCCCGATCCTGATGTATGGTGCAGAGACTTGGACGCTATTAATGGTATAGATGAGAACGCTTTAGGCTCTTTTGAGAGGAAAATTCTCCGGGTGATTTTTGGTCCCGTCGGCATAGATGGGGAATGGAGAAGAAGATGCAATCATGATCTGTACGGGCTGTGCAGCGACACCGACCTATCCAGTAAAGTGAAAAGCTAACGACTGAGATGGCTTGGCCACCTAAAGTGAATGTACAACAAGTGCTCCAGCCCGAAAAGTCTTTGAATATAACCCCGTGGGATGGCGCAGTAGAGGAAGACAGCGCAACAGGTGGCGCACGTAAGAAGAAGAGGGCCTTAAACCACTTGGCGTATGAAACTGGAGACAGCTAGCTAGAAACCGAGTCGACTGGAAGAAGCTTGTTGGTTGAGGCCCTGGTCTACTCCGGACTATAGCTCCACCTTAAGTAAGTAAGTATGTAGTTGTTTGAACACGATTTTAAGTTAGTTCAATCAAAAAAATCAAATGACTTCAAATTCATAGTGCGCTCCGCTTTAAGGAAATTGTAACAGATTAACGAAAAAAAAAATTTAGAAAAGCACCGTTTTAAAGTTAACACTACTCAATACTTTTTTGTAGCTTTAACCTGATTATACTTTTCTGATGTTTGAAATCCAACCCTTTTCTGGATTTTTCCAGACTGTCTCTCTTCAAAATCATGGTGTTAAAAATAGAAGAATTTTAAACAATTGGTCCCTCAAATACCTCTGATATTGGGTTATAACTTGTGGCCTATATTCGGTTAAAGGCATCGTATTCACTTAAAAAGTCCTCTAAGTGATTTCAACTTGAGACAACTCTTCCGAAGATCTACTTAATTTATCAACTATCTTGACATTTTTATTGATAGGTAGGTACTTCACTGACACTGACAGACATTAATTTTAACCAATCAAGACGGTCAAAGTTGCATTTCTATAAATATAATGTGTTGCCAAATTACTATTGAGTAATTATAGTAGACGCTCGATTTAGTGAATCTCAAAGTAGTTAAATATCCACAATAGTGAAGATACAAAATTTCATTTTAAAAATGGAATGTTTATACAAATGTTTTGTAAGAATTTAACATTGCTTGCGAACACTGGGCAATTGGTTCTGTGTTTCTTTTAAACCTAATTAAAAACTTTGTTAAACGCTTTAATAAGTGTAAAAACTTTCACATTCAACACATTAGGTGTGTTCCCTTACTTTGAATTTCTGTGATTCTTAGTGCAAACTTATGTCAACAAAAATTTTTATATGAATTTTGAAAGAACTTTGGACTTAAATGCGCAGAAATCTATAGAAAATCACAGAAATTCAAAGTAAAGGAACAGATCTAATTTTAATTTTTGGTTCAAATTTATCTTTAGAAAGCCTTTCAAGATTCCCGCTCGAAAAAAGTGAATAATATCAATGTTATTATTACACTATATCAAGCGTCTACTGTATTACATAAACCTTTTAAGCACCCTGCTACATATCCTTACTCACCCAAATTTTGAAAATGAGACCTTATTTAACTAAATATTTATAGAAGCCATTAAAAAATTTCATAATTCACGAAATCCATAAAAGTTTAATAACCCCGCGAAAAAAAGTATCAACTTACACTTTCTCAATTAAGTGTATGCAATTAAAATCGGAAATTCAAATAAACATAATTTATTAATCATCAATTACGCCTCCATGGGGTATGAAATTATTTATTGACACTTCTTTATTTTAGTTATTATTTGACACACAAATTTTAATTTTTCGGATCAAAAAATCAATACACAAAATACTTCTTATGTACCTACTTAAAAAGGATAAAACAATACAATTATAAACAAAACGTGTAATAATCTTAATAAAGGCATCTTCGAAACATTATTGCCTGATGTGCCCCAGTATTTTCGTTATTTTTGTCGTTGGATTTGGATTATTATCCATTCACCCCTGAGCTCTGAACTCCAAATTACTTATGAGTCAAGTTCAAGGCATCTCTGATAAAATAAAGAAAGATACAACAACAAAAAATAAAAGAAAAACTATACAAAGCCAAACTTGTCATTCTGGTTTTGGTGGAACATCTTCTAGAATAAAGCTGAGAGTTCCTTGGCTCTGATATGTGATTTACTTTTGGATATGCATCGTTTTTTTTTTGCTCCGACTACCCTCAACCTAATCAATATAAATACAACTCACAGTGACGCTCAACTAAATAGTATTCAAACGAGACTACGACTAATCACAGCAGCAAGAATGTCGCTGCTTAACTTAACACATCATCTTATCACCGTTTTGGCGTTAGCTATTGGTCTGACGTCAGCTGTGAAGTCGTCTGATAGAGATATCGAGAATTTACGAAAGCATTTGACCGAGATTCGTGCCATTTCCGATGAAGCCCACAGTCCATGTGCCAATTTTCCTAAATATGCCTGTGGCAATTTCCACAATGCTTCGGGAGCAGGAAACTATCCCAATGATCGAGTCTATTTCTCCGAGATTGCTGACGATCTCAATCGATTGAAGGATATCAAACTCCAATCCACACACAAGGCAAAGGATTTCCTAGAATCTTGCTTGAATCATCAGAATCCAAAGAATATTCTGCAGAAAGTCGATATCTATAAAAATCCATCTCAGTTTAAGCTTGCCAAGACTCTAGGAATTCTCAAGACTTCCGGAATCAATTCAATTATAAGAGCAAACATCAATGCCCTAGATGAGAAAAAAGTTCGAATCACCATCTCCCTTGATCAAAATCTCTTCCTGTCAAATATATTCAACGAAAGAATCATCAAGCGTAACCTTGAGCTCATGGAAGTCAAACCCGCTGAACGTGATGCTGCTGAGAAAAAAATCATTGCATTTATTCAACAGGGAAAATCTATTCTCATCAATTCGCGGGAAAATGTTGTTGTAGGAAGTGATCTTAAGGCTTTGAAGAACTTCAATTGGGATGAGTACTTGACCGAACTGAAAAAACTTCCCAAGCTCAGTCAAGCTTCTCTTGAATTTGTCCTTGAAGACATCGTAAACCTGCAGAAGATCATCGATCTTGCTCATGAAACGGATCTTCAAACCTTGCGTTTAGTCACAGCTCTTGAATTTATGGCTGAGGTCATCGACACTGGATGTGATATGGTAGTGGATTATTTTAGGACGCCACTCTTTGCTGAGTTCTATCGTATGTTCTTCAAAGAATCCGATCAGGCTTTCAATCTGGATGTGTTGAAGGAGTTTGAAAAGTCTCACACTACTATCAAATCGAAGCTGGAAAACTTAAGTGGTGGAGGCCTTTCGCGAGTTCAAGAAAAACGAAAAATCCTTGAGAGCATTAACCAGATCCTGGATGGTAATAAAATAGACGCTGAATACAAGGATGTTCTTATCGAAAAGGATAACTTCTACCAGAACTATTTATACCTAGCTAGGTACAAAATCCAAAAGTACCTTTCGAAAGCAAATTCAAGGAGTGATCAGACCGAGGAATACCTTATGAATATTCTCAATCCAGTCAATAGGAACAAGCCGGTGTTCTATCATTTCGCATCTCAAGGACTTTACCTGTGGGAATTGTTCTTCCGTGAAAGTCGTCCCAAATACTCCTACGACGATCTGCGAGATTGTCTCGATGCCCAGCAAGATAAATACAGGTTGTTCGAGTTCAACGATTTGGACTACTTTGAGTATGTGGACACATTTGCTGCAATAAAGCAGACCTATTTGGACTACAAGCACTATTGGGACCAGGAATACGACTCAGCCCATAAGCTAGACAACATTTTCAAAGAGTTCCACCTCACAAATGATCAGGCGTTCTTCCTGAATCTAGCCCAGAGGGAATGCGCTCGAGTGGACAGCGGAAAAAATATTCCATTCAGAATACTCTTGAACCTTGAAGAAGCCAGCAAGGCCTTCAGTTGTCCAATTGGTAGCCAATTGAATATTGAAGAGAAATGCACTGTGTGGTAAGAGAGTTCATTGAAAATAGAAATGTAGATCATTTCTATTATTAAGTCATTATTTTGTAAATAATTTAATCATTTTTAGCTAAGTAGATCGAAATAAATTAAACACTTTTAATAACCTGTTTTTTTTTATTTTAATAAAATTAAAATTCTTAGTTTTTAATATTTGAAATGATTTTGCTTTATTATATTGCATGTGACGTGTTGGAAGACACGTTATTTTAAAATTTATAGAACTGCAATAAAAACAAGTTTGATTTAATTAAGATCAATATTCTTAGGTTTGTGACATGAGATCAAATACATTAAAACATAGAACACAAAGAGGAAGAGAATTATGTTGGTATTGATGGTGATAGGAAATTTATATTTTCAAGTTTTAGTTGATATTTATTTTTAATTTCAAGTTATGTTATTGAACTATTTTTTTTTTTTTTTTGAGGGAATTAGAACGCTATTTAAAAAATTTAGAATCACCTTGGATTTGATTTTATAATAGCCTTATCATTTTGGATTCAGGTTTTAAGATCAACTGATATTCAAACTCTTTGTTGAGAGCTCTTTATTTATTGGGTACTTGCCAGATGACTCCCCCTAACTAGCGTCATAAATAAATTGGCAATTGCAATTCCTGTAGATTTTTAAAAACATTTTTTTACTACAAAAACTGGATAAGGCAATTATTGTTTTTAATAACATTTTTAATGGATACATTTTATACATTTTACAGCGATCACCTTTACCAGAATAACGACTGTATAATTGGTTGTACTTGGTTATGCAAATTTTTTCTTAATGCCGTAGTTAAAACAAAAATAATAATCATTTTAAAAATGAAATACATTTATATTAAAATAACCCTTGATTTGGGATTTTTAATTACTCAAATCTAAATTTGAATTATATTTTTCAATGCTTATTATTTGGTCACTTATTATAACGACATTGTGCAAGCTTTAGATTTGAAAACCTTGCAAAAAAAATATTTTATTATAATTTCCATGTGAAGTGGTTATTACACATTTTTTTAGCAGATTTTCTGTTTTCTCAGTGTTGCCTCATATAGTGGTCCTCTATAATGAAATGTACTTAAAAGTAAGAAATAAAAACTTAACTTATAAATAATGATTGGTCTTCCCGGGAATCTCGATATTTGAGTTTCTGACCCAAATGAGATCAATTAAAACTTACTTTCATTTGATAGCTAAAAAAAAAAACACCAGTTCATAGTCCAAAACATTTTGAAGCTGTAAATTTATATTCAAACTCAAATTCAAATTCAAATTTTATTTTACCAAAATAACAAAATGTCAAAATTAGAAATCCAAATTTTTAGCCTCTGATAGCATAATGAAGTAAAAGTAAGTCACTATTTAAAAATCAAAAACCAAAGTTATTTATTTTAAGACAGAAACCGATTGAAATTTTGTTGAGAGAATCTAATCTCATTGTACAACAGTCAACGAAGGAAAAAAATTACCTCAAAATAAATTCAATAATTTCGGCACACTTATTGAGAGAGGCCTAGTAATAAATTGTAACAAATTTTCCATGAATTCGAAGCGAGCTTTAGTCGCTGGAAAGTGAAACAATGTTTTTTGGTGTTTATTTTAGAAAATATTTGTTCTACTAAAAAGTAATCTGAAACAAATAAAAATAGCTTATAAAATTCTCTACAAAACTAATAGGTAACATAATTTTTATATCTCTAATAAATTGTTTAAATATCATATTTGGAATCCAAATTTTGGTATTAATTCAATTGGCAGGTTGAAAAGAAATGTTTGATATATTCCTAGAAAAAAAAGGCTGTACTTATAATAGCCTAATGTTTTTTTGTGCTTTTTTATCGCCTCTGAACCTTCGGCACCTCATATGTGGGAAATTTGATATTTGAAGCCCTAGATAATTTGTAATAATGGCTTAAAGTTTCTCAAGGTCACTCAAGGTCACACGCGATTTCTCATCTAAGGGAAATTTACAGAAAAAGTATAACATCCGAAAGATCTCTAGATCGTGATGAATGGTCAACTATTTACAGTAATTGGTCAGCCATATTTTTATCTATGAATTTTCAAAATTCGTTTCAAGGTCACAAAAAAACAAAAAACGTTTGGCACCTCATTTGGGTCATTCCAAAAAATTAAGAATGCCATTTGAAAGCCACTTCATGGTCATAAAACGTCAGCTATTTTCAGTAATTGGTCAACCATAAATATTTTTTAATGAATTTTTAATGAACTTAAAAAAAATGCAAGGACTTGCGATTTTTTTTTTGCACCTCATTTATGGGAAATTTTGCAAAAATTGTATACCATCTGAAGAATCTCTTGATCTTTTAAAAGGTCAGCTAGTTTTAGTAATTGGTCAGCCATAGATTTTTTTAAAATGAATTTTTAAGTTTCTGTTCAAAGTCATTGCGATTTTTGGCAACTCATTTATGGGAAATTTGCAAAAAATTAATTGCACCTGGTCTACATATATAAAGGTCAGCTAGTTTCAGTAATTGGTCAGCCATAGATTTGTTGTTATGAATTTTTATCATTATGCCAAAGGCGTTCGTGACCTTGAAAAAAAAAACTTTAAAAAATTGTAAAAAAAAGAATCTATAGCTGAACAATTACTGAAACTAGCTGACCTTTTATATAAATCTTAAGGCGTTTCAGGTGGTATTAATATTTTGCAAATTTCCCATTTTTAAATTCATTAAAAATTCTTTTAAAAAATTGTATGGTTGACCAATTACTGAAAATAGCTGACCTTTTATGAACATGAAGTGGCTTTCAAATGGCATACTAAATTTTTGGAATGACTCAAATGAGGCGTCGAAAGTTTTTTTTGTGACCCTGAAACGAATTTTAAAAATTCATAGAAAAAATATATGGCTTACCAATTACTGTAAGCAATATGCTCTTTTTTCAAGCGGATTGCATTAAGAACCAGGGCTAATTTCATCCCGTAGCTTTTTTTCAAAACCAAAACAGAAAAATAATTTTCAAACTAAAAATTTTTAATCAAAATTTTTTTCTTAGATATATTTTTTTCAAAATTGTAAGTTTTTAGTATTTAAAAACTCTTAGGAATCTTCAATTAAAGTAATTCCTAAAAGCCGCATATAGTTTTCTTAAATAACAATATAACAACTACTTTGCACTTTTAAAAAAGTTGAAGTCGTTAACTGAGTTCAATGGTGATGTTAGCTGTGTTTGTTAACGTGAAATTTCTTGCAAATTTCACAAATTGTCACAAGTTCCTGTGTGCATCGAGAGCACAATTAGAGAGCAAATAATTTTCCCTCCGTTGAAAAATTTGCGAATTCCTGCTACACAAATTTCTATTATGCACACGAAGTGTTACAAGTACTGTCAAAAATCGTGGTAGTCAGTTTCTGTCACAGCGTTGCCATTAATCGGAAAATTTTCTGAAGTAGGTTTTCAAAAGATCTATATATTCCAATTTTTACTTTTATTTTGAAAATAGAAGAAAAAAAGACAATAAAAATTGCGTATTATAATTAATTATGTTGTCACGATTTTTATCATAGCAAGCCAATAGCCAGAAGCCGTAAGAACATAATTGAAAATTTAGTGGACTACATTTTCTTTTCCGAAAAATAAAAGTGTGAATACTCGATCTTAAAGCAGTAGATTTGTTTTACGAAAACAGTGAATACAAAAATTTGATCTATTGAAATCATGGCAAAGTGGCAACGCCGTTTATACATGAAAATGACGTTTCTTACAAAAAGTGGTCCAGTTCATGGTTCAATGCGTTTGTTTACTTTTTCAAATTTCCCCAACTCTCCTAGAATTTTTCCCTTTTTTCAAAATTTGACAGTTTTTACAAATTTTTTTGGAAAAAGATACCAAACAAACCTATTATGTTGACCTTTCTGTAAACATTAAAAAAAAAATAGTAGCAATTTTTTTTCAAGCTTCTTAAAGGTCAAAATAAGTTTGCGCCCAAGAGCCGGATACATTTTAATTTTTTTAAATTTCTACTGAATTGATTTTCTTATTTGAATGTGCTCGGGGGTATCCCCCAAATGTAAATCGTTTATCAAAAAGCTCGTGAACCGAACAACAAAAATAATAATAAATATTTTTGAAAGCTTATGTATATCTACATATTCCATATTTCTTATCAAGTTATTTGAGTCAATAGTTTTTTGAGAAATTTAAATTTAACGTCAATTATTTGAAGACAGACATTCTTATAAATTTCTATACAGTCAAATGCCTAAAACCAGATGTAAAATTCTTTTTTGGTTTTTGAGAAATAAAAAAAAAGACGATTAGTAGGGGAAGGCTGCAAACAGTGAGACACTTTTTTCAAATTGATCTGTAGACCCTTTTAGCAATCTAATAGTAACTTTGATAATATTTTATTACACCTTATTTATGCCACCTTCGTATGTAGTAATCTTTTCACACAATAAAAAGAAAATTTTCTACGGTTTCAACCAGTTATTATATCTGCATATATATGCGCCAAGTTTAGAGATTTTTCCATCCACTTTCTCACTTTGGTGGCTGATCTGATATTCGGTCGAATTGAATACCTACGGATTGAAACGGCCAACAAAAAGATACCGAATTGAAAACGTCAAAAAGTGGTGAATTGTGGATCCATTCGTGTAGCCGAATATCTAGGATTCATAGAAAAAACAAAGGAATGCACATTTCGCCATATTGTTTCGTTTTCAATTGGGGTATCTTTTTTCGTTTTCAATTCGTTCGGATTCAATTCGATCGAATATCAGAACAGAGACGTGAAAACAAATTTTGAGCATAAAACACTGAGGCGAACGTCTAAATCCTATTATAAACAAAGGACAGTTAAGCATTGTGGACAAAATTTTTGATTGGGGATGTTTTTCAGTCAAGGACTAGGAAAAATTGTATAATGAATCGCATTCTGTGTTTAGTAGGAGGTTCTTCAAGACGACATATGGGTTGAAACTGTGAAATGAAAATAAAGTTATCATTGTAGTCTTCACAGTTTTATTATTTAATCGCTTCACAAACACGCTCAAGGCGATTCCTAAACTCGTAATGAAAAACAGTTGCCAAAGTGAGTGCTAAAAGGTATACTAAAATAAAAAGTGCCTCAAATCTCTTATAGTAAAAGATTACTGTGACAGAAAATTCAGATGATCATCATCATATGAAAACATTTGTTTTCATTTTTTCACACCTTGATAATCGCATTTGGTATCAATATGGTGTTATCATATTTATCACTTTACAGATCGAGAATTGACCCCATGCTTCCTTTTGTGCTAGAAATTATATATTTGCGATGAATCGCTCAACATGACAATGATCTTTAAGGTACCGCTAAACTTGTAGAAAACCATGTTGCCTGCAGGTTTAGATATGCCCATACATAAAATTGACTTCATGCCTTGTCAACGAGATCCAGTAATTAAAAAAAGGTTACGCCTCTTAATATTGTCATAAGAATGTGCTTTTGTTTTGTCCACCTAATTTTTAACTAATTCTGAGCTATTTTATTAGGAATCAGTTATGATTAAATTAAGAATTGCGAATTAAAATCTAATATATTCTGATTATAACCATTAAAACCATCAAATACTCACAGGTTTTTTTTAATTTTCTTTATATTTTTCTACAAGAGACAAAATTTCGTGTTTAAGTTTTGGTCAACTCTGTACTTATACCTCGCGTTATAGTTTATGTTTAAAAACGATAACGGAGATGACTCATTCAAAATCCTTTTTTTTTTCCTTACTTATTTTGATGGTTAATTTTCCTACCGGGGAAATCACAGGTTACAAAAAGTGTGATCAACTTTTGTAGGTCTAATTCTTTTCACTCGTTTCTTGCAGATTTGAATTTGAAATACAAATGTACTTTGTACTTTAACTTGAATAGATTTCTTAAGTTCTTATTAATTTTAAGTTTTTACGCCCAAGCCACTCATATGAATTTTGGCCAACAAACCCCTCACCTCCTTATTTTGGACGGCAGCGGTGGTTTCACTAATTCCAATATATTTTATAAAACAAATAATAAGTATATGGAAAAAACCTACGGGTTCATAGACACATTTTATTATGAATATGATGTATGTACATTGGCTGAGGCCTAGATTCGTCCCAGAATGTAGTGTAAACATCAATATTTATACCCAAATGCTTCACATAAGCAAGACCAATACATTTTTTTAGATCGCAGTACTTCCTTTTCCATTTTCATTCCATTTCCACAAGCTACGTGGTAAACATTAATACAAAATATTCTCTAAATTTTTGTCCATTTAAATTAATATCATCAATTTATTTGAATTCATTTTCACAATTTTCTTTAATTATGAATTTATGAATAAATTTCACACACTGCATAGCGATAGCCTTTTTCTGATTTCTGACCTGGCATTGTTTTATATACGAAATATTAAAAAAAAAATAAAGGTATTTCTGCAACGTAGTCAAACCATCGTTAACATAGTAAACGTCGGAAAGTTAAAGATTTTCCATATAAATGTTGAAACTTTGCGACGTTTCCAACATTTGCGATAGATTTACTACGTTGCATGAATATCCTTAATGTTATTATTAAATTTCATTTTATATGCAGAAAATAGTTAACTATTTTAATTTGATGTTAATTATGTATGTTTATGTAACATGCATACGGCATAGGTTTGGAGTATTTTCTTTTAAAGCAAATATTGTTTTCTTTTGTTATTTTTCTATTGTTTTTTACAACTAAGTTTTGTATTAGAGGTCTGAAGTGTCGGCTGTATTGAACACAATATTACCATTATATCACGAGCTATAATAGCATAAGAGCCCGCTGCAAATTTTGGGAGTGAACGCATTACCAAAATATGAGTATGAGGGCCAGTAGGTACATGCATCCTACAATCGAATACAAAAGTCTGACAGGATTTGACGCCCATGGTGAGGAAGAGAGCAGCTGAAAATAACGGTTTTTCAAATATTCGTCAAAAAGACAATCAATAACGATATGAAAAATAAAACCCAAGATATCGTTTGTGCAACCAGAAAAGGGTGTAACTCCAAATTTTCTGAAAATTAAATTTTTGGCAAATCATGCCAACAACTTCAAAACTTATGGAGATACACATTTTTCTAGTTTTACAGACGATATGAGCTTTCCCAGCGAACCTTATTAAATTCGTTTTTGAGACTTTTTTGTATTTTTCATTTGTTTAAATCTCCAAGTATCTCTCGATATAGTGCATTTAAAAATCTTATATCTCGAGTGCTATTAATCGGATCAATTAAGTTTAATTAAGTCTGTTGGTATTATTTTTTTTTTTTTATTATTACCTCCGATTTAAAAATTGGAAAATCGCTTTTTTCAACTCTTCTTCTCTACTATGAGAGTCAAAACAATCCTGTAAGACTTTTGTATTCGATATCAATATGCATGCACTCACATACCCTTATATTCATATTTTGGTAATGTGTTCACAACCAAAATTTGCTGCGAGCTCTTTGTCTATAATAATTATAAGTAAATATATTTTTTGTTTGTTATACATGTAGGCAAAATTACAATCAATGTGGTTTTTAAATTTTTCATCTCTCGAAATATGAATTTTTCTCATTTGTTCTCTTTTTGTTTTATAAAATAAATAATAATTCAAGCTAAAAATTGTTTATCAACGATAAAAATTAAAAGAATCTCAGTTTAGACACATTTTTGATTCTGAAGTGCTCCGAAATATCATTAATGCTAGTAATTTGGATTAACCTAATGATAATACAGTTTATTTAGGAAGATTTTCCATTCTTCTTGGAACCGTTTGTTCGAGATGATTGGATTTTCTTTCGTCTTTTTTCAGATGACCAGTCTGCGTCATCTTCGTCATCACTAACATTCGATGAAAAATAGCTGGCGTTGCCTTCTTTGGCGTTGGCAAGCCTTCGACTAGCTGTGCGAGATGTTTTTCTTCCCATTCCTAAAAGTTGAAAATAGACAAAAACAAATTTGTTCATCTCTTGTTTCTTTTTATTTTTAAATTTAAATAAAATAAGACATTTTTATAATGAACTTACACGCCTGTAAGATAATATTAGTAAGGAACCATACACCTACAATTGGCCAAACAGTTTGATTCTACGCGAACTTTATATTCGCCTCAAATAAAACATTTTTCTCACGAACCTTTACTAACAACATTCCCAATCTGTTTTCATTATGCAACGACAAATTTCTAGGGAAAACTTTGGTAACTTTGGTATCGTGCTCTATTGCAGCTGATTACTATCAGCACTGACTCCCCGAGCAACATAAGGAAGCATAACAAATTAATTGACCTAAATAAAGATATCCATTGGAAACCTCACCTCAATAAGTGTTTCACATAAGTACGAAGCGACGATTCCTCTATTTTAAACTTGCTTTCCTCAACAGCTAGCAAATTTCCTAGCGTCGTAAAATATTTGCAAACGTTATGCGTGATAGATTTGAATAGTTTTAAAGTTATCTCCTCTAATGCCGATTAAATTTTACCCACAAGTCAAGTGAGTTAAAGTATCTAATTGGCATATTCCAGCACAAATTGGTTTATTAGGCTAAGCGGTTGCTATATTATCTCCATAGTGCTCTACAATGAACCTATTTTTATCACCCAATTTGAAATGACTATCTTAGATAACCCACAACTTTTCGCTAAAAATAAATCAAAATTTTCAATCATTTATTCAAATTATCTCTACTTACCCATGCATTTTTCCAGATGCGGTGCGAATCTGATGGCAGCTACTAACCGATCACAATTTGGACAATTACAGTCCATTGGTTTGCGAGCCTTGCTCATTCCGAAAACATCATAATTGGGTGTGTCAACTATTTTGAAAGCCGCATCATCCTCAGATTGCCCTTCAATGGCTTCCATAGCCCCACTTTTGAATGAGTGATGGACTTCCAGATAAATACCCATGACGGCGTCTTCCAGCAACGATTCGTAGAGGTAGTTTGCAGCTTTGTCTAGGCATTCGGGGTCTTTCATGAAATTAAGAAATGCTTTCCTAATCGCCAATGTTGTGGGATATTGGGCTCGTGAACGGCCAACTGGAGCTGGTGGTGGCAGATGTTTTAGCGAAGGCAGTGTTGGTGGAGGCAGCGGAGGAGGTGGCTTACTTGGATGTTTTGTTGTGCTGCTGCTACCAGTGCTACTACTTACGCTACTACTGGCACCTGAGCTTTTTGTGTTCGAATTGGAGCTGCCGCTTCCATTACTGCTACTCACCTTGCTCGCAGAGGCTGCTGATGATGATGACGAAGATACTGCAGCTGTAGTCGTCGATGTGCTTGGCGATTCTTTTGGTTTGGATTTTTCAGTCTCACTCATTGCAATTATAGATTATGTTTGGGTGTTGTACTGATTTTGGGATGTGATAGAAGATTTGGAAAGGGAAATGTGTGGAGAATTATGAGAAAATTCACGTCAATTATGAAAAGAAAAGTGGAAGTGCTACGCTCAGCTTGAAATTCTCACAAAAGTGAATTTCAGATTTTGACATAAAAAACCGGTAGAGAGAGAAGAAAGGTAGATGGTGTTGGTTGTGTTGGTGAGGTTTGTAAACAAACGAACGTCAAAAATGACATGGCGACAGCTGTTTTTGTTGATGAGTGTGTTCAGCTAATACCGGATATGAGGTGAATATTTAACGAAAGCCGTTAAATTTTTGGAATGCGGTCATTATTTTAAAATTAACTGTTATGTTTCTGTTATGTTTAAATTATAAAAACGGAAATTAAAATTATAAGTTGGGTAGCCATTATTTTCAAAAGTAATTTTTGCGTTGGCTTTCGATTTCGATGGCTATTTTGGATTTCGATATAGAATTTGTAGATTTTAAAGTGGCTAGGAGGTAACGATTTCGGATTGAATTTTGTTTTTCTCTGGTTATAATAAAATTGATGCATCGTCGTAAGCTTACAAAATTTGTAAAATGATAAGTATACGCGTAAGTTTTGAAACTGGCCCTAAATTAAAAAAATCACAAGCATTATATTTGACCAGGACTTTTTAAAATTGTTTAGCTGACATGTCGTTTGGCTTAGGCACAATTTTTTGTTTAATCAAAATTTCTTTTGATACAAAAATTTGTAACCTACTGTTTTTCGAGATTTTAAAATCCATTGTAGGCCTTTATTACATCAGATAGTACTCTTAAAAAACGACAAGATGTCACCATTAGTTTAGTCTCTTAGTTTTAAAATTATTTAAGCCGTTTTTCCCTTAAACCACTGTATGTATATGATGTATATGAACATCATCCGTTCTTAGCTTCAACTAGAGATGAGAGATAAACAGATATTTAAAAAATTAATTTCTACACCCTGATTTGATTTTTATAAGTGAGGTAAGTAATTTGATCAGAGAAATCACCGCTGTCAGAAAACTCTAGTATAACATGGTCCTTTAGTTTGATTAATTTTCAATAGGTTTCGATATTTTGCGCCAATCCCAAATACACTTAAGTTATAGTTATTTAATTTTTATTGAAACTATAAATAATTAACACGGTAACAATCATATACCTCCTATTTACTATTTTTCTAATATCACAGTTTGTTAAATCAAAGCCAAAAATGATTAGATTAGACGTTCAACGTGACATCACTTGCTCCATCCAATTGATATATTTACTGACTCTTGTGTAAATTCCCGGCAATCCCGGTCTAGCACATCCAATTCCAGTGGATACAACTCCAACCAGTAGATTGTCCCTTGTCACCAAAGGCCCACCGGAATCAGCCTGAATACAAAAAAAAAAAATATTATTAAATTCAATGTCAAAAACTAAAATATGACTTTTTTTACCCAACACGAGTCAATACCACCATTTACAAAACCAGCACACATCTGTGTCGCAGCTATGAAGTTAGATTTTTTTCCATTTGTTCGATAGGATCTCTCACAAATGTCATTATTCCAAATTTGAACTGTAGCCTTACGTAATACATCGGCCCTTTCACCATTTCCCTGATTCTCATTTGTCCAGCCCCAGCCGGAAACAGTGGCATAGTCGTCTTCAAAGTTTCGACCTTCCACTGATAGACATGTGGGCTTAATTTGTTCATTGAATACAATTGGTCTGCTTATTTCAAGAAGAGCTTAAATATATGAAACAGAAATAATAAAGTACAAGCTCATTGTGTGTGTGTTCTATTAGGACTTCAATTACCTATGTCGTTTTTGACATGACTACAATCGTAGCCTGGATGTGCCACTATAGATCTGAACTCAATCTGGCTTGGTCTTAGTTGAAAATTCCTGCCCTGCAAGCCGTTGAGATAATTCGAAATACTATGCAGTCCTACAACTCCTTGAATCTGTGCGGGTTTCATAAGATTATTCAATCCGTTGCAAACACAATGTCCCGCTGTGAGTAGCCATCGTTCATTGAGAATTGAGGCTCCACAGAAATGTCCTCCACGGCGGGTTAAGCTCACTATATAAGGCATTTCATTTTTTTGTGCTTCTGAACCTCCAACTATTTTTGGATTACGAGAGCCTTGGCAAGAGAGTGAGGAAACTGAAATAAAGCTGCAATTAGTAAAGAAACGAATAGATATATAGGCGTATTCATATTTATTACATGTACTGAAAGCCAATTAAAATTTGCGTGGAAGCCTAAAAATAGAACTATGGCAAGTGGTTGGAAGAACACAAGAAAATGCAAGGAAATCATAACAACTATGAATTGTGACTTTTCGTTAATAATTCGCTTTTAATCTCGGTCGCAGTAGCTACTGTTTTCGGAAGTGACGTGTGAGGTCCCGGACGAAACTGTTTTTTTGGTGAAATAGGAATACAATTCAATAATTCTCAAAGGGGCAATTTAGTATTTGAAGCCTAGTTTACCAGTTACCGTGAGCAAACAAAAAATCTATGCAAATGTTGGTTTATTTAAAAAAAAAACATTACTGTCGTAAAATATGATGCAAAATAGATCGAAAATTGTTTCGTTTGCGAAAAAAAGTGTGTTGTATGAAAAAAAGTGTGGTGAATAAAATATTTGTTTGTGATGATTGGTTTACACTTCCAAAAAGAAAATATATTCACCTCAAGGCATTATTTGCATGCAAATGGTTTTTGCATCCAAAAATAATTATTTTCCAGTTTTGCCTTTTTGGTCTATGGTTTATTAATTAAGGGTTAAATAATGACTCAATGAGTGGTTAAGGTCAAGGCAAACATTTCTTGCCTTGAATATTATACAATTTGGCGCATAGAATAAATGTAAAATTGTTTTCAAAGTTTTGATTATTTTTCGCATGGGAGCTTCCAATTAGGCTTGAAAGAAAAATCACAATGAGGTAGTTTATCATTACGAATTGTGACTTTTTATTCAGTTAGGTCACTTTAACTTTCGGGAATGAAGTGCGCTCCCCAGTGAAATTGACATTAACGTTGTTTTTCATTGTTGAGAAGATAGGCCAATTTGTTTGTTTTGTATTACTTGTGCTAAACGAAATTATTTATGTTTACGTGTCTATTTATGCTGTGTGTGTAAGCTGAATCTACTCAAAAATATGCTCAGATATTTCATTCAAGACAACAATTCTAGATTTTGAAATCAAATCTTTCAGATTACAGTAAAAGACATTAGTGAACATGAAAAAGAATATAAGGAATACAAAGTTGAGGAAAAAAAAAATAAACTGTCAAAGTGACATGAGCTCTGAAGCAATTTTGCTGTGGATTTACGTGCTGCAAGAAATTATTTTGCTTTTGAAGTAGAAATCAAGGAATAAACTAATTTATTTTAATAACAACAAAAAGGAATAGGAAATGAAAACTGAGGTTTAAATTAATTTTCAAAACAAATTTTGTTTCCAGCATATTTTTCGATATTTTGAGAACTCAGGTTTTTTGTTTTGACAATCCTTGAAGTTGTCAAGAAAACTTGGGTTAATCCTGGGTAAACTTAAGCGCACGAACACAATAGGTGTGTTCCTTAAATTCTTCGCACTATTTTGGACTAAATGTACAATGGTAAATGTGACAGGTGGGAATGAAATCCTCTCAGAGAGAAGAAAAATTGTCAAAATGTCGGGAACGGTTTGGGCACTAATTTGCACCATGTCAAAAGAAATATTTCACTAGAGCTGCCGTAGTGCAATCTAAGTCAATCAATTTTTTTAAAAAATCACTGTACAAGAAATTGAATGTTAAGAAAAAAGAAATGTACATGTATAAAAATGATTAAAGAATGATTAGAAGTAAAAACAAATATAATATAAATTACAGTGCTTTGGCGCTGTAATTTTAATTCTATCGATTGAAAATAGTAGGTCTTAGAAGGGTACAACAGCAACTAACTGATGAGCTCAACTGTTGTACCTGAGCAAAAGGCATTTCGACTAAAGTCGCAAAATCTTAATTACCAATAAAAATGAATAAACTTAAACAAAGAAATATTCTTTAAGTACATATTAAATCATGAAACATCAATTTGTTAAAAAAAACTACAATAAAAAAGAGTTACACAAATTTTCATTACTAAATTTTTGTTCTTGGGAAAAAGATTTGCCTAAACGACACATGCATTTTAAGAAAATCATTTGATTGATTGAAGATAAATAAATTAGTAAATTATGCACATCTACCAAAAACAAAACAAAAAAAAGTAACACTTTTGTATAACCCTATAGCTATTTGTATTCTGTTTGGTTATTTCAAACTGACATTTTTTTTCAAATCTGACATACGAACACTTGGCATTTGACAACAAGTAGAAAACATCAGCCACCAAAAATTTCTCGGACCAAATCTGGCAAGTAGGGGAACATTTTTTTCACTCTCAAGAGCCCTCTCTTTTTTCTCCGAAAAAGTACAAACTTATCACTTGTGGAACAACTTCGCACTAAAAATTACTAAATTTGGCGGTTTGAAACTCGTTCTGGAACACACCTAATAACCCTGTTCCTTAAATTTTTTCAAACAGTTTCAGACCGCCAGATTTAGTGCGGACCAATACAAAATTTCACTTGTGGAACGGGTTTGCACTAAATCTGGCGGTTTCAAACTATTTGAAACTCGTTGTGGAACACATCTTACACCTAATGTAAACACCGTCATCAGGAAACTCAACGAATCTGTCAACGTCCCGATAGCGCATATCACATTACCGGCCCCAAATATTCGCTTTGTAATCAAAAGTTTGTATGGAAACGTCAAAATGGGTGGCCATTGTTTTTGAATTTAAATTATTTACCGATCAATGATATATTTATGTTTTTCTTCGATTTTTTCTAATATGACATAGATATATTTAGAATTTATTTTGAACTTGCTGAAGGACCACAATTAGAGATTTTAACACTTGGGAAATTTATTTTTTCAAATGCAAAAATCTATAGTGTTTTTTCCATTTTTTCTTTTTTGTATATGTATATCAAAACTTTTTTTACTCACAACTTTTTTGCGAATTAATTTCAGCAATAATTAAGCTCCAAAGGAAAAAACAATATATCACGAACTTTCCCATTTTCCAGGAGTAAAATATAAATATTTATAACTTTAAAAACAATAAAAATAACTATCTCTTCTCTATAATCAACCCCCAACCGATTTGAACTGCATATACCGATACAACATGTCAAACATGTTTATTTATACTTTTAAACTAAAAGAAGCCGAGAACTAACATCATAAAATAAAGCTTTTCACATCAAAAAACTAACCGATAAGAACAAACTGTTTGTAAACAAAACTTTTTTATCATAAGACCCCGCCGAAATACCAATCTAAACAGAATCTCCTACAACTTTATTTGTGCAACTCAAACACAACGCGCATATGATGGAAAGTTTCTCCCACTTTATGGCACCTATACAAATTTCAGGGGCATTGGGTCATCATTGTCATAATATCGAAAAAAAGCTTCCTGCCCGGCCCATGTTGTTGATATTGCGTAATTACAACGACTCATTCATATCACATGAAAGCTTTGTTTAAATTGATCATGTGCATACCGGTCTGGGATGCATCTATACAAAAAAAACAACAACAACAATATTAAACTTCCTATAGGGGCAGCTTTGACAATGGTAAGAGTCGGTGACATTTCAAGTTGATCAAATTCTGATAAACAAAGTTGTTGTTTACGTTTTGACGACCTTCACATTGAAGCTATGCGAGACTTTGGCGATAGAGCAAAATAAAAAGACGATTGTGTAGAAACTTGCGGTGTCAACGCCCGAACAAATTTGATATTTATGAAAATTTGGATAGATGATTATTGTTAATTTGTATTTTGAATTGTTGAATCATTGAACAGGGCTAGATTTATTTAGAAATCGAAAACTTTTGGCTAGGGGATCTAAATGAAGTTAGGCTTTTTCATGTGAGAACAGTAAACCATAATCTTTTTGTGGTAGTTATTTTTTAAAAAGACTCAGAAATTAGCCGGAAATTGTTTTAAAGAAAAAAATGTTTCCGAAATTTTGTTAGTTACCGATAAAACCCCGTGGTTCACTATGTGTATAAATACCTACTACTAATTCCCTGAGCACCATGTATCCCTAAGGAACAGTTTGTTCACGCTATAGTTATCTTTAATTAATGGTTAAAGTGACTGGTTAATCCACGAATGTGGAAGGGATTAAGGTCATAATTCTGTATGTGTCAAATTTCGGTTTACAAAATTCAAGTAGGTATTAATAATAAAAAAAAATGAGCCAATTACAACACAGTTTTAAACTAGTCGATAGATTCAAGGATTTCCAGCAAAACTATAACACAAAAAGTAAAGTAGCTTGAGATCTAACAATTAAGTTGGGCCAGTTTTATTAATATTTAATCCGTGTTTCAACGATGTGCAGGCATTAAATTGGATACTAAGAAATATTTCTAGAGAAGGAAGTCTAAATTTACATTGAAGAAATTTTAGAAATTAAGAAAATTTAATTTTAGATTTAAAGAATTTTGGAAACAGAGTTTTGGCACTTACCTACAGAATTTTGGATTTACAAAATTTTGTAAAACAGAATTCTGGAATTACAGAATTTTAGAAGACAAAATATCAAAATCGCTAATCAGTCGATATAGGTGGATTAGTTCTAAGGAAATGTATATGGAATACTATAAAGAGGTAATCGTGGAGTGCTCTTAAATATCAAAAACTACCTAGTTATTCAAACCCAGCCTACCTTAACGCTTACCATTTAGTCCCTTTCCCTCAATATTTCTACAGAAATACATTTAAGAGCAGATCAAATTTTATTAGAAAGAAAATAAAATCCGCTCCTGTTCAAATACTACCAATATTATGTTTGACTTTTTTGATGGTGGGTGTTTTGCAAATATTTTTGTATATTTTTTGTTCCACACGATAAGGAAGTAGTTTATTGCGTCAAATGTCATTCTAGAAATCGTCTGATTAAAGAAATTTTATAAATCATAATATAACTCCCCCAGAACATTATTATTTTTTTTCTACTCGACTGATGATCAAGTGTGAATGAACCGCACTATATTCATGGTCATTTTATAGATCCGATAGAAGTTAGAATAAAAACAAAGGTGATTCCGGAAAAGTTCTAATACTAGACACCAGGTTATAGGAAATAAGTGCTGTCAGTTTATGTAAAACCGGTGCAGGATTGCTTTTTTTTTCCTATGCAATAATATGCTGGTTGGAAAACTAACCGACACCAGCACGTGCCAAATTTGCATAATTCGGTTTAATTAAGCTTAGATAGATAATGTTTGTATACAAACACGTCTCCCACATGCTTGGCAGTTCAAATTACGCGTTCATTGTCAGTGTCGATTGATTTTGTATTTTTTTTTTTTTTATGATGAAAAAGCTTTATTTTATTTTGGACTGTTTATTTACACACTGCTGCAAATTGACCACTTTACAATAATGTCATTGGCAAGTTTGCGCGCATTTTGAACAATAATTACGCGTGTGACAGAATGACATTCATTCGTCAATTTTTTCTTATAGTATTATGAGTAGACAACATTTTTGTTTAATGTTGTACTTGTATAGTTAATATAACTCTGGGAATACACGTGTAGCCCACACACACGTATGCTAATTTAATAAGAGCGTATGACATTTTTTCCGTTTAAATGCTCAATACATTTTAAGGTAGGAGCAAGGAGATATGCATTTTCAAAGTTATGAAAGTATGTAGAGAAAAAAATGTAAGGACGAGCTTTGGCTTTTCAAAATGCATACTGATCTTTAAACTTGGTGAACTTATTTAATACGTTTTCTTAATAAAAATGCAAATTGGTTGATTGCAAAGCAACTTCTAAGATAGTTTTGTAATCTTAATTTTTTTCCGGGCAGCTGTATTAAAAATTTGTAAAGAAGAATTTTCAAAGATTAGGGTACTGCCTCTTACGAGGAACTGACAAATTCTTCAAGAGTATTCTTGTCATTAATAAGTGCTTCTCATCTGGCCGTTCGGACTCGCAAAAAATTGTTATACCCCCCCCCCCCATTCCTGCCAAACAACACGCACACAGGAATGGTTGAGAGTTGTAAGTCCCTAGGCCCTGGTTCTCCATGAGCTGAGCTGTTGCGCCACCAAATTTATAATTTATTTTTTAGGGACTCCTTAATAGAAAGGTTTAGTTTTAACGAGACTATTTATTTTGGTTAAACCTACGTTCCTTCTAAACTTGTCTACGAGTATACTGCTAAAATTAAAATCACTCTTAAAAATGTTAATATCAATATTCTCATCTCACTGAGATTTCCAGTTTTCAAAGTCATTCTGTTACTTATTATATTTTATTTTTACAAATTCTTATTCTCATTATTTATTTTATTTTTAAAACATGTATACATAGGAAGGTACATATGTACAAATAATATATTTGTTTTCTTGTTTCTTCTTCTTATTTGTATACTTTTTTTAAGGAAGGTTTTTATGGATGACGAAAAAAATAATACGAAAAATCCAAAACATTTACAGTTAAAATGATTGTTCCCGCAAAATGGCTTTACAAAATATATAAATTATCCAAAAATAAGTAAGCATTTATGATTACATGAACTTATAATGTTGCATCATTTTTAATCGCAAAACAGTAGAATTTAAGAAGCTATTTTAAAGTATGTCTAATTTTTAACCGTCATCTTCAAAACTTCATTAATATTTTTGACTGGTCCAAACAAAATCTCTAGGGAATTTTTGAAATTTCCTTTGAAAGTCTATTGGTTGATCGTACCATAATCTAGGTATGAATGGAAATGTCAAAAAAAAAATATTTTTAAATAGGTACTCGACCGGGGACATTTTGTTTACGGCTTTTTCCTCCTACTGTTCTTACCATGGAACTGAAAGTTACTAAGAACTCAGTTTTGTCGTGTGAAAGGGGACTAACTGAGGGCTTAGTAATCAAACAGTGCATCGAAAATAAAATATGAATGCAACCCAACTATCAATTTCGCTTCTATAGTCCTCCATAGATGCTTTTCGTTTTCATTTAACCTATGCATATAAGCATTGCATAAAACTCCATATAGTGAAAAAGGCGACATTTTTTCACTCCTATTGTACCTTTATGGAGTTAATTATAATAGTCTTTAAGAGGTTCACATTGAATAAAATAAAAAAAACTTGTTGCTAGAACAAGGAATCGAACCCGTGTCCCTCTGAACCAATTGCCTTACTCGCTAACCGCTCCACCAATCTCAGATATATACAATTTAATGCATTAAATTGGAATCACTTTTATCTAGAAATGTCTCGTATGAGACAAGAAGCTTGCATTAATAAGAAAAAAATGTCTTTAAGAAAAATATAAAATAATAGATTAGTATATGTCTATAACAAACACATTAATAAAATAAATAGAGATATAATAGATCAATTAGTTAATTAATACCAACCTTAAACATTGAAAATAATAAGAAATATATATGCTTGGGTGCTAAAATGAATATAAATTATAAAATGGCCGATTATAGCTTGGCGTCACCATATTCACTAATACAAGCAATATAGAAACAAAGATAAACATAAAGATTGTGTAATAATTTTACGGGATGACTATTGAAGCGAAAGTATCTTGGTTACTTCATAAGAGCGTTATAGAGAGATTAAAGAAACATTGGTACATCACTTCTTTAAAGCTGATATAATTTGCACCAGAAAATATTAAAGGATTCAGTAATTCTACAATAAGGTATTTACTTTCTGTCAGAGGTCTAAATGGAGCGCTATAGAAACAAATAACACTTTATTGTCTGAAATTGCGAAGCAATTTTGTTAGTTGGGAACTTCAATTGTTTTAATCAAAATTGGTGTTGAACCCTCCCTGGGAAGTTTCTCTGATGACAAATCACGCCATCGCAGTTTCCGAAATCATTTGAGTTTTATATGGTTCTCAATGCCAGAACGTTAAAAAAAAACAGATTTTCACTTTGCACTTTAAATTTATCAAATGGTCTCAGATTCCGTGAGAGGAGCATTATCTAGAAAAGGATGGATACCAATTCGGCTAACACGAATCATCTCGAAGAAGCATTAGCTTTTTTGTGTTCGATGCACTATTTAATCACTAAGGCCCCTACTAATATAGGTCTTATAAAATATGGAAAGTTTGAATTTTCCAATTCTTGTTACCTATGTCGGTGATGGTAAGGCCAGAAAAAGACCAAAGCAACTAGTAAACCATGCTACCTACTTATCCGGCACATGTAGGGGCTCCTAAATTGGTTATAAAAAACATAAACAAATTTTTTAGAATGGAGGCATTAAAATAAGAAGTGGGAGTGAACCTTCAAGAGGAGATGCTGAAAGATGTGTTTAGTTTGCTAACCAAGTAGTATGAAGAAAAAGGTCCATCGAAGAACTTAAGATCTCTATCGAGGAAGTAAGTGGTTAAGGCAAGGGCACAAACTGTAATTGACGATTGAATATCAGTTTTCCAGTTTTCATTGAAACCTGTGTTTGAACAAATAAAAAATTCTGCACACCAATCAGCGGAGTGCGCCTCTTGCAAAAATTGTTAACTTGCAACTTAAATAAAAATTAAGTTTTAACTTCTTAAAACTAAGGTTTTCAAGTTTTCAATTGCTACAATTTTTTGTTTTAGTCTAAAATCCAGAGGTAATTTTTGAAACCCGCATTATATCCATAACGCCCATATTATTCACTCATTTAATACAGATTAAAACTTGAATCCAGATTAATCCACATCTAAATCCAATTTTTAAAATCCAATCCCGATTAATCCTGGATTTAAACTGCCCTTCGGAGGTCCAGATTAAAAGTGAATTTTATATTGTTAATTTTTTCCTGCCATTTCAAGTAGAGATATCAAACCAAAAATTTTTCACACCGAGTTGAATCAAAATTTTGCGATACTTTTCATGCGTTGCTTTTGCAAACCGAACTGGTTATCCAAACGTAGTTTTTAGTATCATGGTCATCTAGCTCGTCCCGCTGTGGTCTCGTCACGCTTATTTATACGGAAATATTTGTCGTGGCTTTCTTGCTATGGTCTCGTGTGGTTATCCAAACGTAGTTATCAGTATCGTGGTCATAAAGCTCGTTTCACTGTGGTCTCGTCATGCCTATTTACACGGAAATCTGTGTTGTTGTTTTCAAGCATGGTCTAGTGTTGATCTCGCCGTGATATTTACACGTGGTTTTTGTTTTGGCATTGAGCATGTTTTGCAGTCATATCGATTTGGGCTCGCTATTGTCTAGCCAAAGTTTTTTTTTCAAAATTAAAATTTTCAAAGTGATTAAATTAAGGTCAAACGTGCTTTTCATAATCGTGGTCCTTGTGTTCGTCTAATGTGGTCTTGCCATGCCCATCTAAATGGCTATCTGTGTTGTGGCTTTCTCACTATAGTCTCGCTTTGGTCTCGATGTGACATCTACACGAGGTTATTATTATACAGTGTACAAATCTTATCATCGTCTTGTTTGATCTTGGTTTAGTCTTAATTAATTTACACTTTTGAGCAAAGTTACTTAAATGCGTCTTTACTTAAACACCATTTAACGCCGCGTTTAAAGGTTACTTAAAGCCATCTTGAACATATTTTGACATTCGAGACGAATAGTCTTTTTTTATTATTGAAATACAGATACTGGTACAACATGGGTAGAGTTTTCATATTTTTACTGCACCTATTGAAAGTTTTAAGATTTGTGGTTTCCTTTAGTAAAAAAATGTTAAATAAACTGTTAAGATGATTAATTAAAATATTTTTATATCAAAATGCCAAAGTGTGAATTAAGAAAATTAAATAATAGAATTTCTGAAGACAAACATAAGAGAGCATCATAAACCAAAATGGAGTCATGTTTCAGTTTCATTTACATTAACTATGCCTAGATGCTACATCCAGTTGCTTCTCCTTCTCTCTTATAATTACATTTACTAATTTTTGTTTGTATTTGTTTGCAAGCTGTCAAAAAAACAGCTGAAATCTACATGCATTAGTGAGTTTTCTCACGTTACGTTACATTACAATCGTTAAATTAAGTAGCAATAGAATTGATTATAGATGAGAATTTAAGTATCGTAATTTAAAGGCTATGGAACAAAATTTTAAACATTGCTCTTTTAAAGAATAGAACCGACTCTACTTAACGTAGTTGTTTTGCTTCGAACACTTGTCTAACTATTCCTATATTTTAAACGCTTTAAACAACTCTTATAACTAGAGTGAACTCCGCAACGTTACGTAAGGAAATTTGGGTTGAACAAGCCCAAATCTGACAGATGAATACAGAGACAAAAAAAATACTTTGAAGCAAATAATTTAAAGCTGAAGAAGGTAATAATGAAATGAAAGATGATTAAGATTGTGATTACAAGAAGACAAAATTTATGTCTTTGATTTAATAAAAAAATTGTTGTTCCACTCCCTTGGGAATTTTTGAAATTTAGTTGAGTTGTAGGTACAGTGTATATTGCAAAATTGAAACTTCCTTAGTTGGATTCATCCTAATTTTATAATGTCTAAAATCGTATAAATGCTAAAAAAATCTTTTGAAAACATTTTCCTTTAGGTAATTCTTTTTCGCGAAATAAATTTTTCTATGTATAAAGTACACCTTTTATGAGATAAAGAAGGGTATTGCTGCTTTTGAAGTTAGACGAGTGCTTAGAGTTAAAGTATACTTTATCTGGTTTAAAATTGAAAAAGAGCCGACTCTTGCTTAAAAAAATTATTTAGAGCAGACTCTCATTTTAAGTGTAATTTAGTGTTGGATTTAAATGTTTAAAATTTTGCGCCAGTTTAAAAACATTTAAGCAAACTTAACTATAAATTACCTCTAAGAGGCATTTTAAGAAAATCTTATAAATTCGGCTGAAACAGACGTACATTTGTACATATAAAAATA
The DNA here is from genome assembly GCA_946251815.1 of Dasysyrphus albostriatus. Taxonomy (NCBI): domain Eukaryota; kingdom Metazoa; phylum Arthropoda; class Insecta; order Diptera; family Syrphidae; genus Dasysyrphus; species Dasysyrphus albostriatus. The sequence goes on along the minus strand of OX276338.1, from coordinate 32,703,977 downwards.
TATTTTAAAGAAAACAGCTCTAACGATTTAAATTTTTTTTGCACATTCCTCAAGTAATCAAATCCTGTTTTAAACTACAAATCTGTGTACATTTGTAAGCAGCTCTGAAACATTTTTAGTCCCTTAATTTTTGTTTCAGTCCATTTTCAACTTAAGATTCATAGGGGCATTTTAAATAAAAATGAAGAATAAAATAAAACACAGCCTTGTTCAATTTTTTTGTTTATTTTATGATTATAATGATGAATTTATGTCTACAAATCTCCAAGTGAACACTGTGGTAATGATTTCTCAGAACATTTCAATTCATCTACTTGATTGAAAGCCTTCTGAGGGTACAAACAGTTATATTTCTCTAATTGGCACTGACTTGGGAACTGATTGTTACAGATTCCATTACTGGCACAAATATTTTTGTCTGGTTTTGGACACTTGTAATCGCATTTCCTTGGTGGTGTTGGACGAATTCCAAGAACAACAGCTAAGAAAGCTAAAAAATAAATAAACATAAAAATTAAAATATTTAAACAAATGTATATATATTCATAAATACCAGCAAAAACAACAACAACGAGTGTGAATTTCATATTTTTTTCAAGACTTTCAAAAGATGTTACAAGAATTAAGTGGTGGTAAAGAATGTTGACATTGTTACATTAAGCATTTGCTTTTATGCAAAATTATTTCGTAAGAAAATTAAAATAAAGGAAGGGTATATTCATGGAATTTATTTTAAGACTGCATTTTTATCTTTGGACAATATTACCGCAACGAATCAAACAAAAAAGAAGCTATATTTAGCTTTATTTACGATAGGTAATTTACTTTAATTGATATAATATTTTCATACTTTATGTATGTACGGGTATGTAAATTATTTAAGTTTGAGGTTTTTGTTTCACTGTAAATTTTTTTAAGCCACTGGGTATTGGGGAGATATTAACGTTGTATAAACATATGTGTGTCCATAAAACGGTGTTAACACGAAAGCTGTAAACATGAACATAGGCATACAAAAAAACATTGTTGATAAAAACAATCATTTTAATTGAATCACCAGTTGGAAGAAAGGAATAAATCCATCTGATCTTGCTCTTAGGAAAACGCAAGAAATTGAATAACTTCTCTATTTAAGTCGGTATTTACATGACCCGATTTTTCCAGTACGATTTTTCCCAAAATCAGGTGAAATGATGAAAACCCGATTTCTGTCACTGTCCTCTTTATACTTTATTCCTGTCCTTTTCATTTTGCATTCAGAGGTGGGCGTCACATTAACACCAGCGTTGCCGCAATTGCAAAAATCAACAAAATTAAAGCCTCAACTCATTTTTCCATTCTATCTTTGAAACGCAGTTATTCTTATTGCTCCTGAAACATCCCTTTTAGTGCCTGGCATGTAGGCTGGGTGTAGCAAACCACAAACTGCGAATATCTGTGAATTCTGACATTCCTTTCACATGAGTTATTTGCTTGGTTCCTGAATGACGTGATTTGTAATAAAAATTAAACAAGTAAATAGATGTTAAAATAAATATTAAATACGAGCGAATTTTTCATTATCTGCTTTTGTGCAATGTGTTTCTTAGAAAATAACTTGTTGGTCCAGTGGAAAAAATAAAATGCAACGTTTTACAGTTACAACATACATATTTACAGCCATGCTTCTTTTTAAAATTGTAAAAACATCGTTTTAATACAATTATTATTATATTGATTTTTTAAAATACAAATACAAACTTGGAAATGCTTCTATGCTCCAAGAAATGTAGTCAAAATGTGAGTACCGTGGTATGTCAGAACCGTGGCATCATGAACTTTTATGAATTTATTTCTTGCAATTATATTTAATTAGTACCTACCAATTTTCTTATATGAAGCATTACCTTGCACGGATCAAACAAAAAGTATTCCGCACAATAAAAACTAATTAATAACTCTGTACAATGAAAAGGGTTGCCATTCAGAAGCATAGACTATACAAAAACGAAAAAGTTATAAATTTTTAAAGAAGGTAATGCAAGTAGAACTGTCAAAAGGTCATAACACGTAAATATTAACAGAAATATGGTCAAAAAGAGAAAAAACAAAATAATAATAAAAAAAGTAAAAGAGTTTAATTATCGTCTATTCCCGCTTTAGTACATTTCACCATATTTTTTTATCTTTAAAAGTTGTAGCAAATTGATTTTACAGATTTGATACCCTGACTACATAAAGCCACAAAAACAAAATAAAAATTATTTCCAATAAGTTTAAATTTTTGAAATAAAAAAAAAGAAACACAGTTGGCATAGAATCACCCATATGTCATTGGAAAGGTATATTTTTAATTATTTATATACGAGTAATAGTTAGGTACTATATGGGGTGGGGACTAATTTTAAATCCTTGTGTGAAAAAAGTTATTTTCTAAGATTGTGTTATGGTGCCTTCTAGTATGAATAAAATGTATTTAGTTATGTTTAGTCTGTTTTTTTTTAAAGTCCCAATATTTCTGTAATCTATAAAAATTTAACTACTTTCTTAAAACAATAATAAATTTGATACGAAGCGATGTTATTAACATTTTTATGTAAGAATGACTATATTTTCAGTATAAAAGTTTCATATTACCAAGACCCAATTGGAAATAATGGTCCATTGATGAAACTTGGCATCAATGGTTCATTTGTTATAAAATACAATAAGAATTCATAAAAATATCTTTGGTGAAAAGGTGTTTTTTTTAGGGGTGGTGGTGTTATAGTAAGATTATTACCATTAAACCTATACATACAACAAAAACTTGGTTAAAATACTTTTTGAACTTACAGAATGAAGAATAAAAAAGTCTATTCAAATATTTCGCAGGGAAGGGTGCTTTTTTTAACAAATTGGGAGGTATGGTGTTATTTTTAAAAATTCTTTGAAAAGGATGGTACCTTCAAGGAACTTGAGGACAAATATTTCATTGACTACGAGAATGAAGAATAAAAAGAATTTACAAAAATATCAAGGATTAAAAGGTGTTTTTGTGGATTTGGGTAATTGGTGTTATTTGTTTCTTGAAACAATATTTGTTTCTTGAAACAATATTTGTTGTTGAACAAAAAGTATTATACTTTCCTTCACCCATTAAAAACGCCCTTTTACTAAAGATATTTTTATAGACTCTTTTGATTCTTCATTCTGGCAGTTCAGATGAATTCATTTTACCTTGGTAAAATAGGTAATGAGTGCGTTTGTGCACGTTTTTCTTGAAATCTGTTGCTCCTACGAAAAAAGTGTAAACAATTTTTTGTGCAAAATTTTATAAGCTTATATTAATAAACTCCTTACATTTGCTGAGATATTAACAAATAATCTGTTATTTGTCCATTTACAGTACAAAATAAAAAGTGTTACCTTGACACGCTATAACTTCAAGATTAATAAACCTACAGAGCAGAGGTTATTAATAGCTATTTTTTTAGATAATTTTATTGCCTAAATGTTATGCTTTCATGACTTTTTTGTAAGGGGAAATATCATTGAGTTGTTGAAAAAAATCCAAATCACTTTCTTTTTAAAGATGGCGCTCTTTCCCATACCCCGGACACCCCTCAAACTTGGTTTTATAAAAAAGAGATGAAGCTAAACTCAAATCGCACTAAAACCCCATCGATTAGTGAAATTTTAATATTTTTTTGACAAAATTTACTCCACCGTGAAGTTCTTGCATGATTTTCACAGAATCTATTGCTTGTATGAAAAAAAAGTTAATCTTTTTTGTGTAGATAATCATAAGCTACTTGTACCATTTGTACCTTCAATTTTTTTTTCAGAAAAACTAATGGTTTTCTAAAAATTAAGAAAAAACTGAATTTTACACCACCCCCCGCCTAAAAAAATTTGGCCCTGCCCAAATTTTCGAAAATCTTCAGGAAATTCATAAAACATCAAAACAAAACTTTCCACAAAAATTCAGCTTTGTCGGAATTTTTTCGAAGTGAATGTCTGATTTTTCTGGGCTACCAAAAGCAAGTTACCATCGGTCTTTCGTTTCACTATAAAAAAAATTCCTTTTCCTCATTTCAATTAATGAATACTCCATATCACAAGAATTCATAAATAATCCTCGTTCAAAGTGCGTTTATTTTTGACTTCCTTTTGCTCATTGAATCAATATCATCAGCTTGTAACTATAAAAGCAAAATCTTCGGTTAAAATCCTTACAAACAACTTTTGTACGTCAACATCAGACAAACCTTGAACAACATGCAGATTATAACTGTTTCTTTCGTCTTTGCTGGTAAGAAATAAAATTTAAATTAACATTATTTAGTTATTAATTTTTTTTTTTTTGTATTCTTCAGCTTTGATTTCTGTCGCTCTCAGTGGAATGGCTCCTCTCCCAAATGATCTTGGACGGTGCAATTATATTTGCCACAAAACTGATGTTCCTGTTTGTGCTACCAATGGAATGTGCATCGATCATTTTGACAGTCTATATGCAAATTGCAAACTTACAACTGCTTGAATCCACAAAAGCAATTCCAACAGCTTCCTGATAATGTATGCAAAGATATTTCACAACCTCTTTGTACAAGAGGTGATTTTCAATAAACGAATAATTTAATGGATACGTTTAATTAAAATAAAATACGAAAAAGGATTTTGTTTGTTTAACTTGAATGTTAATTATTGGTAGTACCTATTATAGTCTGCTCTTATCTCATGAATCTGATTTAAAAAAGATATCGTGAGAATGCCCAAAAGTTTTAAGTGCTTTTAAATTTTATAGAATTATTATAAACTATAAATGTGTAGGTAAACGAAAGATATTATGCAAATTTTCAGAAACTTTCAAAATTGTCTGTAAGAAACCATACATAGGAGAAATTTGGGAAGCTTGGTAAAAATTGCATGTTACCAAACAGGCATACAGCATACCTATCATTAAAATCTCTCTGTGGTTTGTCCTTAAGAAGATACAAAACGGCAAATTTTCCAAAAACCACTCAAGTACAACAAATACTGTTTGGAAACTTTGCTGTTGACTATCTTCTTAGGGACTAACTACAGAAAGTTTGACCTATGACAACAATATTAAGGGTATTCATGCAACTTCGTAAAACCCTAGATAAGTTTAAAAATTGGTTAATTTTATCTTTTGGTTAATGAACTGTCAAATTTTGTTCGGTAAATGATTTACACAATTTGGTTAAACTTATCAAAGGATTTTGTTGCGTAAAATTAACCAAACTGAACTTATCCAAACGTCATTGTGACTCTTACTCTGATTGAATTACGTAGCATTTTATCAAATGTTTAAAAAAGGTCGTTCATGCAAACTTTGCATAAACTTATCATTTTACACAATTTGTTAACTTTCCACGTTGCATGAATACCCTTATTGTTCAAAATTGCAAGATGAAAATTTCTAGTATGGACACTTTTGAAATAAATTGATGTAAAAATTTAACAACAAATTGTACACCTGTTCGACACGTGTTTAGGTAGGCAGACAAACGGTTATTGGTTCAACACCTGAAAGGCTATTATTGATATGAATTACAATGTTTCGCAAATGACTTAACTTTTTATGTCGTTGGCTCTCGTTCTATAAAATGTATTGAGTTTTGTTTCTATTAAGAACTTTATTCTGTGATATGATAATTTTAGTTTTTTTATATATAAAATTGTTTTGGTTTATTTTTTTAATATTTGCGTTTAGTTTTTGATTGATTGATTACTTTATCTAAAATGAATTTTGTTTTGAAAAGGCATCTTTTTATTGAAAAGGACATCATTTTTTGTCAAAAGTGGTTGACATCGCTGGTTGCACGCATCTTGATATCGAATACAGCAATCTGACATTTTGTTTTACTCCCGTGTTGGGGACGAAAATTTCAAAATAGCGAGGGGTACAGGGTACAATCAATTCAATTTATTTATTAAAAATGGAATATCTACATATGATGTCCTATTATTTTCGCTTAGCCCACAAGCTTTTATTTTAACGAATCGAATAATAGGGTATTAGAATAAGAGCCAGATTGCTCAAATTAGGTTAAATTTACTATAATTGTTTCACTTGTTCTGTTTAAAATAGAGCTATTCAACCAATATCGGCTGATTAGTGATTTCGATAACAATTATTAATTCAAGGTATGAATTCATTAAAATTGAGGTAAGCAAATACTTTTGCTGATTTACCAGTCACAATAATAATAATTGATTAATTAATATTACTATAACCTATTAAATTGTGCATGAAGTGACCATTGCCCTTTAAATATACAAACTTTTTAAGATTTTTTTTTCGATTAATATTCACCGTTTATGAGTTACACATATGAAAAATTAACACTTTCGTCATATTGCATTTTTAAATAAAGTAAACGTACTTGCTCTCGTGTACAAGAGGCTTATGGTTTAAAAAAATTGAATATAAGGACCTGGACATTTTGAGATAAAAATAATTAAAAATATAAAATTCGATATTTCAATTCGTTAAAATAACTCTTTTTAGAGTTTTAAGCGAAAAAAATGGATTTCGTGTGAATTCTTGATAAAATATGAATATAAGCTAAAAAAAAAATAAAAAAATCATTGGAACAATTTTTGAAAAATAATTTTTTAAAAAATTCTTCAAAAATTTTTTAAAAAAGTTTGGTATCTTAAGTAAATAAATCTTAAGTATTAATAAATAAATAATAAAATAAAATAAAATAAACAAATTAAATTCAAAAAAATTGTCAACCCGTTTTGAGATATTAGAATTTCTTTTGATACTCAATATTATTTAATTTTTTTTTAATTTGTATTCAAGAAATAATTTTAATCCCACTAGCTCGATGATAATGAGAAAATTAAAAAAAAGGAAAAAGGTTCTATGGGATAGGTAATACTATTATTAGTTCTACTAAGAGTAAATTCTTATAATAATAAGATCGCACTTATTTTAACATGTTGATAAAATTTTATCAAAATTGTAAGAGACGTTTTCAGAACATGTTGGGCACGTCACAAAAGTGTCGGGCAGTTGACGGCAGTTATTATGCCCAAAAAAAAAAAATAACTTTCAAAAATAACTTTTTTGTTTTCAACAATTTTTTGTGTTCAGTAAATCTTAAGTCAATTACACAAGGGATCAAGAACAAGAACAGAAATTAGATATCTTTGTTGTCACATCTAGTCATAAAAGTGTTGGGAATTAGGTTGGTCTTATATGAATTTTATTTATATTTTAGGATTAAGATTTCAATTTTCGACTTCAGTCACACACAAACTTCGGATGCAGAATGTCGCTCAAATGTCTTCTTCAAGATCTCCGTTTAGACCTTAAGACGTTGGTTACTAGCTTTGATGCGATATTTTCGAAGAGGTAAAAGAAGTAACTGACCAGATTAAACCAGTTTTTCTTGTCTCAAAATAGTGTCTGATATTAGACCATTTAAAATTATAGCCAAAATGGTTAAAATTATTTATTACTTTAATTTATATTATTTTTGAAACGATATTTTGCCTGTTTTCTCAGTTTTCTTAATAACCACTGTACCCAAAAATCTAGACCTGTTGCATTAAATCCAATTTCAGTTCCTTTCCTAGTAATATTGAGTTAATGTAATCTGATTCTGGAAAAACGTTTTTTGGTTTACACAAAAGTTGAAAATTTATTTCATTGTGTTATTTTTTGTAAGGAATGCTTTATGTCGTACTTGGTGAAGCTAAAAACTTTGATTATTTTATTGTCGGACACGTGACGCAAAATATTCTGCTTATTGTCAGTAGATTCTTGAACTTTCACTTATGAATGTTTCGTAATTTTCAAGCGATGACTTCAAACTATCTCAAGATGTAAAGCATTAATCCAAATGCGTGCGCTTTGTTGTTTTAAATTAAATAAATTAAGTGGAAACTACGTATACGAATACGAAAGTTGGGTACTTTTGGTACTATCAGTTTTTTTTTGAAAACTGATGGGAAAGACAGTTCTATAAATTTATCTGTTATGTACTCAACCTATATAGCATTGCATTGAATGTTTTTTGAATTGATCTCAAACGTTCTAGCAAATTGAGCTATAAGAGTAAGTATTTGCAACCTAATAATGCATTTAAGTTTTTATATAATTTGTATGAACAAACTTAGTCAACGAAAAACTGCACAAATATTGATGTTCAGTGGTGATTAGATGCTGAACAATCCTTAATTATAAGTAATTAATTTAATTTTAAAGTTTTGAAATAAATAAAAAAATATTTTATATACTCGTATTTTTTTTTCAATTTTTAATCGGATTAATATCATTTTCTTTTTTTTTACAAATCTCCAAGAGAACATAGAGGCAATGCTTTTTCAGAGCACTTCCAGTCATCTTCCTGTTGGAATGACTTCTGTGGATACAAGCAGTTGTACTTCTCTAGCTGGCATTTGCTAAAGAAATTGTTAATGCAGATTCCATTACTAGCGCAGATTGTTTCATCCAATTGGGTGCACTTGTAGTCACATTTTCGTGGACGTGTTGGTGGCACAGCAAGAACAACAGCAAAAAGAGCTGAAAATATAAAAAATTTAATTAATTTGATTTAAATAAATTTCTTTAATATCCTTTTCTTACCAGCAACAATGACCAAAATAGCAATGAACTTCATATTTGCAATGTAATTTTAATAATTTTCTTCTTTCGATGCACTTGGAACACTGAACTGATTGTGATTGTTGATTCTTTCTTGGCCGACATTGGTTTTTATATCAAAGAAGGATAAGAGAAAAATGTAAAATTGATTTAACATTCTATTCTTGGAATTTTGAAGAGGAGAAAGAATTAAACTACATATTGAGCTAAGAATAAAACAAATTTGATACATTTTTCTGATGATTTTTTGGTGGGTGGTATGAAATTAAATATGTATACAAAAACATACAATAAATGCAAATTCTTGTTCTTGCTATTAAAACTATATAAAGTATATATGTAATATCTGACATTAATGATTTAAGGTAATGGATTTATTAGTTAATAACATAAAAGAATAATTTTTTTCAGATGAAATATTTTTCTTTTTTTTTGGTAGTTTATAGTCTTGGAAATCATTAGATTGATTTTTGTGAAATCTTCAGCCCTATTTTTAGCCACCTAACCATTTTGGCAACTTTTATATGAATATAAATAAAACAAACAGGTATATGCAGTTTGATTCTGAAGTCTTCAAATACAAGGATATATTTGTGCGGCTTCACATGATGATTTCGAAATAGTTCTTCACATTTGGAAACTTGGTGGTCACAAATATGGACAAGTATGATAAAATTCAATAAAGAAAATGGGAAAATAATATTCTAAACTTAAAATAATTGTTCTTAGAAGCTGTCAAATGTGTGAAATTTACTTATTTTTAGCTAAAAATTTACTTTTGCAATATTTGACAATACTTTGACAACTATGTGTTTGAATGTGTGAATAGTTCTGGTTTCGATTCTGAAATAAAATCCCGAATCGTTTTATGTTCTTTTCAGGAGAAAAACTATCATTCTGAATGCCAATAGAACACTTTCAGAAGGGCTTACACGCATTCCGAACGCTTCTGGATTGCCAATCGAAAAGGCCATAACTTCGACTATTCTGCAGTTTGAAGAGTAGCTCTGATTTGTATATTGCGAAATTGTCAAAACTATGGCATTAACTAGCCTCTCCTATAGGAGGAATTTTATTAAGAACTTTTGCTGAAGAAAATATAGAAGCCAGTTGATGTTGATAGAATATCGGCTCAGCCAGGGCATCCAAAATTTCAGTATTACAGAATTAAAAGTTGCTTCTACTGGTGGGTAGGTTAAATAGAACAGGGAAAATATTTCTTGTAGTGTTGAATTTGGGGGTGGTCACCCTGTTGAAACTTGCACTTCAAATAATGACGTAATTGTTATTTCAGGTGGCTTGAACATCCAGTCTTCAAATGAATGCAATTCTGGGCTATTGCACTATATCTCTAAACTTTCTCATACAACAACAAAAAGCACTCATTTATACCTTTCCAAAATGACATAGGGCAGGCATTAAAATTATCTTGGGGCATAACTCATTCAATTATGCCCACTAGTATCACCCAGTGGTCTAAATTCGACCTTTCCTTATGAAATCACGGAAACATTTAAATACACAAATTACATTCTGCCAGAGCGAGTGTCTATACATATGTTCAAATTAAAAAAAAAATATGAAAATACGTTGCCATTTAGTCAGTTAAAAATGGGGTGTTGAAAAAGTTTACATATCTTTCTGTCTATTCATATGCGAAGCAAAAAAGGACTCTTGGAATTTTTATACAAAATCAAGTCTTAAGATTTCCAATCATTTTTAACAAAAATATAAATGCAAGTTCATCTACATATGTGCGAACCAATCGTTTATTTTTTTATTCCTTTTACCCTTATTTCAATTAATAAACATCCGATTTTTATAAACTTCCATAAGAATTCATAATTAATCCCAATTCCAAATGCATTTATTTTTTACTTCCTTATGCTCGTTCAATCAGTACCTTCAGCTTGTAACTATAAAAGGAAAAGCTTTGAGTAAAATCCTTACAAACTTCTTTTTAACGTCAACAACATACAAACCTCGAAAAACATGCAGATTATAACTGTTTCTTTCGTCTTTGCTGGTAAGATAAAATTGAAATTTACATTATTTACTTATTAATTTTTTTGTTTGTATTCTTCAGCTTTGATTTCTGTCGCTCTCAGTGGAATGGCTCCTTTGCCAAATGATCTTGGTCGGTGCAATTATATTTGCCACAAAACTGATGTTCCTGTTTGTGCTACCAATGGAATGTGCATCGATCATTTTGACAGTCTATGCAAATTGCAAACTTACAACTGCTTGAATCCACAAAAGCAATTCCAACAGCTTCCCGATAACATATGCAAAGATATTTCACAACCTCTTTGCACAAGGGGTGATTTTCATTGAAATAAGACATGGGTTCAAAATTAAATGAAAATAAAAAAATGCAGATGAATAACTTTTGTTTCAATTTAATTTAATTGGAAATTCTATGAGTTATCTAACGAAAAATTTTACATATAAATTCAGTTTGAGTGTGTTTCTTTAATATTTTAATAATTGCATTTGTTTAAGATTGTGTGGCTATTTGCTTGTTAAGAAACATAATTAATATTGTGTGTGGAGCATAATGAATACATCTGAACCTTTGTTCTAAAAGGGCCATTGGCTCAAGAAAGGATGTTTTACGAATGTAATAAGGGCCAATGTGCTCCAATTGTTACTTAACAAACTACTGATGGCTATAGAAAGTATAATTTTCAAAAGCAATAATCATTTCTAGCAACAAAGCAACATTTTCGATTTCCCAAAAATTATTAAATTAGGCATTGGCCCTTTTCGAACCAAGGTACAGATACATATGTACATTGTTTATGTAAAGAAATTGTACAATCAAAATAATAATTCATACGTTTATTTAATATACAAATAAAACAGAAGTATTGCATCATTTCCAATTCAACGTTTCTTCACTAGAAATGGGCAAATATAAAATGGGGTCCCAAATGCTAAAATCCTAAAAATACTGAAAATCCCAAGTTACAAAATCCCCAATGACAAAATCCCTAATGAACAAAATCCAAATGGCTTAGATCCCAAATTTTAGAATCTAGAAAGCCAAAATCCCAAGTGCAAAAATCGAACTTGCGATTATTGTCCAATTTATATTTCTAAAGGCTCAGAAAATTTCTGAAAATTTTGAATTTATCTGCTCAGGTGAGCACTCTGAAATTTAAACTGACCAAATAATCATTTGGCAAAGTGAACAGAACTCTAGCCATACAAAATTTGGTTTCTTAAAACAAGGAATAATTGTTGTAAAAAAGCTTTGAAATTCGTGATTATATTTCTCATGCATTAGGGATTTTTTAGCATTCGTTATTTTGTCCATTCTCGATTTTTTCATTAGGGATTTCATCCATTCGGGATATTGTTCATTCGGGATTTTGGGCATTCGGGATTATGGCATTTTTCGCATGTTCAAATTTTGCCATTCGGGACTATGCACCCTTCCCACAAAAATGACGCAACCAAATCATAGACGCTGTTATATGAAAAATATAATTGTAACAGATTATTTTCAAAAAGTCTCCCCTTTCTTTCGCACAGAATTACATAATTATTCCCTGAAGCTTAGTGTCATAGAGTACCTATATTATAATATAGGTACTCTATGCTTAGTGTGCCGTTGATCGGAAACAAAACTTTGTGTTGGTCTTCAAAAAGATAACGAAGCGGAAAAATATTCATTCACAAATTAAAAAAATTAAAACGAATAAAAATAAAAAAATTACCGTCATGCTAAAATGAAAGAAACAGCAAAAATAAATACGAACAAACTTTAGTGTCATTTTTCCGCACACAATAAATGTTCAGGGTAATTATTTGTGTGCAAAAAAAGAGTATAGAATTCTCCAAATAATCTGCTACAATTTTTCAATTCACTCATAGCACAACGAAAAGTAGACCTAATTTTTTTCGTTTATGATTTCACTGTGTCATTTTTGTATGGAATTTTTAGTTTAGAATCAGCAGCGTATTAGGCATAAAGTTTGAGTTTTTTCGAGTTTGTTTATTGTTTTTTTTTTTTTCATATTGGCCTTGTGTGATTTTTTGAGTTTATTTTTGTTTTTCTTTTTGCAATTGGTGAAACTCTTCATAAATATTTTTCAGTTGTGTTTTCATTTAAGTATTTCGTTCTCTTGTTGGAGATCACAGGAAAATTTTATTTCACATCGGCAGCGTTCTAGACCTATCAAAAGTGAATTTTTATTTGGTGAAAAAATAAATATGTTTGTTTACTTTCTAAAATTATGCCAATTACGTAATTAAAATTTTAAGTGAACTCTATTCTGTTTCCCATATATTGTGTTTCGCCTAGGTACAACAGTTAAGCTCATCAGTTAGGTATGGTGTTGAACCCTTCTCGATGCAAATTTTGATCGATATTACTGACTCATATGGAAAAACTCTACATTTTTTGTTGAACTTTTAACTCATTCGCTCTGGTGCCGTGAAATAACGCCGAGTGAAATAAGGCTGAAATACGAATTTCGGCTTTATTTCACTTTGCTGAGGTAAAATTCACTTTACTAAAGCGAGATAACGCCAAATTTAACGTTCGACCTTATTTCGCTTTTGCAAAGTCAAATACAGCGGAATGTAAGTTGAGAAATAAAGCCGAACCAAATAAAATTCAATCGAATATTATTGTTGGATATATAGGATAAATGCAAAGTTTGTTTAAAGCCATATTCCTTAAATGCAAAAGAAACTTTGCATGCACCCAACCTCGCACCCACTCCAAATCTTATAGTGAGCCCAAGGGGTTGCAGGGGGGCAGCATGCCAAGTTTCTTTTGCATTTAATGAATGATTATGGCTTTAAAGAAACTTTCAACTCTTTATTTTTCAACTACCTACACAATAACATGTTAGTTCTTTTATAAAGTGAAATAACGCCAAATCGGCATTATTTCACTTTGCCAAAGCGAAATATGGCCGAACGCTTAAATTCGGCATTATTTCACTTATGTAAGTGAAGCGAAATAAAGCCAAATTCTGGAATTCAGCGTTATTTCGTTTGACGTTATTTCACGGCACTATTCGCTCCACGTAAACAGGAGAACATTGTTTTAAAATTGTCAATCGTTTCAGTTCAATTTTTATTTTAAATGAACTTTGACAGAATTTTGCACGAAAATATGAAGAAGTGGACAATTTTGGGAAACTACCGATCAGTTTTTGTATTCAAGTTAAAAGTAATTCAAGTTAAAAGGTCACTCCACTCAAATATCAGAAGAATTTTCTTTTTAAATTTTCTTCATATTCAATTATTATAAGTTTTTGTATTCCAAACATTTAAAAATAGTGAAAACACGTTTTTTGTCAGTTTATATTTCAGAGAACTCACAAATTTTCATTTCTTATGAAACTAGCAAAAAAAAAAATAATTTTGATCTCAGGATTTGAGACCAAAATTATGAAATTTAGTTGAGTATCCTTTTATCATTTTTTTCTCCAGATTGCAGAGAAATTTAAACTGCATTTGGAAAATCTTCAAAACTGAAATTTAATATTTTAACGAAAAAAAAATAAATATTACTAATTTTTCTATGTATGATCAATATTGGTAAACATTAATTTTTATTCATTAACAACAAAAATGTATATGTACAAGTACCGTATTATTTTTTATACTAACAATTTTTTAAGCGGGACACAGAGGCACTGATTTATCACTGCATTTTGCATCATCTTCTTGTTTAAATTGTTTTTCCGGATGGTTGACGCAATTGTATATTTCGAATTCACATTCATTTGCAAAATTTTTTCTGCATGTTCCATTGGTGGCACAAAAAGGCTTATCTGATAATTTGCTGCAATCATATTCACAGGATTCACCAATATGTCCTTCTTTGTGATGAGGTACGGCCAATGTAACGGCTACGACAGCTTAAAATTTAAAGATTTATTGATTTATTGAAAGTTAAAGAAAAATTTGAATTTATTTAAGCTTACCAGCAACAATTAAAAGTACAGCGATGAATTTCATATTGTTAAAAATTTTGTTTTAATCAGAATGTATTCTAAATTTCAACTGATGAATTTTTTGATCCATCAACTTGTTTATATACAAAATCAACCTCAGGAATAAACGATGTACAATTTAATACCTATTTCAAGCGGGTGAATTACAATTTTTGTATAAAAGAGTTATGGCATGGGATAAACCCAATCTGGTTTTAATTTGATTTTCTTTCATGCCACTTATACTGTCGTGTGTCCCATCTTACAGTGGGAAAGTTTTCACTAAAATAAGAGATTTATTTTAATTTTTCTTTGACCAAACAAAAATATCTGAAGTAAAAATATGTTGTACCCACGGGGAAAGTCGGACAAATGTCTTATTTAGCCTCAAAAATAAAGGCTTTTTTATGATAATTCCAAACCCCAAAGAGCTACCAATCAATTTATTGTTATTATACCACGTCCAAATTCAAAAAATTAATTAAGTGTCGATGATTCTTGTAGACTAGAAACTTTGCAACACTGTAGATTTTAGATTAATTTGGCTACAGATATGACAAGTGAATAATTTGAGGATTTTCGATTGCCCAAACCTGATGGATATTTGAATTGAAATGTCAATATATAAGAAGTAAAAATCATCAAGCTCTATGCTTTAAGCTCTTTGTATCTTAAAAATTTTAATCGTTTTCTCAACCATACTTTTATGATTTCAAAATAACAATTTCGTGTGTTAAAAACCCCAATGTACAATGCATTGAAGCAATTGATAATAATTTTTTCTTCTCAACTTCCAGCACCACACATCGGTAGTGGTGCCGGTGGATCCCAAGCTAAATTGGTTCTTTTCGCATGCGGGGCCTGGTAGGAGACAGGCTTGTTTTCTGGTTGTTATTATTAAACACAAAATAAACAATACACGATTTATTTGAAAGTTAAATAATTTTATTTCATTAGAGCTCATATAAACAGGTCCAATTTCGATTGAATTTATTTATTTATAACTAATTTTTACAAATTTATCAGAAATCAGAAACATCTGTTGTTTGTTTGTTCTTATAATAGCATTTATGTAATATTTATATTTTGCTACTTTGAATGCAGGTAGGGGCAAAGTACTATCCAATCAAATAATACGAGTACAACTATCGCTACTTCATTCGATAGAAGGGTGTGACGGCGAGCGATATTCTTTGTTAGCTGAGCAAGAGCAATCATCATCATGAGATATAACTTTAAATTTAACGTTGGTTGAATAATGATTTGACATAAAATCAAATTTTCGTATGGAGAATACAAAAATAAAATGCATGTCTATGGATCAAACAAACTATAGCTCTTGCGGTTCAAGGCTAAAACATGGCTTAAGTATTGAGCATCTATCACAATGGTGTTAGATAAGGTAATGTTGTTTCTTTTTCGTTTTCAAAAGTGTGAAAAAATCGATTTACCCTTTGATTAGTAGAGAGAATCGTCAAAGCCATTTACGATAACTTTTTGAAAAACCAAATAATTGTATGACAGCTACCAAAAGCTCGAATTTTCCCTCTATTGAATTAGATAAAAAAAAGCTAAAAAAAAAAGTTCAGTGAATCGGTGTATATTTCTGTCATTGAAGCAGGATTAAAAATATATGTTTTTAAATATATTATCTCTGTGAAAACGGAAACTGTAGCATGTTTTTACTAATTTTTAAAACAAATTTTGTTTTTGCTTATCTCAGCCAAACAATTTAGGGCCCTTTGGACTGTGAACCGAAAAATCCAAGCTTTTTTTGACAATTCTGGTGGTTGTCAAGAAAACCAGGATCAACCCTGGGGAAACTCCAACGAACAAACCTAATGTTGCTACTTTTCGGAAATATACTGTTTTTTTGAATTCAAAGTGTGGGACCTGACCTCCACTTCTTTTGTAATTTTTGTTATTTTAAATATACATAAAATAGTTTGGTTGCATCTACAACTTCAGTTAAAATGTTAATACAGCTACTTTTCGGGAACATATTTCTTCTATGTCTTAGAGTGAAACATCTGTTTTTTTTTCTAATTTTTAATATTTTTTTTGTATTTTATAATTTGGCCCAGATTGGGCGCCATTTTTTAAATTGGTTCCCAATCTTAGCCATATCCTTCAATTTTAGTAGATTTTTAACACTCATATCTCAGAGATATGTTCAGGTTAGTCCATGAGTTATCTCAATAAACTCAGAGTTAACAAATAGGATTTAAATTGACTGAAACTCATGTTTCAGGAATTAACTCAGGTTTAAAACCCTAAGACAAAGATTATCGTGCACTAAAAACTGACACTAAAACTCTGTTAATAGGTACTATAGAGGTACTTTAAGGAGCAAACTCCAAAAATCGCCAATGGTTGTGGTTTTTCTTGAAACTCAAACATAAATTATCTTCATAACGAATAGAACCGTTATGAAGAAAATTTATATACAGCCAAAGCAAAATTTAAACTATAGTTTCAGGGCATTTGCTTTCCAAAAATATATTTTTTGTTTCTATAAAATAATAATTTAAATAAAAATATAAAGATTAACTTTTTGATATTTTGATTTTTATTTATGTCAGCATTTTTTTTTTTAATTTCAAAGTCCTGTTTCTTATTTACAAATCACTTACAGAACACAATGGCATTGAATTTTCGTTGCATTTAAAGTCATCTATTTTACGGAAAGCTTTCTGTGGGAACAAGCAGTTGTATTTGTCCATTTGGCATAGACTTGGGAACTTGTGAATGCATTTTCCATTATTGCCACAAGCATGGCCATCTAACTTGGTGCATTTGTAGTCACACCGCCTTGGTGGAGTTGGACCCTCTCCAAGAGCAACAGCAGTAAGTACTAAAAATTTATAATATAAATAATTTGTTGATATATTTTTTTTCTAAATTAATCAAACACATTATTCCTTAAAAACACAACAACTTACCAGCAAACATAAAGAATAAAATTGCAAACTTCATGGTTAAATTTAATGAAAGCTTTTGATGGTTAGCTTAAGATATGTATCACCTTTTATACAAATTTGTTGTTTGAGCTAACAAATTTGGAAGAACTTGTAAAAAGGAAGGAGGATATAAAATCAAATTTGGGACAGTCATTGCTCCTTAAAATGTTAATTTTTTTGTTTATTATTTCCGCAATAAGAAATAACTCGTTTTTGACTGCATAAGTTTTAATTATTTTTGATTTTATATAAACAATAACTGTAAATTCTTTAAATAGACGGCTTTTTTAAGCTTCTGAATGAATTTGGTTTAATTTTGATTCCACTTTACAAAGAATAAAAGGGTTGATATTATATAAATTATGGAATTTTATTGAATATTCATTAAATTGGACTAGACTTACATAAAGTTATATTTGTTTTCCTTAAATTTTGTAAGGAGATAAGAAGATTTTTGTTGACTAAGGGCAAGTTACCCATCACTTATCAAGTTAAAAATAAAAGTCCTTCTTGCATACCAGTTATCACAAAGGTTCAAACTTTTTTACAATTAAACTTTACGAAAAAGAAGCGCTGCATAAAGAGATAAAGGATAATTTAAGCAAATATATAATTATCTCCTTGAAATACTCCTGATTATGTCTATTGATTTCAAAGTATACCTTCAATCTTTGCTCTGATTTTATAATTTTATTTTGATATAAAAGAAATTTGTTAAAAAAGAGTCTTCTTCTTGACAACAATAAACATTTCTTTCCATTCAATATGAAATCAATAATTTTGTCATGCATTTTTGCAGATAAGCAACATTTAATCTCATAGTCACATATAGACAAATATCATGGGTTATTAACATAGTGTTTTGTTATCAATTTCAGCTCTTATTTCAGTTGCTCTAAGTGGAATGGCTCCTTTGCCAAAGGATCTTGGACGGTGTAATTATATTTGCCAAGATCCCGATGTACCAGTATGTGCGACAAATGGTATTTGCTTTGATCATTTCCCAAGTCTGTGTAAGTTGCAAACCTACAATTGCTTGAACCCACAAAAGCAATTTGAACAACTTCCTGACCACAAATGTAAGGATATTGCTCAACCTCTTTGCACAAAAAGAGATTTTTAATAATATTTGACAATAAAAAGGCTAATAAACATTTATGAATAAAAAATATTCTCTTGCTTGGTTATGAATGCAAAAAACATACAAAAAACCCATACATCTCGATCAATTTTTTTATATAGAGACGTCTACAAAGATTTTGTACTTAATATTGTATTTAAAATATTCAGTATTCCAAAATGGGGACTTTTTTGGTTACTTTTTGAATTTAATAAATCAATAAATACCAAAAAATGTATCCAATATTCAAATAATTTTGAAGTAACATCTGGGCGCTTTTTCATAAAGCTACAAGACTAATTACTACTTGTGAGTTGTAGTCTAAGAGGTGATCGGACCCGAAGCAAAAACCTTCAAAAGTCTGTCTCACCATCAGTAAATTATAGAGTATAGAGAACAGTCTAAGCCTGCATTTAATATCTAATTGATAGAAGTTTTTTTATGTGAAAGGTATACTTATAGTCGAAAATGCAAACCGAGACTTGCATTTTCTAACCTTAGCAACTAAGAAATCTTTTCCGACCAGTGGTTTTGTAAATATTTGGAATAAAGCTCTCGCTTGGTATCCTGTTCTTTAGGAGACGTAATGAGAAAAAATCTTAAAGTAGTCTCTTGAACTATCATTTACAAATAATTATTAGTCTTGTAGTTTTAAGAAATAGTCCCCTGAACTCATATAAAAATGAGAAAAATTTGTTATGATAAATTCGTTATGTCTAAACGAGTTGTTTCTGGTAAAAATAATTTTGTATTCACAGTGAATTGAAGAGCTATTCAAAAGAATACAGATGGAAAAAATTATAATCCCGAACACTCAAAATCCTGATTATGGATAAAATCCCGGATGGACAATATTCCGGATGCCAAAATATTAAATGCCTAAAATCCCAAATACATTCGGGAATAAATTAGACAGTTTATATATATTTTTTGAGCGCTCAGTAATTTTTCTCCGTCCTCTGATAGACCAGGAATTAAAAATTGAATCCATACGGATTTAAAAAAAGCGTGGATTGCGCATCTGTTCGTTTTGCCGAATGTCTATGAATCATATGATTGGCAAAACAAACGGATCTACAATAAGCAATGTTTTTGACGTTTTTAATTCCAATATCTTTTTGTTGGCCGTTTCCAACCGAATATCAGAACAGCCACCATAAACAGGATAGGCTCACATAGGATTAAAAAAACTCTTATTTTCCTTTATGTAATTTATTGAGACAAAAATTAACCAAATGCAAAAAAAATTTTGTCGCAGTTTTAAAGGGTAATAGAGAGGAGTTTTTGTGAGGTGTCCTGTTTATACTTCTGAGTTATTATAGAAATATCTTACACTTAATATAATAATAATATAATAATAATTTAGGAGATTTTGATAAAAACAAATGTACAAATTTGTTGCAATGCAATTAAATTGATTTGATTTGCAAGACTTGGAAATGTGGAATATTGTTTTGTAAAGCAGGATTTTAAAATTGCGAGATTTTGCTATGCGAGATTTCGAATGCCAGATTTCGTACCCAACTCTTATTTTTTGTCTTCTCATAACTGTTGAGCTCATCTACATAGAATTATCTGAAGTTTTTGAAAAAAAAAATTGTATGTCAAAACTGATACGATTAAAACTACAATAACTTAAAGCTTGGTGCATAATTTTAATTACATTCTGGACTGTGTGGTGTTGTTGGCACAGTAGATTGAAAATGCCCTTATTTAAAATGCTACACGTTTGAAACACTAAACACATAATTAACAACAAAAATAACATGAACCCTTAACAAGACATATAGAACATCTCTGCAGTTTACTGCTCTTAAGTCTCCAACAGTAAGTCAACAAATTAATATCACTTAGACTAAACTTCATTCGAAGTGCTTTACTATTTATTTCATTCAGGGGCCCAATTCCGCAAGAGTGAGTTTTTTCTGTGTACACAGAAAATCGTGTGCGTCAATTTTTTCGATTCTGCAACAGTGAGCTTTAGGTTTTTGACAAATACCGCATGCACAATCAATTAAATTTATTCACACTTATTTTGGGCGTGAACGGAATGTGTACACGGAAGATCATTCACACTTGCGGAATCGGGCCCCAGATTTCGAGTTTAGATCCTCAAAATATTTTCAAATATTGTAGCTTAAATTTTATTCAATAACCTTTATGTACATAAGTTCATTTCACGTTCGTTGCTAAATACAATAACGTTTTTGTGCAAAAACTTCTTTTTTATAAATAAAGATTTCCCCTGGAGAGCACGGCAACCACTATTGAAAGGTTGGAAAAGGGAAATAAAATCATCTTTTATTGAATCATCGTTTCAACCAAAAAAGCCGATGATAATCATCTCTAATCATTCTCAGATATTCATCAAAGCACTGTTTGTTGAGGTGCAGGGAAACAATTCCACGGGCATCTGCTCCACATGAGAGTTTATTCCGTCATAAGTGGGAACCTGTTCAACTTTTCACAGTGCAATTTATTTTTACCAAGAGAGCGAATTTATTGCACTTTTTAGTGAGAAAGATCTCCACTTAGAAAGTTGAGTTTTTGCCCACTTCGAATAAGAATCAACTTCACTTCTTTTTCTTTGATTCGTTCTTAGGAGGTATTTTTTTTTTTACATATAGTTTCTTTAAATCTAGATTCCTTTAAAGCAAAAGAAACTTTGCATACACCCAACCTCGCACCCACCACAAACCCTATAATGAGCCCAAGGAGGGGGCTTCGTCATAATGTTGGCGTATTTCTGTAAATAAACAATGACGTTTTCTATATTTATGAATCAATAATATCCCAAATTCCAAATTTTAGATGGGAAAAAATTCCACAAAATTTCGGAGGGAACTAACTCCCTCTCGTGGTGAGAATGAATTGCACTTTGAAAAGTGGAATAGATTCCTACTTATGATGGAATAAACTCCCATGTGGAGCAGATGCCCGTGGAATTATTTCCCTGCACCGTTTGTTGAATTATTTTTTACAAAACCTATAAAATATCTATTATGTTGCTAAGTTTAGGTATAGAATTTAAATAACCGAAGACAATACCATTGTGTGTTTTCAGGTTATTTGACAAATAAATTTCAACAATTTTTGGGAAGAGACTTGTATTTTTTTTGTCAGTTTGAAAAAAAATACATATTGATTTTTTTTTTACAAATCCTATCAATTTTTATCAATAGCCAATTTTATTGTTTGTTCTCAAGATATTTAATATAATTAAACAAAAATTTGGACAGCTGTTGGTATAATATTTTTGTAGTTTTTTTTTGCTTTAAAAAACTATCTGTTGAATATTTTTACAAATTTTATCAAATATTTATTATAAGCTAGTGTGTATAGAAAAATATTATCCTGAAGCCAATATCTCTTCTTAAGATGATGGAGCCGAGAAAACTTTTTTCAACAATTTTCAGCAGTTTTATTTTGTATTTAAAAAAACCATACGTCGATATATTTTTATATTTTTAACAATTTCTATTTCATAAAAATAAATTAACCCGAAGTCGATGGCATCTTTCACTCTAGAGATATTCGAGATTTAAAAAATTGACAACTTTTTTTTTAAATTGCTATAGTAAAAAACCGCTCAAACATTTTTTTTGAAAGTCCTCTTTGCACGTATTGAAATATTTTTCTTAAGATGATGGCTTCCGATTCTATGGAGCTCGAAACGTAAAGAAATGTCAAAAAGTCCGATTCGACAAATCGGACCAATAACAATGACTTCCAATGTTATGTGATTTAATAACAATAATGTTTAAGTGAAATAATTTTTACAGAATTGGTTTTCTAAACTATAATTTACTAATGAAACCCTTAAGTAAAAAATGAAGAATTTTGTTAAAAGAAATAGTTTTTTTTTGTTAATACTTTATTTATCAGTCAGTTCATCCTTTCGCATAATTTATGCACTTATTGAAAATCACCTTTTGTGCACATGGGTTGTCCACTTTCCTTGCACTTATTATCAGGCAGTTGTTGGAATTGTTTCTCTGGATTCAAACAGTTATAAGTTTGCAATTTGCACAGGCTTGAGAATCGATCGATGCAAATTCCATTCGATGCACAGACTGGTGTATCAGGTTCTAAGCAATTGTAACTACAACGTCCTTGGTCATCTGGAATTGGTGCCAAACCACCAAGAGCAGAAGCAACGAAAGCTACAATAAAGTTATTTAATTAATTCAATAATTGCTCAAAGAAATTAAGATAATTTTACCTGCAGCAATGAAAGCAACGAGGGTAAACTTCATGTTTGTATATATTTTTGTATGATGATAACAAGACGAAGGCCTAAATAAGTTTGTTGAAATCCTGCTCAAAATAATGTTCTTTTATATAAAACCAAGATTTATATTCATATTGAACCATAAAACAAACATCGGAAGAATGAGAGAATGAAATTTGCAGCAATAAGTGTTATAATAACTGTAGTGGTTATTTTAAGCACACGAATCGGATGCTATTTTTAACTTACTTAAGGTTTGATTTTGGATTTATTATTTGCTTCCAAACTTAGTATTGTTTCAGTTTGCCCCAAACAAACATTTCAGTTGGATAAACTTCCACCTTCCCCTCCTCTATCCGTCTTTGAAAATACCAACATATTCATGTATCTATATATGAAAATCCGTTAAGAAGAATTCGGGGGTCAAAGTCCCCATATCAATGATAAAATCCTAAGAATATTTTTGTACAGATTTTGAAATCATTTTTGTATTATTTCTGGTCTATTGAGAATACGAAAGCAAAACAGCATCACGAGATCCCGCTGGAGTTGCCAGATTTTAAACAATTATTGAATGAAATTTAACTAAAAATTATCATTGGTTCTTCCACGATGTTATAGCTGGAGAAATATGATTGTGAATTTCCTCATCGTTATTATCAAACTCTTGTCTTGTTTTCTAATCCATTGTGAATTAGTCATAATGCCTATTTGGTAACGTGAAATTTTCACCAAGCTTCCCAAACTTGGGTTTTTTTTTCGTTGGTTTCTGACAGCAAATTGTGAAAATTTGCAAGAAATTTCACGTTAACAAACACATCTATAATTCTAGAGTAACTTCAGCTTCAATACATAAAGCTTTTTGATACCTAGGGCACAATTCCGCAAGAGTGAGTTTTTTCTGTGTACACAGAAAATCGTGTGCACCTCAATTTTTGTGATTCCGCAAGAGTGAGTTTTAAGTTTTTGACAAATATTTTATGCACAATCAGTCAAATTTATTCACACCTTGGGAGTAGGTTATACATACCAGTATTGCCCAGTAAAAATAGATGACGTTGAAGGAGTAACGTGGAAAATCTATAGGAGGAATTTTACAATTTGTTGTAGAAATTAACTGCCAAAAATGGGCTTAAAAGGTTTCGTCTCTTGATTGAGGACATTACAAATATTGATTTGCAAAAGCTAATTTCGTGTATTCGTTTGTTTTTAATAAAAGCTTAAAATAGGGCCGACAAAACGAAATTTTAAAATTACGATCTTTCACTCCAACGCAAAGCAGGCAAAGAAAGAGAATATGATATTGTATTTGACATTTGGCTGGAGAGATATACCCTGCGTTCAAGGATCCCGAAATCTGAATTTTTGAGGCTTCTGATTGGTCAGCTGTCAAAAAAAATCTGAAAATTCAGATGACTTTTCGTTACGTTTGCTTACGTTTGTCAGATAAAAATTTTCATCTGAAAATTCAGATGACAGCTAAACAACAAGACAAAAAATAAGAATCAGCACATAGAAGCTGAACTTAATAGTAGATGCAGCTATTTTGTGTTCTGTTTTCGGTTTGGTACGACTTGTTGGTTTTTTTAAGTTTTGTTTTCTTGTAAGTGAATAAATAAAAATAAGATTGAGAAGTAGTTTTTTCCATGGCATTTTGGCATTAGTTTTTCCTTAGCAAAAAGTGAAAGTTTTACCCATTTTTATTTATAATAATTACATTTGGTGGAAAAACGTGAATAAGACGTGTATTTGGAAGTAATAACTGTTAAAGTTGACAGTAACTTCTGATTTCTGTATAAAGCTTTCTGAAAGATTTTTTAGTTGCAAGTGAAAAGTGTGGCTTCAACTATTTTCTTAGGTATTATTATCCAAGTAAAAACAACGAACAAGCTTTTTCCAGTCAACTTACATAGTAACTTCCTCGTCAGAGTCACTTATTATGCGACAAAAAAAGTTCTTCCTTATATTACTTTCAGTAAAATCAGCAGGTAAACACAAGATTTTGGCAGACAAAAAATATATGACATTTGGCTGAAATTTCAGATTTTTTGTGCGTTCAACGTTACGTTTCAGTACTGAATTTTCAGATTTCTGCCGATGAACGCACCCATACACACACATTAGAACACAAAGGTAGTGGCTCAGATTTCGCTTTGATGGGAATATAGTATAAATGCCTAACTACATTCAATTCACTTTTGTACAAAAGTGAAAAAATGTTTTGTCTTTTTACAATAAACAATTCAATCCTATCTTTTATCTCAAGTTTTACAAAAGTAAAAGTTAGAGCGTCCCTAGCTTTAAATTTTGCAGACAAGTGAAACACAACTGCAACTAAATAAACAGCTAAAAAGCTGCTTCATAGATGTCACTGAGATCGATAATAGTTGCTGAACTAGCCTTTCCCGTGTTTGAATGAAATTTGGTTTGAGCTGAATGTCAAACCAAATTTCATAACAATTTTCGCAGGAAGGTGTCGCTAGCATATATTTGTATTTTTCACTTTTGCACATTTTGAACTTTTGTACAAAAATGAAAATTTTAAAGTTAGGAATCCCTTTAATTATCTTAATAAATACGGCTGATAATAAATAAATGTTTGAAAATAAATAAAGATAGCATTTAATTTTATTTTGTTAGTTTTTCATAAGATTCTTTGAGTGTTCTCAATCAAGTGACGCAATTTTGTATATCAATTTTGCAGTTCATTCATATAACCAATCTATTTTCCAAATTCCAAGTAATTTTACAAGTTTCGCATAACTATTTTTTTTTTTCAATGGGCCTTAACAGCAAATTGTGAAAATCAAGCAAAACAAACACACCTATTGCAAAATAAGGGCACCATGCTAAGAACGCACCCATTGCACAATATTTTCGATAAACTCAAAACATCGAATCCATCCTACACTACCATACCGCATGCCATCTCTAGTTAAATTCAAACAAAAAATTGAAAACAAATACATTAAACAAGTTATTTTTTGTTGTTTAGGTATTTTCCGAAAATCAATATTAATAGATTAAATTGTTCACAAAAATCATGATGAACAATAAAACCAACAGAAATAATGATATAGATCAGGCAACTATTTCAAGACTTCGTGGAAAAGAAGGGGTTCCGATATTCAACCAAATATGTCGAGCTTGCCTCTGTCCAACAAACAACAAAAGTAGTGACCAAAAATTAAATACAAGGATAAATCTTTTGTTAAATAATATTCAGGAAATCAGAAGTTTGCTCGAGGAATCAACGGGCGTACAGGTATTCTCTGGCATCCTTCCAGCCCATCTACCTACTATTGAACAAATATTTTGTTATAGATTGTTGACTTTGAATTTCTACCCAATCACATTTGCGATGATTGCTTCAATACCTTAATAGCTTGGTACAAACTTCGCTGTCAAACGCAACGTTCCAATGAGATACTTAAAAAATACATAAAGGAACTAGAAACTTTGTTGGATGATA
This sequence comes from Dasysyrphus albostriatus, assembly GCA_946251815.1. Classification (NCBI taxonomy): domain Eukaryota; kingdom Metazoa; phylum Arthropoda; class Insecta; order Diptera; family Syrphidae; genus Dasysyrphus; species Dasysyrphus albostriatus. The sequence goes on along the minus strand of OX276338.1, from coordinate 32,677,632 downwards.
AACCATTTTCCAACGCCGAGCTCAGTATTCACATGCGGGGCGCTAAGTTGAATATAGTTCCAATTCCAACACAAAACGTTTATCAAATTCAGGATTTCCAAGTTTCAGTTGTAAAAGATAAACCAGAGGTAGTGGGATTTATACTTCACTGCGATTCTTGCTCAATGGTAATAGGTTTATTAATCTCTAGATTTTCACTGAAATGTACATCCTGTACTAATGATGTTTTTTTCCAAGACATTTTCAAATCAAATGGATTTGTTGAAACATCAGGAAGAACACATTGAGCCTCCCAATGAAAAGTCTTTTAAGTGTGATCGTTGTGAGAAGAGTTTTAAGAGCTTAGCTAGTTTAAATGTGCATAAAAGTTATCGATGTGTTCCAGTGGATTTAATTGAACGATGCAAAACTCGACAATTGGATGTGCATAAAGAGGACCTCATAGCGGCTACTGAAAAAATAATAAAAGAGACTGAAATCTCTTGTATTTTGTGCAAGAAAGTAAGTAAATAAATTAGGCTGAAACTAGAATATAAAAACGAAAGAAAGAATGCAATGTGAAAATCAAGTCGAGAAGCAAAAGTAGTGCGAGATACGAAGATGCAATATAGGTAGGTAAAGAGTTCTCGAAGATCGAGTGGATCTGATGGTTCCAGAGAATTAAGAATGTAGCCTGGCCAATAATCTACGACACAAAGTTATTTATTCAATTTATTGCCCAAAAAGCTCAGGCTCATTTTGTTAGCATTTATTTTGAAATTTAGTTAATATAACAGTAGTGCGGCTGTCTTTTCCGTAAATTTTTTTTTGTATTTTGTACTCATATTTAAAATTTATAATTTCCCTTACAGAATTTCAAAAGTCAGGAAGACTTCATCGCCCACTGTTCTGAGCATAACAAAGATCGAAAATGTCATATTTGCCACAAAGATTTTGCCTGTGTTAAAATTCTAGAGAGGCATGTGCGAAGGCATTTGCGTGCAAAAGTTTACGATTGTCCAAGATGTTCTCGTTACTTTTACACATGCCGATTATTTCGTGCCCATATGCTGGAACATGGCACAATTGATTGGGTATATAGGTGCAACGTATGTCAAAAAGAATTTTTCAATGTAAGAGAGTTTAAAAATCACATAGTGAAGCATTATGTGGAAGATGAAACAAAAACTTTGGAAAATGTGACGGACACAGTAGAAATGGAAAATGTTGATGTCATTGAAATCGATAGTGATGACGATTCGAAAAATGAATCAACTGATAAAATAGAAACAGACATATCTAATAGCCAAAAACCATTTCAGCAAATTGAATCAGAAAAAGATGCTGAAAGTAAAACACTGAACCAAGAAGAAACAGACACATCTTTCAACATAGAAGTGGATTGTACACCAAAAATTCAGTTTGTAGAAAGTCTAGCACACTCTGGTTCTCAGTTAGAAGAAGCTATTACACCAGACCACGAAAGTTCAATTCAAGTTTGTGAAACTCCTATATTGATTAATTCCTCCTCCTCTGAAGACGAAAACCTCGACCAAACTGATAATGACCCAAAATCTACTTTATCAAAATCGAATGACCAAATCAAGAAACAATACTCGACATCTATCCAGAACCTTTTGGATAAATGCAATTTAAATTGTCATATTGCTGGTTGCAACACAGTTAGTAACAAAAAACTTTATTTCCCTAAAAATCTTATTCACTACATTTATATATTTCAGAAATGTTCAACCTTTCTTAAAATTTGGGAACATTTCAAAAGAGATCACCTAAAAGAATATCCATTCAAGTGTTCCACGTGCTTTGAACAATTTGACCAGGAAAAGGCAATTAAAACCCATATAAGAAAGTACTATTCACATAAGTGCCCAGTTTGTTTGAAAAAAAAAGGAAATAGGTATTATTTGAAAAGACATGTAATAAATCGTCATTCAAACGACCGACCTTTTAAGTGTCTAAAATGTTCTAAATCATTTGCTAGTGCTAGTTACCTCAGATGTCACGAGATTAATCATAATAGTAAAAAAGACTTTGTTTGTAAAATTTGCTTGAAGAGCTTTAATTCTTACAGTTCACTTTATCGGCATTCAAAGTATCATAAAGTCGGTAATGAATGCGACTCAAATACATTACCTGAAGTTGACCCAAAAAATGAGTCCATTAATCAAAAGGAAACAGAATTTGCGAGTTGTCAAAAGCCACTCGAATTCATCAAAATAGAAGAAGATGCCGAAGGCAACGCACACTACAAACCAGACAAAAACGAGTCTATCCAAATTGATATGGATTTTTCGATAGATATAATGGACTCTAACCAACAACTCCAGCTAATAGAAACAAAAAATCAAGTAAATTCAACTTACTCATTGGAATCTGTGACTCCAATATACTATAAAGGTTCTAATAAAGCTTGTCAATTCCAGAGTGTGGACAACAATCCTTACAGCAATGATACGGGAGTAAAAGCTCTAATAGATATTTTGATGTTGGAAGATCATACATCGGATATTTCCTCCGGAAAAGAAGAAAACGTTGACGAAATTGATGACATAAAATCTATTTTATCAAAACCGGATGATAAAGTCAGTAAAAATCAATCAGCAAATACCCAGGAGCTTTTGGATAAATGCAAGTTAAATTGTTATTTTGCTGGTTGCCAAACGGTTAGTAACACACATGATAGATTTATTTCGCTATAAAACACATTATTCACATTTATTTCAGAAAGGTTCAAGCATAGCTGAAATCTGGAAACATATAAGAATATACCATCTTTGTAAAAAAAATCCAAACAAGTGTTCTGTATGCTTTGAACAATTTGATCATAAGCTGGCATTTAGAAACCATATAAGAAAGCATTATACATTTAAGTGCCCAGTTTGTTCCAAAATAAAAACAAACGCTTCTCAGCTGAAAACGCACGTAATACTATCTCATTCACACGACCGACCTTTTCAGTGTTCAAAATGTCCTAAAAAATTTGTTGCTGTTTCTAGTCTCAAAGCTCACGAAATTACTCATAATAGTGAAAGAAATTTTGTCTGTAAAGTTTGCTCCAAGAACTTTTTTTGTCATAGTTCACTTTATAAGCATAAAAAGAAGAATCATAAAAAATGGTAATGAATGCGACTCAAATAAATAAGTAGAAGATACCTATGCCTAGGTCAAAGTTTAACGATTTTTTTTTTTTCAAATTCAGAATATGGAATAAAATATGCTAAAATTCGGAAGATTGTTAAAAAAATGGTTGATCCATCGAAATTAGTCTTAAGTTCATTGAGGCATTTGTATTACAAATTTGTTAAATTTATTAGATTTCGCTTCAATAAACATTGGTCCGAAAAATTGACAGTAATGGCAGTACTTACATAACCAATGCATTTTTTTATAATTTACTATATTCCGGGATGTTGGCCTTACATTATTTTGAATTTTCGGTTTTATGGGTTTTCTGGATTTTCGATTTTCAGGATTTTGGGATTTCGGGATTCTTCCATGAAAAATCCTATATTGGAATTTACCTACAAAGAAAAAGAAAAGAACCTGATGATACATAATGTATCTATCTAATATCCAGGTGCTTTTGGATAAAGATAACGTAAAATCTCATGTTGCTCTGGTTGCTAAACGGTTAGTTTTCCTTCCTTCCTTACAAAACTTATTAATCACATTTATATATTAAAAAGAAATGTTCAAACTTAACTGAAACGCATATTCTTTTTAAGTCGGTTAAATCCATTTTTTTATTTGAAATTTAGAGAATTCCTTGTTTAGTGAAAATCACCTCCAGTGCAAAGAGGTTGTGAAATATCCTTACATTTGTGATCAGGAAGTTGTTCGAATTGCTTCTGTGGGTTCAGGCAGTTATAAGTTTGTAATTTGCATAGACTTGAAAAGTGATCGATGCACACCCCATTGGTACCACATACAGGAACTTCAGTCTCTTCGCAAATGTAGTTACACCGTCCCAGATCCTTTGGAATAGGAGCCTTTCCACTGAGAACAACAGAAATAAGGGCTAAAACAAAAAATATGTTATTAGACTAATGTTTATTAAAAAAATATTTTCACAATAAAGTTTTCTTACCTGCAAAGACGAAAGAAACAGTAATAAGCTTCATGATGGTTTGTGTTGACGTCAAAAAGAAGTATGTGACGAAAAGGAGCAATAATTGTGCTTTTATAGGTATCCGTCGGAATGCTTGATTTAAGGATCGAAAGACATGTAAAGTAAATCTGCAATGAATTGTTATTATTAATAAACTGTATACATACCTTAACATGCATACAATTGAGTGTTAAAATTAACAAAATAAAATGGACATCAAAGAAGAAGTACTAACTACGGAAGTAAATAAAATCAAAATCAAGCTTAAAATAGCATCCGGGCCTGGACGCTCAAAATAAACATTACAGTTATTGCATTCTCTCATTCCTTCATTCACCATTAACATAAACTTTGGTTTTGTATAAAATAAGATTATCTTGAGCAGGATATCAACAAACTGATATAAGCCTTCGTCTTGTTATCATCATACAAATTTAAACAAAATAATGAAGTTTATTATCGTTGCTTTCATTGCTGCAGGTAAGAAAATCATAATAACTTTTAGCAGTAATTGATGCTAACAAAAACTTTATTTTGTTTCAGCTTTTGTTGCTGTCGCTTTTGGTGGATCAGCTCCAATTCCAGAGGACCAAGGACGTTGCAGTTACAATTGCCTAGAACCTGATACACCAGTGTGCGCATCGAATGGAATTTGCATCGATCGGTTCTCTAGCTTGTGCAAGTTGCAAACCTATAACTGCTTAAATCCAGAGAAACAATTCCAACAATTACCTGATAATAAGTGCAAGGAGAGTGGACAACCCATGTGTACAAAGGGTGATTTTCAATGAGCGCATGTTATGTGCAAGGAAACTGACTGATAAATAAAGTATTAACAAAAAAAAATAATTATACTTATTTCTTTTTTATTTTTTTTAAATTTACCTTAAATGGAAAAAAATGTTAAAAATTGACGAAAGGACATGCAATAATGTGTTATAGTTTTTATTTTTAAGCCAATATTTTATTCTTTTATTTGTTTTTTAAATCAAATTATCTAATGGGGGTTTCTTTTGGTAACAAAAATTGATTTTTTTTCTATCGTAATACCATTCGCGACGAAAAAATCAATTTTTAGATCAAAATCTGAAATTACCATAAGAAAACCCCATAAAAGAATATTTTTTAGAATCGGAAAATGAAAGCCAGTTTTAAAATACAAAACTTTTTTAAATTTTCTAATTAAAATTTAAAAATAAATTTGTACATAGTGACCGGCAGTATTAAATGGTACTTAACTTAAATGAACCCACAGTGCAAACCCTACGCCATTTGTTTTTTTTTTATATACATTTGTACATATTTAGATGTAGAGGTTAGCAAGAAAATTACGCGAAAAATATTTTTTTTGTCCAAGATTATATTAAGAAAATTAAAATATATAATCTTTGTAAAATCAAGTATTTTTTTAGGGTTCTTAAGTCAACTCTTTTGTTTCTCAATAATAGTAAGATTAATTAGATGATTTACCTAGAAAGCGTTGTGCTACAGTTTTGAATATATCTAGTATACCATGGCCTCAATCAACAAACTTATATCTTTTAGTCAGCTCGGTATCTGTTTTCAGTTTCTAACGGTGAGTTGGTTGAGGTCTTGTTTCAACTTGTCTGTGCTGTGCAACTTAACTCGTGGTCTATCTATACTGCCCCATCTCTCAGGTGTTTCAAGACGGAGGATTGGTGTTCATTTGTTCTAAGTAACCCAGCCATATCGTAGTTTTTGGCTTTTTGCGTTTTTTTCTAGTTTAATATGTCTATACCAGGTAGGAACAAAAATCATGGGAAAATTATTTGCCTAAGCATAGGGTAGAGCGGGGCTAGTTGGTTCACAGGGCAAGTTCGAGAACATGAATAAGAAATTACAAGAAGAACTTTTTAACTTAAACGCCTCATCTATTAATTTTAATATGAGTAAAATAGAATTAAAAATAGTATTTCGTACCAGTGCACCACTTTCGCTAATGTAGAAATGTTTTAACTTTGTATATTTATTGTTAATTTGTATGTTATATCTGATTTTGTATTTTGTTGTAATTTTGTAAGTTTTTTGTATTTATGTATGTGCTTGTGTTAGTTTGCTTAATTTAACTATCCACTAACACATGCACTCATGATGAGCCTCTGTTTGTAGATTGCAGCTTGCTCTAAGCTCTCTACAACAAAGAATCTGAAGTGTAAAAAAAAAAAAAAAAGATCTTCATGAATGAAGCAAACGCACTATCATACACATGCTTAACTGGTTAAAGATGGATTTTGTCTACCAAAGGGGAACCACGCGCTGATTTGTGTTTTTTTCGTGTTATTGTGATGAAAACGTGAGAATTTTTCAACGAGCCACAATAATTTCGTGAGTTATTTTATTAAATTTTTGTTTCCATTTGTTAAATTGAAAAAAAATTCTAAATGTTTTTATTTCAAAATGACGGAATATTTTCATCAAGCTAGGTGTATGACCAAGCCGATCAACTTGCCCCATCTGAACTCAAAATAAATGTTTTATAAAGTTCCAAAGAGAAATAAGAATATTATTGCTGTATGTTGCTATCGATGTTTATGGAAGCATAATGTGATTATTCGACGAGCTTGCCGGAATTAGGTCCACACAAGATTCTCTGTTACTGGCCATGGGGCCATAAGCGTTACCTATAGTTGTGCTTAGAATAATTATGGTTTAGTTTGGGATAAAATTAAGTTCAAAAGAACAGCGCGTTTTTGTCTTTAATAAAGCTTCTTATCCACTTTTAAGGCGAACTTACCCCATCTACTGGTCCAACTTGATCCGCAAGTGCTAAGCTTTTTTTTTTTATTTTTTTTTCAAATTTATTTAAGAAGTTGAAATTACATTCGTTCTATGAACTCCAGTTTTATTATTCAGCCTTATTACACTTTCACTTTTCGACTATTGTGAGTTTCACCCTAAAAACAAAAATTACATTTTTTTGTGAATACTCAATCAACACGAAATAATGTTTGGTAAAAAGCTTGAAAAGAAAGAAAAGCACAGGTTAATATTAGGCCAAGAGAAATTCAGGCGAAACTCATAATAGCTTTTAAAATTTCATGGGAACAAAAATTCCCGCGTGAAATATTTGCCATAATATAAAAAGACTGATCATATTATAAATAGGTGAAAAGTAATGAAACTTAGTAAAAATTGCTCCTGCCCTACCCTAACTCATTCAGTTTTGACCAAATCCATGTCTCTGCACCATAATAATATATGTGTATATACTTTTCAAAAGTTACCGTTAACACCAATTTTAGTTCAAAGTTAAGTCAAAGTACATACATAAAATTAATAACGGGTGATTTTTTAGCTGGTTTGGTTTTGGCAACACTGGTTTTGACAGCTGACGTGTGTTTAGTACCTTGTGTCACTGTCAAACAGCTTCAGTTTGGTTTGCAATTTAACCATGGATCGTCTTACAAATGAACAACGCTTGCAAATTATTGAATTTTACTATCAAAATTCGTGCTCGGTTCGAAATGTTCATCGCGCGCTGCTTGCATTTTATGGTCGGCATTCTCGACCTTCTGAGCAGTCTATTCGGAAGATTGTGACCAAATTTCGCACCAAATTTACTTTGTTGGACATTAAACCACCAACACGTTTACGTACTGTGCGTAGTGAAGAAAATATTGCGGCCGTATCAGCTAGTGTGACAGAAGACCGCGAAATGTCGATTCGGCGCCGTTCCCAGCAGTTAGGCCTTTGTTACAGCACTACGTGGAAAATTTTGCGGAAGGATTTGGGCGTAAAGCCTTTTAAGATACAGCTGGTGCAAGAACTAAAGCCAGCCGACCTACCACAACGCCGAATTTTTGGTGAATGGGCTCTTGGAAAGCTGGCCGAGGATCCGCTTTTTTATCGAAAAATTGTGTTCAGCGATGAGGCTCATTTTTGGTTGAATGGGTACGTAAATAAGCATAATTGCCGCATTTGGAGTGAAGATCAGCCAGAAGCATTGCAACAGCTACCAATGCATCCCGAAAAAGCCACTGTTTGGTGCGGTTTATGGGCCGGCGGCATTATTAGGCCATATTTCTTCAAAGATGATGCGAATCGCAGCGTTACTGTCAATGGTGAACGCTACCGAGCGATGATAACAAACTTTTTTTTGCCCGAAATGGAAGTTCTTGACTTGCATGATATGTGGTTTCAACAAGACGGTGCCATATGCCACACAGCACGCGAAACAATGGCGCAATTGCGAGGCGAGTTTGGTGAACAGTTAATTTCACGTTTCGGGCGGGTCAATTGGCCGCCTAGATTGTGCGATTTGACACCATTAGATTATTTTTTGTGGGGGTATGTCAAGGCTAATGTCTATAGGGACAAGCCCGCTTCGATTGACGCACTGGAAGCCAACATCCATGCATTCATTCGTGAGATACCGGCCGATATGTGTGAAAGAGTATGCCAAAATTGGACTTAGCGGATGGGCTACCTGAGACGCAGCCGCGGTCAACATTTGCATGAAATTATCTTTAAACATTAAATTGCAAGGTTCAAACTATCGATTCAAATAAATATTTTATTCATTTTTTCGAATTTTTTGTGTTTTTTTTTTTTAAGTTCTAAACCTCTTAAAAAATCACCCGTTATAAATAATAATAATAATAATAATAATAATTAATTTGAACTAAAATTCGTTAAAAAATTAAAGTTTTGGAAGTAAACAAAAAGACAAAATATCGGGCAACATTGGGAGAGGGAATAAGCCAATTATGCTTTAGATCTTGAGAAACAATAATATGTCTTTTAAAAATAATTGTGATCTATGCCCTATTTTAAGTCGAGTTTGACTGTTCATTGCGTAAGATATATGGTTTCCCCCATTACCATTCACTCCTATAGACGATTTGTTAATTTGCTTTTGTTTTTCATTTTAGATTGCATTATCATTAGTATACATACATATGTATGTCTTATTAAAATAATATCCACATTAAATTTCCGATTATAAATTTTGCATTATATACAGAACGATGATGTAACACAAAAGTAAGAGAAAACGAGAATAAAGTTATAATTTGGATTTTATTTGTATCTTCTTTGCACTTCCTGTTCTCAAAGCGAAAACCGTTAAAATCTCTTTTTCGTGCATAAATCTTATGTACTGTTATTATCACTTCGTAAAAATTAAACTATATAAAAATAAACAAGTCATCAAATTAAGTTCTAATTTAAGAACGCTTTATTTCACGAAATCGTAACACTAAATATTTTTTGAACTTTTCTGGTTACTCTTGTTGTTACAATTATCTTTATTCTCTTATTTAAAAAATAAAGTTAATTTTTTTAAGTCTTATTGTATCTTCTGTATATCTTGTTGTTGATATTGTTGTTTAAATAAATTAATACAAATTGGAAAAATATATAATTTTATTTTACTAAGTAGGATATAAATAAAACAAGAAAACTTGTCCCCTCAATAAACGTTGCATGTGAATATTAAGGGTATTAATGCAACTTCGTAAAACCCTAGATAAGTTTACAAAATGGTTAAGTTTATCTTTTGATTAATGAACTGTCAAATTTTGTATGGGAAATGATTTACACAATTTGGTTAAACTTATCAAAGGATTTTGTTGCGTAAAATTAATCAAACTGGTTAAACTTATCCAAACGTCATTGTGAGTCTTACTCATTGAATTACGTAGCATTTTATCAAATGTTTAAAAAAGGTCGTTTATGCAAACTTTGCGTAAACTTATCATTTTACACAATTTGTAAACTTACGACGTTGCATGAATACCCTTATTATTTTGATAAGAAATGCATATTTACTTTTATGAATGCAACCAAACACATTAAAAAAAAGCAAATTGACACATCGACTATAAAAGCTTATAGTTAACGGGTTGCGAAACCATATTTTATGTGATAAACAGTCAAACAAAGACAAAACATAAGGGATAGATACATCACAATAATTTTTAACAGGCTCGGCTTCACATAATTATCAATACTCATAATTTAAAGCATGAACTAACAAAGGCAATGGAAAGCAAACAACTGCGAGGTGGCTGTGGTTGGTTAACGATAAAACAAATGGCCACCAATCTTCTTCTTCAATCTTCCACGACATAGTGCAGACATAAGTGGAAAGGACCTCAACCAACCTAGCGTTAGAAACTGGACACGCTATAGTTAGGGAATAATAGGTGATAACCAACTAGAGGAAGTTTGTTGGTTGATAGATGGTTGATTGGTAAATAAATTTATTATAAAATCTCTTACTTTTATTGGGAAACAAAAGAGTTGACTTGAGAACCTGAAATAAAATACTTCATTCAACGAAAACGATGTCCTATAATTTTGTTTTCATGTTTTTGGCAGAATTAAATAAATTTAGCGTTTAAAAGAAATAGGATCATTAAAAAATAATATCCAACAAATTTTAAAAGGAGGAAACATATTTAAAATATTTTGAAAATAGTCAAGAATTTTTGCAAGAACTCGGAACATTTTGAATGAATACTAAATATGTAACTAGTTTTATGGTTTTAAATAGTACATATGCCAAGTTTTGCCTTTCGGAAAAATAATATTTTTTTATACACACATTACTTGAGGGGAAAATTACTTAAAATCTAAAGCACAGGTCGATTTCATAAATGCTAACGAGAGCGTTTACCTTGGAATAAACTCATCTACTTTTAATAAGTTTAATTTATTAAAAAAATAAATAAATTTAAACAACATATTTATTTTTTTTTCTAATTTAACCATTTACATATCCTAGCTACAGACACGGTTTCACTTTCATTTAAAGAAATCACGTATGTTTTATTCAACCAGTTACCGCTCTCTTGCCTTTATTTTTGTCACGCATCTGCATAGGACATAGGTTTTTGACATGATTGATAATAAAAGAATTGACGCATTTTTATTTTCAATCTAGTTTGCACAGTCCTGTAATCATTTGAACAAATAGAAAGCTAGTCAAGAATTGTTGATGGTGAAAATTAAGGTGTTTTCTTAGAACTCAAATTCCAGACAAATATGCATCTAGTTGAAGCTGGGCAATAAGTAGAAAAAGTATACCGCTTAGAGTGGTTTTCAAATTATTCAAATTCAACTCACGCGTCTAAATAGCATCAAAGAAGTATATCATTGACTGTACCATTGTCACCGACTAATTATATTCTGATTCTGAGTCAAGGTCGGATTTAAAAAAATATTTTTTTTATAAAAATATAATAAAAGAAATAGGTATAATTATTTTTTTTTGTTAATACTTTATTTATCGGTCAATTCATCCTTGCACATAACATGCGCTCATTGAAAATCACCCTTTGTACACATGGGTTGTCCACTCTCCTTGCACTTATTATCAGGTAATTGTTGGAATTGTTTCTCTGGATTTAAGCAGTTATAGGTTTGCAACTTGCACAAGCTAGAGAACCGATCGATGCAAATTCCATTCGATGCGCACACTGGTGTATCAGGTTCTAGGCAATTGTAACTGCAACGTCCTTGGTCCTCTGGAATTGGAGCTAATCCACCAAAAGCGACAGCAACAAAAGCTGCAATAAAAAAAATTTTGTATAAGGAATGAAAATCTTTAAAGGAATTAAGACGTTCTTACCTGCAGCAATGAAAGCAACGAGAATAAACTTCATTATTTTGTTTAGATTTGTATGATGATAACAAGACGAAGGTTAAATCCAATTTGTTGAAATCCTGCTCAAAATAATCTTGTTTTATACAAAACCAATGTTTATGTTGATGTTGAAGGTGAAACTTGTTAGCTAGAATGGAAGAATGAGAGAATGCAGTAACTGTATTAACTGTAATGTTTATTTTGAGCGCCCGAACCAGGATGCTATTTTTAACTTGGTTTTGGTTTCATTCACTTCCGTATTTCTTATTCTTTGATTTCCATTTTATTATTTTTTATTTGAACAAGAGTGAAGACTCAATTCATACCTAATGTATGTATGTATGTATATGTATTAGGTATGTAGGTATACAGTTTATTAATAATAACAATTCATTGCAGATTTACTTTACATGTCTTTCGATCCTTAAATCAAGCATTCCGACGGATACCTATAAAAGCACAAATTTTTCTCCTTATCGTCACATACTTCTTTTTGACGTCAACACAAACCATCATGAAGCTTATTACTGTTTCTTTCGTCTTTGCAGGTAAGAAAACTTTATTGTGAAAATATTTTTTTAATAAACATTAGTCTAATAACATATTTTTTGTTTCAGCCCTTATTTCTGTTGTTCTCAGTGGAAAGGCCCCTATTCCAAAGGATCTGGGACGGTGCAACTACATTTGCGAAGAGACTGAGGTTCCTGTATGTGGTACCAATGGGGTGTGCATCGATCACTTTTCAAGTCTATGCAAATTACAAACTTATAACTGCCTGAACCCACAGAAGCAATTCGAACAACTTCCTGATCACAAATGTAAGGATATTTCGCAACCTCTTTGCACAGGAGGTGATTTTCACTAAACAAGGAATTTTCTAGATTTCAAATAAAATGGATTTTACCAAATTTAAAAATGAATATGCATTCTGTGTTTTTTTTTGATTTTTGTTTCATAGATGAAAAAAAAAGTAATTTACAATATATAAAAATATGAATGAAAAAATAGGAGGGGTAGGTGGTCGAATGACAGTCGCACAGGCAGGGAGAAGTATGAAATATTACTTTTTAAGTTTACTTCATTCAATCAAAATTTAGAATTTAACCTCCACTGAAAATCTCTACCTCAATAAACTCAGTTTTGATTTGTTTGCAGGAATAATTAATTTGACTCAGGGCCAGTTGTACAAAAGTGGTGTTAGCATTTGATCCGTTTTAACTTACAAATTTCAGTTAAGTTTATTAATGTGATAATAGCCATTTATATGCTTGAACCATCGCATCATTGAATGTCAGTTGTTCCGCCGAAATCGGTGAGTTAAAACAGGAATCGAAGTATCTTAATATTGACGATTCGATTGAATAAACTTAAGATATAGGCCCTCATTATGAACAGCGAATCTAACGTTTGCTTAAAAGCGAATGATTTAGCGAATTCCCATAATCACGATATAATATCGATAGCAAGCTTCTACATTCGCTTTAAAAATCAATGCTGCTAAAAATATTGCGAAAATAACTCATAAACACATTTTAAATGTTAAGCAATAGCTAATTGGGAATTCACAAAATCATTCGCTTTTAAGTGAAACTTCGATTCGCTATTCATAATGAGGGCCATAATTAATTGTAATGAGTTTGAAGATAGAGATTATATACAAGAAAAAATATGTAAAAAAAAAACTTCTTGTAAAAACAGTTAAAGTAAACGCGCTAGGAGTGCTAATAATAAATAAGTCGTATCCTCAAGATTAAATATAGAAATTAAGGATAAATTTTAAGCATATTCAACATTTTCCAGATTAAAATTTGTTTGCATACAAACAAAAATTTTACTTTTAGATTTTTAGCAATACATTTTCAAGTTTGAATTTTAAAATGTAAATTATTCTTTCATTACTTATGCGAAATATTTTCGAATTGAATTTACATTTTTGTTTAATGGAACTCATTTTATGCATCAACTTATTTTTTAATGCAAGCATTTTTACAAAATTGTCGTGACGCACATTTATTACTGTCAGCTCTTCGTCTGTAAGAAAGCATTTGTAAGTAGTAAAAATAATAACAAAAATAATAGCCTTTTATAATAATTTATTTATTTTCATTTTAATACCAACATATTTATAGTAACAATGTGAAATAAGTTACTCGGCAACAAGTCTTATTTTTTCCGTGTTCGACCACAAGTATTAACTTCAATATGTCGCTTCAGACGACTTTTGCTTGGAAGTTGCCTACTGCAAATTGGACATTGTAATTCTTTTATATCTTTATGACTCTTCAAATGCAGATAAAGTCCATTATTAGAAAAAAAATCCTTAGAGCAAATATTACAGACGAATTCCTTTTTATTACTATGTGTATTTTCGTGAACTTTTAAAGCTCCAACACGACTAAATTTTCTAGCACATTTCGAACACTTATATGGTCGTTCGGTAGAATGGGTAAGTAATACGTGTTTTTTCAATTCAGAACTGGTTGTTTTTATTTTTAGACAAATTGGGCATTTAAATGAATAGTGTTTTTTTATATGGAAACGTAATGATTTTTGATGTTTAAATAGTTCTAAGCATGTGGAACATTTGTATGGTTTGTATCCGGAGATATGTTCTTTTTTGAAATGTACCCAGATTTGATTTAGGTCTGAAAACATCTGAAATACAATAAATAATTATGATTAATAAGTTCGTAGGGAAATGACAGTTTTGTAACTAACCGTTTGGCAACCAGCAATATGACAATTTACCTTGCACTTATCCAAAAGTTCTTGGGTATATGCTGATTTACCTTTGCTGATTTGGACATTAGATTTTGATAAAGAAGATATAACATCGTCATCATCAGTTTCGTCAGCGTTTCCTTCTTCTTCTCCAACCAATTCAGGGTTCTCTAATTTCACAATATCTTCAAGAACAGATATTTCAGCAGTGTGATCCTTGTCAGCACTCTGTAATTGGCAAACTTGATTCGAACTATCAAGGTCTGTTTTAATTTGAGAACTTGAATGTTCTGGATTGTCCGGTTCTATTAAATGGTTGTGTTGTTTGCAATCAATTATTTGCATTTCTATTTTGATAGATGTGTTTTCTTCTGGTTTGCTTAGTGCATCTATTTTAGAATCTTCTTCTTTGACTATTTGGAATGGTTCTTCGTGATTCGGAATGTCTGCTTCCATTTGATTAGTCCATTTATTTTCCATATCATCCTCTATTGATGTATTTGCGTCGCATTCAATATCGTATTCCATGTTACTGATATTTTTAATTTCTACAACAAACGCCAAATCGTTATCTTTCGCCCTTGCGAGAGCTTTTTTTTCATTTGCAATAGCTTCCAAATGTTTTAACATGTGTTTATTAAAATCTCTTACTATGAAAAATTCTTGTTGACATACGTTACATCTATACAACCATTCCCTTGTGCCGTGTTCTTGTACGTGCACACGAAACGCTTGTAATGTATAAAACGAACGTGAACATAATGGACAAGACCAGAGTGGCACTCGCAAATGCATTCGCACATGTCTTTCCAGAAGTTTAACACTATTATATTCTTTATTGCAAATAGGACATTTTCGATCTTTGTTATGCTTGGGATAATGGTCGCTAAAGTCGTCACGGTTTTTAAAATTCTGTAAAATAAACTGTGTTAGCATTCAAACATAAATTACATGCTAACTCATATTATATATGGTAGGAGCATGATCAGGAATTAAAGGGATATAAATTGATATTCTTGTCCTTTGATGATCAATGGATAGATTCTGATCAAACATAAGAAAAAAAAAGACTAACGAAAGGCTGTGCAGCCGCGCTTTTATTATCGCATTGCACACTGCTTCTCGCATCGCTTTCTAATGGACGCCCAATTTAGGGCATACTTACTTTCTTACATAAAATACAAGAGATTTTTGTTTCCCTAATTGTTTTTTCAGCAATTTCCATAAGTTCGTCTTTACGCACATCTAATTGTCGAATTTTGCATTGTTCAATCAAGTTCAATGGAACACAAGGTTTACTTTTATGCAACTTATAACCCGTTGGGCTATTAAAACGCCTCTCACACACATCACACTGGTATTTAAACCTCTTACAATGATGATGTGCTAATTTTATATGATTGTGCATACCATTGCGAAATGCAAATGATTTGGGGCAATGCTCACACTTGAAGGACTTTTGCTCGGTAGGATTAGTATGTTCTTCCTGATGTGTTGCCAAACCCAATTGACTTGTAAATGTCTGGAAAAAAATATCATATTATCAGTTCCTTCAACAAAAATCAAGGTTAAGCAATATCTTACCATTGTGCAGGAATCGCAGTGAAAAACAAACCCAACTACCTCGGGTTTATCTTTTAAAACCGAAACTTGGAAATCTTGAATTTGAGAAACGTTTTGTATTGGGACTACATTCAACTTATTGCCCTGCATGTGAATAGTTAAGTCAGTGTTGGACAAGGATGTGTTATCCAGAGATGTTTTTTGTTCCTTAATGTATTTTTCAAGTATCTCATTGGAACGTTGGGTTTGAGAGCGAAATCTGTACCAAGTTATTAACGTCTTGAAGCACTTATCACAAATGTGATCAGGTAGAAACTCCAAGTCAACAATCTGCAATCAAAATATTTTTTTGCAATTCAATTGTTATACATTCGATAGATAGATAAAATTATACTTTAACGCCAGTTGATTCCTCAAGCAAACTCTTGATTTCATGAGAATTATTTAACAAATGTATCCTTGTATCCAATTGTTGGTCACTTTCAGTGGTTTCACAGAGGCAAGCGCGACATATTTGGCTGAATTTTGGAATTCCTTCTTTGCCATGGAGTTTTGTAATAGTTTCTTGATTTACATCTTTGGTTTCATCTGTTTTATTTTCCATTATGTTTATTTTAACAATATATTTAACCTTTGTATATAAACCTTCATTTACAAAGATTTAACTTAATTAAATATTTTTAAAATTACCCCACACATAAATAAATAAACTTTTTATTATTCAATTTTTTGACATCTACCAAAGATGGGTGATAGGTATTTTGAAGTTATCGATTAGTAAAAATAAAATATCGATTATAAAGAACCATTTTAGGTACGTTCCCAATTATTGTTGATTCACACAAAAAGGGACAAGCAAGAGAGTCCATTTTAGATCTGTGCACTTACTATGTGCTGTCGTCCCACCAAAACGAAATCGGAGATTCCTTTGAAAACATTTGCAGCCGAATTTATAAAGAAAATTTAAAGGCTTCGTAACTTTAAAATGCCTCTAAGTTGCTCTTAAGTGCGAAATCGGTATCTATAATCAATTTTCACTTTTAAGCAACGTTACTTAAATGCATCTTAACTTAAACGACATTCGCCGCGTTTAAAGGTTACTTAAAGCCATCTTAAACATATTTTGACATTCGAGACTAATGGTTTTTTTTTTATTTCAGAAATATAGGTATACCTATGTATGTTTGTGGGTAGAGTTTTCATATTTTTGCTGTGGGTATCCAATGAAAGTTTTAAGATTTGTGGTTTCCTTTAGTAAAATGAATTGTAAAATAAATTGTTTCGATTTATTTACATATTTTCCAATCAAAAGACCAAGGTGTAAATCAAAGAATTAAATAATAGAGTTTCTAAACACAAACATCAAAGCATCAGAAACTAAAATGGAATCATGTTTCATATCGTTTGCATTAGGTATACCAGTGGCTTCTCTTTCTTTCTTATAAAAACATGTGCTCCTCTTTTGTTTGCATTTGTTTGCAAGCTGTCAAAAAACAGCTGAAAAGAACATGTATTAGTGAGTTTTCTCACGTTACGTTACATTTCAATCGTTTAGTTAAGTAGCAATGGAAAATTGATTATAGATAAGAATTTAAGTAACGTTATTTAAAGGCAACTTAAATATTTAAGCAAACTTAACTAAATGACCTCTAAGAGGTATTCTAAGAAAATCTAATAAATTCGGCTGTTGATATTTTAAATTGACATTGGCAATAAGATTTCATGCTTCTTTTGTTGATTTTATTGGTATTGAGAGCACAAGATTAGTGTTTCCCATAAAGTAAAAGGGAAAATGAAGACTCTAGATTTCAAAGAAATCTTAATCAATTTGGAATTTTAAAAATTTTCTGCTGAAATTTCAGGTTCTGTTCTGTTGACAAAACTACGGATTTCTAGGAATTTAGCCTGACATTCTGTTAAAGTTCATTTATACAAAAATTAAATTGTCCTAAAATTTGTAGAAATTCATCATTTTTGAAAATACGCGAACTTACATAATACGTTTGTTCGTTGAGTCCTGGCGTCGCCCAAAAGCGTTTTTAGAAAACGGAAACTGAACTAACCATGACGAGAAAATTCTATCTTTTTCGAACCTGGGGTTAGTACAGGCGAAAAAGAAAAACTTTTTTGGAAAAATGGCGTGGTTTTTTCCGAAATCCAGGAAAAATGTTTTGAAAATTGTTTTACTTTTTTGAAAAGGTGAATTAATTTCTTATTCAAAACTGAAGGCCGCAACGATTGAGAGCCCAGTTCGTTAGATATTGGCATATAACCAACTGCGAAAAAAATCAGTAAAATTACATTGGATGCAAATATCTATTGAACTAGACATTGCAGAAGCTTTTTGTTTTCAGAAACGGATAGCTTTTAAATAGATAATTTAGAATTTGAAAACGAAAACCATTTGCATGGCTTGGTGGTAAAAATATATATATCCAAATGCGTTTTCAGACTAAATGCAAATAATCGAATATCACTTTTGATGCCTATTTTTGAAAGCCATATATCATAGAAGGTTTTTATTTTCAGTTAAGGAAAGTTCTGGGAAATCTCAATACCACATTTTTTTATTTTAACCTTCTTGAAGGCTTTGTTTCGGAAATATCGAAATCCAAAGACATTAAGGAAGGTAGTTGCAGGCAGAAAATCCTTAAAATCAGATAAAGTCATTTTGGATGCGAATATTTTACCAATCAGACCTTGAAAAAAATAATTTTTCTGGCGATTTTGGAAAGATGTGTTACTTTTCTTTTCAGCACTGAAAACCGCATCCATTTTGAAGGCTTGGTTTAGAAAATATAGCCATTCAAAGACATTAGGGTAGGTAGTTTGGGGCAGCAAATAAATAATATCAATTTGGATGCGAATATTTTACCAACCGATACAAGATGTATCGGTAGGGTTTGAATAGACCTTTCCATTGACGTATGTCATGACTTATTTTATAAATATATCAACAAAGTTTACGCGACTCTACGCCACGCTACGCAAGTCTCCGCAAGTCTCCGCAACTCTACGCAACTCTACGCAAGTCTCCGCAAGTCTCCGCAACTCTACACAAGTCTACGCAAGTCTACGCAAGTATACGCAAGTTTTCGCAAGTCTACGCAAGTAACTTTGGATGCGTATATTTCGAGAATTAGACATCGTAGATGGTTATAGTTTTCGGTTTCGAAAAGATCTGGGAAATTTCTATTGATTTTTAGTACGTATCGTCTACATGGCTCGGTTTAGCAAATATGCTCATCCAAACCCATTAAGGTAGGTATTTGGAGGCAGAAAATCAGTAAAATCACTTTGGAGCGAATATTTCCTCGACCATGGGATGAAAAAAAAATTGGCTTCGATTTGTTGATTGGGTTTGAATAGACCTTTCCATTAAGGTATGGCACGATTTATTTCATTAACTTTGAAAAAAAAGTGTTTTTTTTTTTGAAAAAATGGCAAGGGGTTAGTCCATGGTTTTTTCCGAAATCCATGAAATTTTTTTGTAACGACATTTTTACATTTTTGGAAAGGTGTGTCAATTTCCTATTCAGCGCTGAAAACCGCAACAATATTGAAAGCCGAGTTCGTGAGATATTCGCATTTAACGGATTCCGCTGAAATTCATTAAAATTACTTTGGTTGCAAATATTTAATGAACTGGATGTTGCCAAAGCTTTTGGTTTTCGGCAACGGATAGCTTATGAATAGAGAATGTAGAACATGCAAACCTAAACTATATGCAAGGCTTGTGGGCGAAAATATATCTATCCAAAGGCATTTTCAGGCTGAATGCAAATAATGTAATATTACTTTGGATGCGTTTATTTCGAGAGCCAGGCATCGTTGATAATTCCAGTTTTTAGTTTTGGAAAGCTCTTGAAAATTTCTATCGGTTGTGGTTTCTTTTAACCTTCTACAAGCCTTTTTTTGCGAGATATTGCCATCCGAAGACATTTAGGGAGGTAGTGGGTGGCCAATAATAGTAAAATCACTTTGGATAGAATATTTCCCGAATCAGACCATGAACAAAAATTTGGCTTGGATATATCAATAGGGTTTGAAAAGACCTTTCCATTAACGTCTGTCATGATGTATTTCATTAAGTTTGAAAAAAAGTTAGTTTTTTTTTCTGTAAAAACGGCAAGGGGTTAGTCCACGTTTTTTTCGAAATCCATGAAAAATTTCTGTGACGACATTTTTACATTTTTGGAAAGGTGTGTCAATTTCCTATTCAGCGCTGAAAACCGCAACAATATTGAAAGCCGTTTTCGTGGGATATTCGCATTTAACAGATTCCGCTGAAATTCATTAAAATTACTTTGGTTGCAAATATTTAATGAACTGGATGTTGCCAAAGCTTTTGGTTTTCGGCAACGGATAGCTTATGAATAGAGAATGAAGAACATGGAAATCTTAACTATATGCAAGGCTTGTGGGCGAAAATATATCTATCCAAAAGCATTTTCAGGCTGAATGCAAATAATGTAATATTACTTTGGATGCGTTTATTTCGAGAGCCAGGCATCGTTGATAATTCCAGTTTTTAGTTTTGGAAAGCTCTTGAAAATTTCTATCGGTTGTGGTTTCTTTTAACCTTCTACAAGCCTTTTTTTGCGAGATATTGCCATCCGAAGACATTTAGGGAGGTAGTGGGTGGCCAATAATAGTAAAATCACTTTGGATAGAATATTTCCCGAATCAGACCATGAACAAAAATTTGGCTTGGATATATCAATAGGGTTTGAAAAGACCTTTCCATTAACGTCTGTCATGATGTATTTCATTAAGTTTGAAAAAAAGTTAGTTTTTTTTTCTGTAAAAACGGCAAGGGGTTAGTCCACGTTTTTTTCGAAATCCATGAAAAATTTCTGTGACGACATTTTTACATTTTTGGAAAGGTGTGTCAATTTCCTATTCAGCGCTGAAAACCGCAACAATATTGAAAGCCGTTTTCGTGGGATATTCGCATTTAACAGATTCCGCTGAAATTCATTAAAATTACTTTGGTTGCAAATATTTAATGAACTGGATGTTGCCAAAGCTTTTGGTTTTCGGCAACGGATAGCTTATGAATAGAGAATGAAGAACATGGAAATCTTAACTATATGCAAGGCTTGTGGGCGAAAATATATCTTTCCAAAAGCATTTTCAGGCTGAATGCAAATAATGTAATATTACTTTGGATGCGTTTATTTCGAGAGCCAGGCATCGTTGATAATTCCAGTTTTTAGTTTTGGAAAGCTCTTGAAAATTTCTATCGGTTGTGGTTTCTTTTAACCTTCTACAAGCCTTTTTTTGCGAGATATTGCCATCCGAAGACATTTAGGGAGGTAGTGGGTGGCTAAAAATAGTAAAATCACTTTGGATGGAATATTTCCTGAATCAGACCATGAACAAAAATTTGGCTTGGATATATCAATAGGGTTTGAAAAGACCTTTCCATTAACGTCTGTCATGATGTGTCCCATTAAGTTTGAAAAAAAGTTAGTTTTTTTTTCTGTAAAAACGGCAAGGGGTTAGTCCACGTTTTTTTCGAAATCCATGAAAAATTTCTGTGACGACATTTTTACATTTTTGGAAAGGTGTGTCAATTTCCTATTCAGCGCTGAAAACCGCAATAATATTGAAAGCCGTTTTCGTGGGATATTCGCATTTAACGGATTCCGCTGAAATTCATTAAAATTACTTTGGTTGCAAATATTTAATGAACTGGATGTTGCCAAAGCTTTTGGTTTTCGGCAACGGATAGCTTATGAATAGAGAATGAAGAACATGGAAATCTTAACTATATGCAAGGCTTGTGGGCGAAAATATATCTATCCAAAGGCATTTTCAGGCTGAATGCAAATAATGTAATATTACTTTGGATGCGTTTATTTCGAGAGCCAGGCATCGTTGATAATTCCAGTTTTTAGTTTTGGAAAGCTCTTGAAAATTTCTATCGGTTCTGGTTTCTTTTAACCTTCTACAAGCCTTTTTTTGCGAGATATTGCCATCCGAAGACATTTAGGGAGGTAGTGGGTGGCCAATAATAGTAAAATCACTTTGGATAGAATATTTCCCGAATCAGACCATGAACAAAAATTTGGCTTGGATATATCAATAGGGTTTGAAAAGACCTTTCCATTAACGTCTGTCATGATGTATTTCATTAAGTTTGAAAAAAAGTTAGTTTTTTTTCTGTAAAAACGGCAAGGGGTTAGTCCACGTTTTTTTCGAAATCCATGAAATTTTTTTGTAACGACATTTTTACATTTTTGGAAAGGTGTGTCAATTTCCTATTCAGCGCTGAAAACCGCAACAATATTGAAAGCCGTTTTCGTGGGATATTCGCATTTAACGGATTCCGCTGAAATTCATTAAAATTACTTTGGTTGCAAATATTTAATGAACTGGATGTTGCCAAAGCTTTTGGTTTTCGGCATCGGATAGCTTATGAATAGAGAATGAAGAACATGGAAATCTTAACTATATGCAAGGCTTGTGGGCGAAAATATATCTATCCAAAAGCATTTTCAGGCTGAATGCAAATAATGTAATATTACTTTGGATGCGTTTATTTCGAGAGCCAGGCATCGTTGATAATTCCAGTTTTTAGTTTTGGAAAGCTCTTGAAAATTTCTATCGGTTGTGGTTTCTTTTAACCTTCTACAAGCCTTTTTTTGTGAGATATTGCCATCCGAAGACATTTAGGGAGGTAGTGGGTGGCCAATAATAGTAAAATCACTTTGGATAGAATATTTCCCGAATCAGACCATGAACAAAAATTTGGCTTGGATATATCAATAGGGTTTGAAAAGACCTTTCCATTAACGTCTGTCATGATGTATTTCATTAAGTTTGAAAAAAAGTTAGTTTTTTTTCTGTAAAAACGGCAAGGGGTTAATCCACGTTTTTTTCGAAATCCATGAAAAATTTCTGTGACGACATTTTTACATTTTTGGAAAGGTGTGTCAATTTCCTATTCAGCGCTGAAAACCGCAACAATATTGAAAGCCGTTTTCGTGGGATATTCGCATTTAACGGATTCCGCTGAAATTCATTAAAACTACTTTGGTTGCAAATATTTAATGAACTGGATGTTGCCAAAGCTTTTGGTTTTCGGCAACGGATAGCTTATGAATAGAGAATGAAGAACATGGAAATCTTAACTATATGCAAGGCTTGTGGGCGAAAATATATCTATCCAAAAGCATTTTCAGGCTGAATGCAAATAATGTAATATTACTTTGGATGCGTTTATTTCGAGAGCCAGGCATCGTTGATAATTCCAGTTTTTAGTTTTGGAAAGCTCTTGAAAATTTCTATCGGTTGTGGTTTCTTTTAACCTTCTACAAGCCTTTTTTTGCGAGATATTGCCATCCGAAGATATTTAGGGAGGTAGTGGGTGGCTAAAAATAGTAAAATCACTTTGGATGGAATATTTCCTGAATCAGACCATGAAAAAAAATTTGGCTTGGATATATCAATAGGGTTTGAAAAGACCTTTCCATTAACGTCTGTCATGATGTATTTCATTAAGTTTGAAAAAAAGTTAGTTTTTTTTCTGTAAAAACGGCAAGGGGTTAGTCCACGTTTTTTTCGAAATCCATGAAATTTTTTTGTAACGACATTTTTACATTTTTGGAAAGGTGTGTCAATTTCCTATTCAGCGCTGAAAACCGCAACAATATTGAAAGCCGTTTTCGTGGGATATTCGCATTTAACGGATTCCGCTGAAATTCATTAAAATTACTTTGGTTGCAAATATTTAATGAACTGGATGTTGCCAAAGCTTTTGGTTTTCGGCAACGGATAGCTTATGAATAGAGAATGAAGAACATGGAAATCTTAACTATATGCAAGGCTTGTGGGCGAAAATATATCTATCCAATAGCATTTTCAGGCTGAATGCAAATAATGTAATATTACTTTGGATGCGTTTATTTCGAGAGCCAGGCATCGTTGATAATTCCAGTTTTTAGTTTTGGAAAGCTCTTGAAAATTTCTATCGGTTCTGGTTTCTTTTAACCTTCTACAAGCCTTTTTTTGCGAGATATTGCCATCCGAAGACATTTAGGGAGGTAGTGGGTGGCCAATAATAGTAAAATCACTTTGGATAGAATATTTCCCGAATCAGACCATGAACAAAAATTTGGCTTGGATATATCAATAGGGTTTGAAAAGACCTTTCCATTAACGTCTGTCATGATGTATTTCATTAAGTTTGAAAAAAAGTTAGTTTTTTTTCTGTAAAAACGGCAAGGGGTTAGTCCACGTTTTTTTCGAAATCCATGAAATTTTTTTGTAACGACATTTTTACATTTTTGGAAAGGTGTGTCAATTTCCTATTCAGCGCTGAAAACCGCAACAATATTGAAAGCCGTTTTCGTGGGATATTCGCATTTAACGGATTCCGCTGAAATTCATTAAAATTACTTTGGTTGCAAATATTTAATGAACTGGATGTTGCCAAAGCTTTTGGTTTTCGGCATCGGATAGCTTATGAATAGAGAATGAAGAACATGGAAATCTTAACTATATGCAAGGCTTGTGGGCGAAAATATATCTATCCAAAAGCATTTTCAGGCTGAATGCAAATAATGTAATATTACTTTGGATGCGTTTATTTCGAGAGCCAGGCATCGTTGATAATTCCAGTTTTTAGTTTTGGAAAGCTCTTGAAAATTTCTATCGGTTGTGGTTTCTTTTAACCTTCTACAAGCCTTTTTTTGTGAGATATTGCCATCCGAAGACATTTAGGGAGGTAGTGGGTGGCCAATAATAGTAAAATCACTTTGGATAGAATATTTCCCGAATCAGACCATGAACAAAAATTTGGCTTGGATATATCAATAGGGTTTGAAAAGACCTTTCCATTAACGTCTGTCATGATGTATTTCATTAAGTTTGAAAAAAAGTTAGTTTTTTTTCTGTAAAAACGGCAAGGGGTTAATCCACGTTTTTTTCGAAATCCATGAAAAATTTCTGTGACGACATTTTTACATTTTTGGAAAGGTGTGTCAATTTCCTATTCAGCGCTGAAAACCGCAACAATATTGAAAGCCGTTTTCGTGGGATATTCGCATTTAACGGATTCCGCTGAAATTCATTAAAACTACTTTGGTTGCAAATATTTAATGAACTGGATGTTGCCAAAGCTTTTGGTTTTCGGCAACGGATAGCTTATGAATAGAGAATGAAGAACATGGAAATCTTAACTATATGCAAGGCTTGTGGGCGAAAATATATCTATCCAAAAGCATTTTCAGGCTGAATGCAAATAATGTAATATTACTTTGGATGCGTTTATTTCGAGAGCCAGGCATCGTTGATAATTCCAGTTTTTAGTTTTGGAAAGCTCTTGAAAATTTCTATCGGTTGTGGTTTCTTTTAACCTTCTACAAGCCTTTTTTTGCGAGATATTGCCATCCGAAGATATTTAGGGAGGTAGTGGGTGGCTAAAAATAGTAAAATCACTTTGGATGGAATATTTCCTGAATCAGACCATGAAAAAAAATTTGGCTTGGATATATCAATAGGGTTTGAAAAGACCTTTCCATTAACGTCTGTCATGATGTATTTCATTAAGTTTGAAAAAAAGTTAGTTTTTTTTCTGTAAAAACGGCAAGGGGTTAGTCCACGTTTTTTTCGAAATCCATGAAATTTTTTTGTAACGACATTTTTACATTTTTGGAAAGGTGTGTCAATTTCCTATTCAGCGCTGAAAACCGCAACAATATTGAAAGCCGTTTTCGTGGGATATTCGCATTTAACGGATTCCGCTGAAATTCATTAAAATTACTTTGGTTGCAAATATTTAATGAACTGGATGTTGCCAAAGCTTTTGGTTTTCGGCAACGGATAGCTTATGAATAGAGAATGAAGAACATGGAAATCTTAACTATATGCAAGGCTTGTGGGCGAAAATATATCTATCCAATAGCATTTTCAGGCTGAATGCAAATAATGTAATATTACTTTGGATGCGTTTATTTCGAGAGCCAGGCATCGTTGATAATTCCAGTTTTTAGTTTTGGAAAGCTCTTGAAAATTTCTATCGGTTGTGGTTTCTTTTAACCTTCTACAAGCCTTTTTTTGCGAGATATTGCCATCCGAAGACATTTAGGGAGGTAGTGGGTGGCCAATAATAGTAAAATCACTTTGGATGGAATATTTCCTGAATCAGACCATGAAAAAAAATTTGGCTTGGATATATCAATAGGGTTTGAAAAGACCTTTCCATTAACGTCTGTCATGATGTATTTCATTAAGTTTGAAAAAAAGTTAGTTTTTTTTCTGTAAAAACGGCAAGGGGTTAGTCCACGTTTTTTTCGAAATCCATGAAAAATTTCTGTGACGACATTTTTACATTTTTGGAAAGGTGTGTCAATTTCCTATTCAGCGCTGAAAACCGCAACAATATTGAAAGCCGTTTTCGTGGGATATTCGCATTTAACGGATTCCGCTGAAATTCATTAAAACTACTTTGGTTGCAAATATTTAATGAACTGGATGTTGCCAAAGCTTTTGGTTTTCGGCAACGGATAGCTTATGAATAGAGAATGAAGAACATGGAAATCTTAACTATATGCAAGGCTTGTGGGCGAAAATATATCTATCCAAAAGCATTTTCAGGCTGAATGCAAATAATGTAATATTACTTTGGATGCGTTTATTTCGAGAGCCAGGCATCGTTGATAATTCCAGTTTTTAGTTTTGGAAAGCTCTTGAAAATTTCTATCGGTTGTGGTTTCTTTTAACCTTCTACAAGCCTTTTTTTGCGAGATATTGCCATCCGAAGATATTTAGGGAGGTAGTGGGTGGCTAAAAATAGTAAAATCACTTTGGATGGAATATTTCCTGAATCAGACCATGAAAAAAAATTTGGCTTGGATATATCAATAGGGTTTGAAAAGACCTTTCCATTAACGTCTGTCATGATGTATTTCATTAAGTTTGAAAAAAAGTTAGTTTTTTTTTCTGTAAAAACGGCAAGGGGTTAGTCCACGTTTTTTTCGAAATCCATGAAAAATTTCTGTGACGACATTTTTACATTTTTGGAAAGGTGTGTCAATTTCCTATTCAGCGCTGAAAACCGCAATAATATTGAAAGCCGTTTTCGTGGGATATTCGCATTTAACGGATTCCGCTGAAATTCATTAAAACTACTTTGGTTGCAAATATTTAATGAACTGGATGTTGCCAAAGCTTTTGGTTTTCGGCATCGGATAGCTTATGAATAGAGAATGAAGAACATGGAAATCTTAACTATATGCAAGGCTTGTGGGCGAAAATATATCTATCCAAAAGCATTTTCAGGCTGAATGCAAATAATGTAATATTACTTTGGATGCGTTTATTTCGAGAGCCAGGCATCGTTGATAATTCCAGTTTTTAGTCTTGAAAATTTCTATCGGTTGTGGTTTCTTTTAACCTTCTACAAGCCTTTTTTTGCGAGATATTGCCATCCGAAGACATTTAGGGAGGTAGTGGGTGGCCAATAATAGTAAAATCACTTTGGATAGAATATTTCCCGAATCAGACCATGAACAAAAATTTGGCTTGGATATATCAATAGGGTTTGAAAAGACCTTTCCATTAACGTCTGTCATGATGTATTTCATTAAGTTTGAAAAAAAGTTAGTTTTTTTTCTGTAAAAACGGCGTCCACGTTTTTTTCGAAATCCATGAAATTTTTTTGTAACGACATTTTTACATTTTTGGAAAGGTGTGTCAATTTCCTATTCAGCGCTGAAAACCGCAACAATATTGAAAGCCGTTTTCGTGGGATATTCGCATTTAACGGATTCCGCTGAAATTCATTAAAATTACTTTGGTTGCAAATATTTAATGAACTGGATGTTGCCAAAGCTTTTGGTTTTCGGCAACGGATAGCTTATGAATAGAGAATGAAGAACATGGAAATCTTAACTATATGCAAGGCTTGTGGGCGAAAAAATATCTATCCAATAGCATTTTCAGGCTCAATGCAAATAATGTAATATTACTTTGGATGCGTTTATTTCGAGAGCCAGGCATCGTTGATAATTCCAGTTTTTAGTTTTGGAAAGCTCTTGAAAATTTCTATCGGTTGTGGTTTCTTTTAACCTTCTACAAGCCTTTTTTTGCGAGATATTGCCATCCGAAGACATTTAGGGAGGTAGTGGGTGGCCAATAATAGTAAAATCACTTTGGATGGAATATTTCCTGAATCAGACCATGAAAAAAAATTTGGCTTGGATATATCAATAGGGTTTGAAAAGACCTTTCCATTAACGTCTGTCATGATGTATTTCATTAAGTTTGAAAAAAAGTTAGTTTTTTTTCTGTAAAAACGGCAAGGGGTTAGTCCACGTTTTTTTCGAAATCCATGAAATTTTTTTGTAACGACATTTTTACATTTTTGGAAAGGTGTGTCAATTTCCTATTCAGCGCTGAAAACCGCAACAATATTGAAAGCCGTTTTCGTGGGATATTCGCATTTAACGGATTCCGCTGAAATTCATTAAAACTACTTTGGTTGCAAATATTTAATGAACTGGATGTTGCCAAAGCTTTTGGTTTTCGGCAACGGATAGCTTATGAATAGAGAATGAAGAACATGGAAATCTTAACTATATGCAAGGCTTGTGGGCGAAAAAATATCTATCCAATAGCATTTTCAGGCTGAATGCAAATAATGTAATATTACTTTGGATGCGTTTATTTCGAGAGCCAGGCATCGTTGATAATTCCAGTTTTTAGTTTTGGAAAGCTCTTGAAAATTTCTATCGGTTGTGGTTTCTTTTAACCTTCTACAAGCCTTTTTTTGCGAGATATTGCCATCCGAAGACATTTAGGGAGGTAGTGGGTGGCCAATAATAGTAAAATCACTTTGGATAGAATATTTCCCGAATCAGACCATGAACAAAAATTTGGCTTGGATATATCAATAGGGTTTGAAAAGACCTTTCCATTAACGTCTGTCATGATGTATTTCATTAAGTTTGAAAAAAAGTTAGTTTTTTTTCTGTAAAAACGGCAAGGGGTTAGTCCACGTTTTTTTCGAAATCCATGAAAAATTTCTGTGACGACATTTTTACATTTTTGGGAAGGTGTGTTAATTTCCTATTCAGCGCTGAAAACCGCAACAATATTGAAAGCCGTTTTCGTGGGATATTCGCATTTAACGGATTCCGCTGAAATTCATTAAAATTACTTTGGTTGCAAATATTTAATGAACTGGATGTTGCCAAAGCTTTTGGTTTTCGGCAACGGATAGCTTATGAATAGAGAATGAAGAACATGGAAATCTTAACTATATGCAAGGCTTGTGGGCGAAAATATATCTATCCAAAAGCATTTTCAGGCTGAATGCAAATAATGTAATATTACTTTGGATGCGTTTATTTCGAGAGCCAGGCATCGTTGATAATTCCAGTTTTTAGTTTTGGAAAGCTCTTGAAAATTTCTATCGGTTTTGGTGTCTTTTAACCTTCTACAAGCCTTTTTTTGCGAGATATTGCCATCCGAAGACATTTAGGGATGTAGTGGGTGGCTAAAAATAGTAAAATCACTTTGGATGGAATATTTCCTGAATCAGACTATGAACAAAAATTTGGCTTGGATATATCAATAGGGTTTGAAAAGACCTTTGCATTAACGTCTGTCATGATGTATTTTATTAAGTTTGAAAAAAAGTTAGTTTTTTTTCTGTAAAAACGGCAAGGGGTTAGTCCACGTTTTTTTCGAAATCCATGAAAAATTTCTGTGACGACATTTTTACATTTTTGGAAAGGTGTGTCAATTTCCTATTCAGCGCTGAAAACCGCAATAATATTGAAAGCCGTTTTCGTGGGATATTCGCATTTAACGGATTCCGCTGAAATTCATTAAAATTACTTTGGTTGCAAATATTTAATGAACTGGATGTTGCCAAAGATTTTGGTTTTCGGCAACGGATAGCTTATGAATAGAGAATGTAGAACATGAAAACCTTAACTATATGCAAGGCTTGTGGGCGAAAATATATCTATCCAAAGGCATTTTCAGGCTGAATGCAAATAATGTAATATTACTTTGGATGCGTTTATTTCGAGAGCCAGGCATCGTTGATAATTCCAGTTTTTAGTTTTGGAAAGCTCTTGAAAATTTCTATCGGTTGTGGTTTCTTTTAACCTTCTACAAGCCTTTTTTTTGCGAGATATTGCCATCCGAAGACAATTAGGGAGGTAGTGGGTGGCCAATAATAGTAAAATCACTTTGGATAGAATATTTCCCGAATCAGACCATGAACAAAAATTTGGCTTGGATATATCAATAGGGTTTGAAAAAACCTTTCTATTAAGGTATGGCACGATTTATTTCATTAACTTTGAAAAAAAAGTTGTTTTTTTTTTGAAAAAATGGCAAGGGGTTAGTCCATGGTTTTTTCCGAAATCCATGAAAATTTTTTGTGACAATATTTTGCATTTTTGGAAAGGTGAATTAATTTCTTATTCAGAACTGAAGGCCGCAACAATTTTGAGAGCCCGGTTCGTTAGATATTGGCATTTAACTGATTGCGTAAAAATTCCGTAAAATTACATTGGATGCACAGATCTATTGAACTAGACATTGCAGAAGCTTTTTGTTTTCAGAAACGGATAGCTTTTAAATAGATAATTTAGAATTTGAAAACGAAAACCATTTGCATGGCTTGGTGGTAAAAATATATATATCCAAATGCGTTTTCAGACTAAATGCAAATAATCGAATATCACTTTTGATGCCTATTTTTGAAAGCCATATATCATAGAAGGTTTTTATTTTCAGTTAAGGAAAGTTCTGGGAAATCTCAATACCACATTTTTTTATTTTAACCTTCTTGAAGGCTTTGTTTCGGAAATATCACCATTCAAAGACATTAAGGAAGGTAGTTGCAGGCAGAAAATCGTTAAAATCAGATAAAGTCACTTTGGATGCGAATATTTTACCAATCAGACCTTGAAAAATATTGAAAAGCCAGATATCATGTTCGTAGTCGTCAAATGCGTTTACTAGTAAATTAACTGACGTGGATCAAACATATTTGGTCCAAACAGAACGATATTTGACAATGGAAATATTCGCGTCCGTCAAAAAATTATGATCATTTTTGACAGTGAAATTGACGTTGACTTCTCTTTTTCAAAACGGTCAAAGACGACTATCCTTAGGTGTAGAATTTCCATCCAACTTCTCTTCCGTAGTAAATGCAGTATTTTTCTCGTTTTTTCCAATCGGATTCTTATACTTCGTCAGTTAAATATTACGGAAGTTCTTAAAACGCATACACAACAAACATGGAAAGAACAGGTATCAAACCAGATAACTAAGTAACCAGTGATTATGTCACAACAACTCCTACTCCGATTTGCTGACGGAATCAAGTTGCTCGCAACACAGGCATAAACCTTAAAATGAAAAATAGGGGTTCAAAAATCCAATCGATAAGCAAATTGTTCACTCTTTTGATACGTTTGTCACACTCGTTTTATTTTAAAACTCTCAAAAAAATAAAACGCCAATAAATTTTTATTAAAATGTATCTTTAAATTGTATTTATTGTTACTATGTTTTTATTGTTTTCAGTAATAAAATTTAATCACTTGGCATTATAAATTAAAAAAAAAAAATACAAATGATACTTATTTGTTAAAACAGTAAATCATTATAATAAAAATAGGTTTTACATTTATTTCATATAACATTTATCTACTTTTTTATTACGAAAATACTCATCGCTACAAATAATGTATGTATTTTTGCTATTTAAGTTTTCCTTTTTGTTTTACTGTATAATGTGTTCTATTCAAATATTGTGGTTTTTTATCTTGTTCATATAAAAAAGTTCAATCAAATCGCAGACTTCGTATTACAATAAATTATCATATCTCAAAACTCATGGAAGACTTACACTTTTCATTCTCGATGTTTTCCTTAAAAAAAAGAGTTCTACGACATTCTGCAACATTTAACAAAAATTACATATTCAACAAAAACAAAAATATTTTGCTAAAGAAAGACATGCAAAGTTTTTTTTATCTTGAATGCTATCTTTTTTCAAATAGAAATCAAAACTCATCCTTAACAAATATTTTAATTTTCCACAACAAACAAACATTTTTAAGTTCTCACCGCAAAAATTAACACTTTTAAAATTTGTCTACACTATTTTTGACAGAGTAAAAACACAAGTAGTGTTGATTTTTTGTTGGCAACACTGCTTATAGCGGGAAAAATTGACAGATAAATGTCTTTCACAAAAGCTGCCAATAGCGAATTTTAAAAATTCTTTCACGTAAGTGGTCGCCAAAAGACGCGAGTTGTCATACAAAGTAGAATGGGTGCTAAGAAAATTTGAAGTTAGCGAACTTTTCATTCGCAGATTTGTGGAATGCATCCTGATGTTGTGGTAGCGAATAAGTGTTTGATAATTTACAGAAAATATCTCGTTGGTCGTGTAGAAAATATAAAAACAAAAAAACAAATTTTGGTCTGTGATTTTTTTTAAATAGGATTGTTTAGTTTTTCGAAAAGTAAATCAGTATTTTTTTATATTTGAACTTGGAAATGTCTAAACAAATTTATTTGCATTCACAATTCGAGGATTTTTTGAAAGACACTATGCAGTTCATCAAATTCTACCTCCTGGGTTGGACTTATTAAAAGTCATCGCAATGACGCTTGAATGTTGACAGTTCAAAAATGGCGCAAAACTCAAAAAGTCACCAATCTGGTAGGATAACCAGAAACAATTTTCGCAGGCCAGTAAATAAATAATTACAAACAAAAACTGCTGAAAATATTCTCAAACGATTAATAAGTCAATTGTTTTTCGGGGTTATTTTTGTTGTTTCTTACCGGCTCTGATTTTTTTGCATTTACGTTTATTTTATTTTTTTAAATTGGTTGAAGTCAAATCTGGGCCAAAGTGATGATTGATTCATAAATAGAGGAATGAAAAAGCGTAACCATTGTAGAAGGCTCTAGGAAAAAGCAAGGGATTGTTAATTTTGCTAGTGGATCTCAAAATAAATCGAAAGCATATTTGAACAATTTAAATTTTATAAATAAACTATACATACATACTCATTTCTACTAATTAAACATTTAAACGAAGTAACGATTGCGCGCGTTACAAAATAATTAATATTTAAGATGTATTTTACTTTTTATAGTTTTAGTTTGTATTAAAATAAAATCATTTTATTCAAATTATATTTAACTACATAGCTACAATTATGGTAAAACAAATCAAATAAACATTTATTATTAATAAGGCATTTTTTGAATTTTTTTTTATTTAAATATTATTTCTACACGCAGCAGGTATAAAAATGAATTTAACGACACAACTTTTTGCGCCTAAGTGAAAATTTTTAATCTAAATATTTGCAACAAATATTGTTTCCTTTTTGTTTTTTGTTTAATCTTAAAAAAACTATATCAGTATAACAAATAATGTTTTATATAATGGGAATTTTATTATTTCTTTTTTTTTAGTCAATTATTTTATTATATTTAATGTTTTGACATTTTTTATTTTATTTGTGAAGGTTTTAATGATGTGAGATTTTTATATTTTTTTTTTCAGTTAATTTATGTTTATATAATACAATTAAATAATTTTTCTTTTTTTTTTATTTAAAATTTATTTTACTTAAGAAATAGGTTTTGTTTAAATTTATTTTAATTTTGCGCACTCCGATCGATGGGTTTTACTTCCAATAATTGTGGATAGTTTTCAACGATGTTAAGCAGGATGGTATCGATGTAATGTTTGAGCCGCGTGTTTTCATCTTCTTTTTCTTGGAAGGCTTGTTGAAGCTAAAATGAAACAAAAATCGAGAATTTAATTTAAAGAATAGTATAATTAAAAGAGACGTTAGGTAAAGAAATTAAGCAGAAGCTTTAAATTAAAAAAAGCAGTATGATGCAATAACAGGCAGGGCAGTTTAAATGTTTTTTTCTGTTTTTAATTCTGAAATATTTTGGAGGAAAAATAAAAAAATCACCTGAGAACGAGGAGAGGAAATATTAATGGTTTAGCATTATAATGTGTTGATGCAAATTGAAAAATCCCATATACAACAAAATCATAAACGAAAAATTTAATTCTACTTTTTGTTCTGCAGTCCGCTATCCAACGAGCGAAATTGATTGTTTTTTTAAATTATTTGGAGAAGTCTACACTCATTTTTCAAAAATTACATTCGTGTCTCTTATGATTTTTTGTAGTTTCTTTGCATTTGTTTTAATTTCTTAAATTGAAAATTTTACCGCTCTGTTTTGTAAGCATTTCATTGACTTTTTGCAGGCCAACTTAAAATTTCGTTTGCCTATTATGGTACTGATGTAAAACGAAGTCCCATATAAAAATGACATAACGAAATCATAAACGAAAAATGCAGTTCTTGTTCTTCTTTTTGATAGTTGTAGCAATACCAAGCCCATTTATGGCGTGCGGAAAAATGATATGTGTTTATTTTTATTGTAAACTCCATTTCCACTTAACACTACTCTGAGATTAATTAAGATTTACCTCAAATCTCGAAGATTTACCATACAAATTTTTTTATAAATCTTGAAGATTAGAAATTAATCTTGTAAAATCTCTCTACGGCAAATACTAGGTGTGTTTGTTAACGTGAAGTTTTTTTTTCAAATTTTCATAAATTTTCAAGATTTGCTATATGAAACCGTACAAAAAACAAGTTTGGGAAACTTTTTGAAAATTTCACGTTGCCAAACAGGCATACTTTTACAAATCGAACTATACTATTCTTATATGGCACTTAAGGATTCATTCGTGGCTGCATTCAGTTCTTCACAAATGAAGCATTCTATCTTACTTCATAAGAAAAAATGAAACAGCATTTGCATTTTGCCTGTTTGGTAACGTGAAATTTTCACCAAGTTTCCCAAACTTGGTTTTTTTACTATGGTTTCTGACAGCAAATTGTGAAAATTTGCAAGAAATTTCACGTAAGCAAACACACCTATTTTTAAAAGTACGAACAATTTAGCATTATCAAGAGCTTTTAACATTGGCAGAATTGTTTTTGTTGACATTATTTGAAAGCTGGGAGATGACATGTGCAAAGTTTTATTAGTTCCGTTCCCTTTCTTTGAATTTCTATGGTTTCTGTGCATTTGTTTTAATTTATGCCAACAGTTGTGTCAATGCAAAAAATAAATTCACAGAACTTTGGACTATAAAATACAAATATTTTACAAAAGGATTAATACCTATTGTTTCGTTTGCACATTGTACAAAATAATTTCGCAAATCAGGGATTGGGTGGAAAACAAAATTGAGCTTGATGCTCATTTTTAAATTCGAATGTAAAATTTTGCAAAAATATAAGGCTCAGTTAAGGACCGAATGCTATAATAAACATTTGCAAATCAAAGTATTTCATACCGCTCCAAAATTTTGTGGACGTACTATTTACTTCAGTGTTAACTACTACCATGTAGCGCTTCGACGACTCTAAGACTAAGACCAGAATAATGCACATTCAAAATGCATACAAAAAATGTTTTATAATGCCTAAGTTTCGTTCACTTACACTTAGTATTCGTACAAATCATATGCCATCAACCTGGCAGCACTAAAGTGGCCATTTAATCACAAAAATGCGCTACTTTTAAAATGCAATACAAAATAAAAAGTTTATTGTTGTGGTCTTATGCCTGTCCTAGCAAACTTTATCCTGTGTGTGAGATCCAACCTTGAGCACTCTTGTGTTGACTTTGAAGTACAACTGCGAATTATTGGCATAGAATGATTACTTGAGAAAGTCCCACAAGAAAAAGTCCAACGAGATGAATTCGACCGATTTTGGTGGAAATTTTTTATCAACGTTGCCTGAATTGACGAAATTGACAGACTCGTTTTCTTTTGGGGCCCAATTTCGCATGCTGCGATAATAGCAAACTTTCAAGATTGAGTTTGACAGTAGCATCTAAGCAATCAGTCAAATTTTTTTACACATGTTTTGAGCGTAAAAATGAATGAAAATTGTGCATGCTTGCGAAATTGGGCTCTGCATTTTTTCATAGGCAATGGCGATGGTTTTAGCAGATTCTGCATTTTGTGTGATGTAAGGCGAGTGTTGGCTGATTGTTCATTGATTATGTCAATTTGAGTTTGAACGCCAAATGTTGACTGGGAGGGTAAACCATGTAACACCTATTTTGATAAGAAAGCGTCATCATTTTTAAGTGTTACTCAATCATGTAAATGAAATTTGTGATTTGGCATCAGTGACTGAATATGAACAGCATATTTGACAGACCTTAAGCTGTCAAAACAACATGTCCACCGGAGACAGTCAACATCGACCCGTCTCTATTGATCGAACCCCAGGAACGCGTAGGCTAAAGAAAGCGCTAAAGAATTCCTTGGTATTTTTGCTGAGTGCTGCCATCTTTATTTTTTAGACTACCATCGTAGATATCCACTTACGTTTTTTTTTTTTAAAGATCTTAATTATAAAAAGGCAGGGAAAACAATGTCAGGTAAAGCATTTCATATTAGTGTAGGACTGTTGTTGTTGTTTTTTTTTCGTGATTAAAATATTAAAAATATATGTACAAAATAAAAGAAGGACGATTACCAAACCAAAAAAGTGATGCGTGCAAATAAAAGTGAAGACAAATATTGAATACCAAAAAAACAATATGACCTTGAAACCAAATATAAGTTCTTAAAAATGTAACAAAAAAGTTAGTGTTTGCCAATTTTCTTGACATGCATATATTAAGCGCGTTTTATTTCAAAAATGTAAAGCAAGCGCAAGGAATTTTAACACAGAATACTCGTAGTTCTCATGTTGGTGTTTTTTTTTTTTTTAATATTTTGGCTGCTTTGGATATACACTTTTGAAGAAAACACTGTTTTTTGAGCTTATTTAAAGTATTTAATTAAAATATAGTTTTGTAAATGTAAGTCCTTATAATGCATAAGAATCAACAACTGCACCACCCCAAAATATTACCTGGCTCAATGATGCCATTGTGGCTGAATCCACAGAGTCCTGTAAAATAAACAATATTACGTGTTTGTATATAAAAAAAAATAAAGCCATTTGTATTTCTTTGAATTGTGATTTTGTGTGTGAGTTTTAAATGGTGAGAATTTATATTAAGCATTTTAAGTGAGACCAAATAAAATGAAGAAAAAAAGAGAAAAAGAAGAAATGTATGACTACCGCCCGCTGCCATTTATTTAATTTTTCACGACAGAAGTGATCTACCGTAAATTAAAATAAAACATGCTCCCTTAGCAAAAAAAAAAATAATCCCGCATTAAGGAAACGATGAAACTCACCTGCGTTTGAGACATTTCCTCAAGTTCTTGTGCCAAACTATTTAAAGTGCCATTGAGCAAATGTCTTCCCTCTTCAACACCACGAGTCAAAACTGCAGCTTGAAGTTCTTCATTTTGTTCTTCGAGAGCTAAAACAAAAATAAATTTTACTAAAAAAAAAAACTATTTATTATTTGATGAAAACTCACATTTATTTTGTATTCTTAATTCATCTAACTCCTGATGCAGTTCTTCCAGTCTTAGTGCCTCTGGTGATGTACTTGGCATTGCTGGTCCAGTTTCTGAACGCAATCGCTCAAGTTCGCGGCTCATTTCTAACATTAGATCTTCGGATGCCTTCTTTTCGTGCTCGTATTTACGTTCAAGCAATTGGGCATTGCTAAGGTCCTGTTGAAGGGCCACAATATTATCACGAGCAAGTTCTAATTTCTCTTCAGTATTGTGTAGATCACTGGCTTGTTTGTCACATAATACTCGTAATCTTTGTGCTTCCTCACGCAAGGCATTCGCCTCGATCTCAATGGTTCTTATCTTAATTTGGCAATTTTCATTTTGTAAAGCGGCTTCACGCTCGTGCCGAGCAAGAAGTTCACGATGGCGTTTTTGTTCTTCGGCTAACCGTTCTTCGGCACGAAGTTCCGACTGAAATTAAAAAGAGAGAGAAAGTTTGGTTATATATTTTTTTTGAGTATATTTAAATATTAAACTATACATCGATGTTATGGATAAAAGAAACTAAAATTCGGGAAACCAGGGCGTGTAAGTGATTTTTATTTCGGAAATAATTGAGGTTCTATTTATATTTTTGTTTAAAAAACCGATTGCTTGTTTTAGATCAAGATCCCTGCGTTATAAAACGGTTAGAAACGTTAAATACAAACCATTTATCAAATGTTTTTTTATTTAACTTAATTAGATTAACAATTAATAGCACACTGCTCTCAAATTGAAACTGACGAATGCAATACACTCCTGAAATAATATTTGTATGAGTAATTCATCGATAAAATTGTAGTATTGATGATTGAGGCACGTAAAGGCTATTCAATTTATTTTTTAGCTCATTAATTTTTTTCCAAAAGAGGATACGGATAAGTAAACAAATTCATGGAAAATATAATTAATTAAATGAATAACTGAGTTCTGAGAACTTTACTTTAAGGTATTGATATAGAAGTTAATTGTATACAAAGATGCAAATATACCAATCACAATGAAAGTAATTATTGTTTAATAATTTAAAACGTCAAACACAAACTTTTTGCTAAATTTTAACATTTTTATAGTGAGGCATCGTTTGAGAAACATTTTTAAAGATCTATTAGTATCTTACAAAAAATATTATGTCCGTTCGTTTACTTCCGAAAACTATAAATGTTTACGAATTAAGCCCAAAGTTCTGTCAAAGTTAAAAAAAGAAATGTAATTGTACAAAAATTCGTAGAAATTCTTATTTTTGGAAAGTTAACAAACATACTTAATTTCTATGAACTTCTACTAATTCTAGTACAAATTTATTTTTTTGATATGTAGGTAATTTGGCCAAATTTTAAGAAATTTGAAGTTTTTGTACACGAGCACACATATAGTTTTTAAAAATATGCTGCAGCAAAAGTAAAAGTTAAAAAAAAAAGATTTTATTGTGCCTGCTCGTATACTTCCCAAAACTTAGAATTTCTGCGAAATCAGTCCAAAGTTCTGTCAAAATTCATATACAAAAATTAAGTTGTACTAAAATTCGTATAAACTTAATGCTTTCGTTATATTAACTTTGACTGAACTTTTAGCTGAATTCGTAGTTTTGGGAATATTAAGTCAAAACGCAATATGTTAATATTTTTAGGGAAATAATTTTTTATGTTTAGGGAAGGATTTAGGCCTGGTTCATACGAAGATTATGAGATTTGTTTTTTTTTTCGAATATCGTATACGGAATATTACAAAATAGAGCAGTGGCACATAGTTACGCTGACCATATTTCTAGGAGCAAAACTCAGGACAAAAATTTAAAAAAAAATTTTGAATGTGAAAAAAAGACTTTTTCATAATTTTTATGAAGTAACTTCTAAAATAAAAATTAAAAAAAAAAATAGTAACAGAAAACAAACGAAAATAAATTCCTAAAAACAGAGGAACAATAAAATAAATTATAATATCTTCACAACATTTGAAACTATAAACAAATAAAAAACTGAAACTTAAACCTTTCAATTTTTTTATAAAGGGTTCTTCAACAGAGACGCTACAAAAGTACAGTGACATTTCTCTTCAGTAAGGTTTGCCATTTCATGATGGAAAGATATACGAGCCAACAACGAGTCGAAATTATTAAAATTTACTACCGAAATTCGGAGTCAGTGGCTTCAACGTTAAGAGCGCTACTTCCAATTTATGGTCGTCATAATCGTCCTAGCAGATCAACAATTGAGCGTCTCGTGGAAAAATTTGAATCCACGGGCACAGTACAAAATGTTCCCGTGCCAGTGAGACAAAGAAGTGCCCGTAGTGTCGACAATATTGCTGCCGCTGAGGCTTCAGCTGCAGAAAGCCCAAATGTGTCTCTCACACGTCGTTCTCAAGCGTTGGGCATTTCTGTGACGTCGTTGTGGCGAATTTTGCGAAAAGATCTTGGCTTACATCCCAACAAGATTAAATTGACGCAAGAAATGAAGCCGCTTGACCACCAGAAACGTCGTATGTTCGTGAATTGGGCTAAGTAACAACTTGAAAATGATTCGGATTTTCATCGAAAAATCATCTTCAGCGATCAGGCTCATTTCTGGCTGAATGGCTTCGTCAATAAACAAAATATGCGGTATTGGTCAGGCAGTATTCCACACGTACTCCATGAGTCATCATTGCATCTCGAAAAAATTACGGTTTGGTGTGGTTTATAGGCCGGCGTCGTCATTGGGCCAAACTTCTTCCGTGATGATCAAGACCGGCACGTTACTGTGAATGAGGATCGCTACCGTTCAATGATAACCGATCCCAATTGTATGATATGGACTTGGAGAACATGTGGTTCCAACAGGACGGTACCACAAGCCACACAGCGAATGTCACAATCAATTTATTGGAAACCAAGTTTGGAAAACGTGTTATCTCACGATCTCACGATCGCTTGGCCGTCTCGGTCGTGCGATTTGACGCCGTTAGGCTATT
The DNA here is from genome assembly GCA_946251815.1 of Dasysyrphus albostriatus. Lineage (NCBI taxonomy): Eukaryota > Metazoa > Arthropoda > Insecta > Diptera > Syrphidae > Dasysyrphus > Dasysyrphus albostriatus. The sequence goes on along the minus strand of OX276338.1, from coordinate 32,637,159 downwards.
TTCTGTGGGGCTACGTCAAGTCTATGGTCTATGCCAACAAGCCAGCGACGATTGATGAACTTCGTACGAATATCGAACGTAAAATTGCAGCAGTATCGGCCGATTTATGCTTGAAAACCGTCGAAAATTGGGTTCAGCGTCTGGACTCCTGCAAAGCGTGCCTGTGGTGGCCATGCAAAAGAAATCGAGTTCCATACATAATGGCACCGAACGTACTTTCACAGGAATAAAGAATTTAATTGATATCCAAAACCGTTTTGTTTTATTTATTTTATTATGAAATATCACTTGCATTTTAAAAACTGCTTTCAAAATGAATCTTTTTAAATCTTTTTGTGTGTCTTAATACATTTATTAAATCTGAACTGAGATAAATTTTAGGTGGAAATATAGCATAGGTCCCTATTAAGGCTCTATTTATTTTGAATTATTTATTTGTAAAACGTTTTCCGACTCATTTAAGTAACAATGCTCCTGTGTCCCAAAAATTACCATAAAGAGAAATCTATTACGTTTAGATGTAGCCACTATTCAATCCATTAACGCTTTTTGCTTAAAATTGCTCTATTCAACGACAGATAACATTTATGAATAATGTTTTCATGTTAAGAGGCATTGTAACTTTATGGAGTCTCTAAAATGCGTTTATTAATAAGGCTGGAAATGTTGCGGTTAAAAGTGTTAAAAACATTTTAATAGAATAGCTAAATGCTTTTAGTTTTAAAGCAACAAGTTTCTTGATTTTTAACGAGTATTTATCTTGCAAAATTCTAAGCTATTTAAGATCAACATGCAAGTACGTATGACCGAGTTGTGTCTTTAATGTTATTTACAAAAAGAGACAGTTAATTTCTAAAAGTCAATGATCGATTTTTAAGACAAAAAAAAAACACAAAAAGTCAGCACAATAAAAAAGAAATCCATAAAACATTTGTAAACAAATAACTTATCAAAAAAGAAAAAAAAAAACAACAAACTCACCTCTCTAAACTGCTCCTCGAGCATATGATACCGAGTCTGTAGTACTGCATACTCTGTTTTTGTACGCGTTGTTCTATCTGTTTGTGTATCTGCCAAGTCCGTAACTTGTCGTTGCAACAATTCCAACTGAAATGAAACAAAAATAAAATCACTAATTATATTATTTTTGAATAAATTAAAAAATATTTAAAATATCAACAAAAATTAACTGACTAACACAAGAATTCTTCAATTGACGTATATCATCCAAAAGATCGTCAACATCCATTGAACGTTTTAGATACATTTGCGCAAAAAGAATTTAGTTTCTCTCTTAACCAAAATCAAAATTTACATAGATACAATAATGCATATATGGGTGAATGTATAGCCGTGTTGTTGTTGTTGTTTGCAAAAAAAAAAAATATGTTAAACCCCACAATCGGTATTCGCAAGTTTACATTGCCTCGTTATGTACCTAAATCTGAACGAAAACTGGGGCTCCGGAGCGCCGCGTTACAAAGAAGATTCATGCGCGAAAAAATCGTTCTGTACTGTTCGTTGTTCCTTCACATCGACTGATCGTCCGTCACCACCACTCGGCTTTCGATTGTTGTTATAATGTATATTGACTGAGTTCATAACTTCAGATACATTCGAAAAATTAAGCACAATTTTATATTCTAATCAGTAAAGTGATTCATATTTTATTCGCCATCCAAACACAAACCGAAACGCCAAGCACCCGCGAACCCCAATAAAGCGTTCATCAGTCGCGTCGAAGTTGTCGATGGTGGTGTTGTTTGCATCGGTCGTCGCGTGTCGATAGGGAATTTTAGGTCAGTTGAACTTTTTCGGTCACAGTCACAGATACAAATTAATAATGTTGACTTATTGTCAATTTAACGGTTAAAATCGATGTAATGGCGGATAGCGAATGATGTAAGGAGCTCGCTTCTTTGACTGTCGCTCTCCAATGGTCTACTGAGGAGCGGGCCGATAAAATTCTATGACGACGCAGCCGGCCGCCGCTAACAGCCAGCCGGCCAGCCGGTCGACAGAGAGTTCTATTTCCGCACTCCATTCTAAAAAAACGAAAAAAAGTTCCATCAAATGAAAAAAAAAACTTGGAGAAATATGGGGATTTGAAGAATGTGCGAGCGAACATTTCTCCAAAGAGCCCATCGTTTATGTCTTGGGAGCGTTTATTCGTTTATGTCTTTGGAGCGCTTATTCGCTTAAATCTTTTCTATAAAGAGTCGTTGTAATAATTTTACTAAAATTAAAAATGCTGCCCTTTTAGCGAATGCACAAGCAACAAGCACATTGTGTTGATGGCTACTTAGAATATATATAGGGCCAGTTATTTTGTAATGTGTAAAATATTAAACTTGGACCAAAAATAAATTACATAAAAAATACAAAAAAAAAAAATCATGTTTTATTTTAAGTCACAAGCTCACAAGTCAGCTAAAGGTGTTGTAGTTTTGTTTTGGCAACAAAAATGGGTGGCAGAGACTTGTTTTGAAGAATTGTTTCGTTTATGTTTTCGATGAGAAGAGCGACGGCCGGCGATGTAAATATTTTGTCAAGACGGGAATAGATTTTAGTGTGAGTTATATGAGAAACATATGCTTGATATGTTTTTTTTTTTTTAGTTTTACTGTTTGGCTTTGGTTTGATGGACATTTGGAATATTTCACGTTGAAAAAAAAAAAAATGTCAAAATGAAGAGTGAACCTTTTAACGAAAGACAGGTTCTATTAATTGGGTGAACGCACTTCTATCACCTTTTGATGATTGAAATGATCATATTATTCACATAATATTATTTTGGTGTTTAGTTTCGGTTGACGAGTAGGTATTTTTTTTTTTAATATAGTAAAAAGAATTTCGGGTGAGATAAGTATAGAATTCTATTAGCAATAGGTGAAGATTTGATTTAGTTATATGGTTAAAAGAATGTTTTATTAAGTGTTGATTTCATTAAAAACGGAATCAAGAACTTGTTTTCTATAGACACAGTACAACCCGAATAAGTTTTACCTACATCATAATTTTAAAATTTTTTGAGGAACTTATATGCTATATTCAAAGGGCCGGCCCGAGATAAATAAGCGCCTTGCGCGAGCTTCATCATTTGCAACCCTCAATTGTGGTTATTGGTGGAAGAAGTCATTTCCACATTACCCAAGGGGTAGGCTTTGCAATCCGTTTTTTCAACAATAAATACAAAATAACTAAGGAATATACAAATAATTGTAACTAAAGTCAAAAAACATATCACAACAAAAAAAACTATTTCTAAAACTCATTAATTAAGTGGATTTTTTAATGCTTGTTAAATGCGCCCATTGGGTTCAACGCCCTGCGCATTTGCACCGCTTGCACTTAAGGCTTGCCCGGGCCTGTATATTCACTTATAAATATGTACTTGCTTTTGGTGACACTTCTATCATTTACTTTAATAAACGACAAAAAGCTAAAATGGCATGCATGGCAATAATTGCATTGAAGTTTAATTCAAACTAATTTAAAGTTTTAAGAATTTTGAACATTGTTTTTAACTTTATATTTAAAGAATACTTACCCAGGTCCTTTTGGGAATATTTCAAATAAATGAGATGGAATTTTTGGGGAGGCATGAAAAAGGCTCCAAAACTTATTTTAAACCAAACATCAAAAACAAAAAATTATATCTAAAACATAATGCAAAAAAAAAGAAAAAAAAAACATACAGCATTAAAAAAGGTTAATAGTTTAATATTTATTTTTGTTAACTATTGACTTTTACTATTACTTAATCATTGTTTTGTTTTAATATTTGCTTATGTTTGTTACCCTTGTTAATTCATTTCTTGAATTATATTCTAATTTATTCATGTTTATATTTATTTATTTAATTGGTGCAAAACATTTTATATTTGTTATTTATTTAGTTATTTATTATATTTTTATTATTTCTTTTTAACTATTTAATTTGTATTTATTTATTTAAATGTATACATATTTGTTTATTTATCTTTGTATCCATTTATTTTTGTAATTATTTAATTATTTTTTATTTATTTATTTTTTGTTTATTTATTTTTCTTTTCTTATTTATTTAACTCATCAGTTTATTTGTTAATAAGTCTTTCATTAATGTAAAGCATCTTAATATTATAATAATAAAACCACGAATTTGAGATAAGTACTTTTCTTAGATTCTTCAAGAAAACCTGAGTATACCCTGGGTAAAGTTGAATATGTAAACAAAGTAAGTTTTGAGATTTTAGTATTCAGAGCCTTCATGGGCAAACTTGAAATTTTTTGATTTACATACAGCTAATAAATTGTTTTATGCTGTGATTCTACACTTCGCATGAAATAAATCTATTTGTTCTTTACACTGCACAAAAAGATTGAAAAAAATTTACTTTGATAGCACCTCTCAAAATGAAAATATGGTTTAATATTTATTTTGTGTTTATATTTTTATTTATCTATTATTTATAAATCTGTTAAATCCTTTAGAAGTAAGATAGAATGTTTCATTTGTGTCAAATGAATGTCCAGCCTCGAATGAGGTTAGTTAGTTAGGTTAGGTTAGATTAGTTAGCTAGAAAATTCCTAGTGTACACCAGTGGCGTTGCGTGAATAATTCGAAAAGAGAAGACGAAGCAAAAGCAAAAACACTTGCAAACTTAAAAAAAATTATGTCACTGTTTTTACAAAAAGATGTACACGCTTTTTTCTACGTTAGGCTATAGAAATTCTCAGTCGCTTTCCATTTCAGATGCATTTGTGTAGACGGTAAATCGAGCTTCTGTAGTACCTTGTGGCATGATGGTTAGTGCGTTGGACTGTCATTCCGAAGGTCTGGGTTCGATTCCCAGCCGCTGCAACCTAAAAACAGAAATGTTTTTCCCGAGGTACTGTCTCTTGCGAGGAACTGACAAATCCTCCAAGAGTATACTTGTCATGAACAAGTGCTTCTCATCTAGGCGTTCGGACTCGGCAATTGTAGGTCCCCTCAATTCCTGCCAATAATACGCACAGAGGAATAGTTGAGAGTTATAAGTCACTAGGCCCTGGTTCTCCACGAGCTGTTGCGCCAGCAAATTTATTATTGATATTTTGAGAACAGCCACTTTATATTAGACGAAAAAAGCCGGGTTATTCATTTCATAAAGTACAAACAAATACAAATTACATATGATATCCAACCAAATAACCTTGCTTTTTGCCATGATGTGAATTCTCAAACTATCTTCGCTTACAAGTACCTAAAATCCATGCAATATAAGGTTTGTTTGCTATCTTTTTCCAAAAAAAAGTGTAAAACCTTTTGAAAAGAGGGGAAAAATCTGTCAGAGTTGGGGAAATTTGAGAAAAAAATAACAAATGCATTGAACCATGAACTGAACCACTCTTTGTAAGAAACGTCATTTTTGTGAACAAATGGCGATGCCACCTCGCCATGATTTCAATCGATCTAATGCACTTTTTTCGTAAAACAAATCTTTTATTTTTTGAATCGAGTCTACTGCACTTTTATTTAGAAAATTAGAGTTCATCAAAATGAAGTCCACTAATTTTTCAGTTCTGTTCTTACGGTCTCCAGCTATTGGCTTACTTTGATAACAATCGTGACAACATAATTAATTATTATACACTATTTTTATTTTTTGTTTGTTTTTCTATTTTCAAAATAAAAGCAAAAATTGGAATATGTAGATCTTCTGTAGGAAAATTTAATATACTGCATTTTTGTTTTGAAAACCTACTTTGGAAAATTTTCCGATTAATGGCAAACGCTTAAACAGAAACTGACCAATACGATTTTTGACATTACTTATGCATAACACTTCGTGTACACAGAAATTTGTGAAGCAGGAATTCGCAAGTTTTCTAACGGAGGGGAAATTATTTGCTCTCTCATTGCGCTCTCTCGATGCAACTTTTTTGAGTTAACAAACATGAATTTGTGACAATTTGTGAGGGTTTGTAAAAATTTGCAAGAAATTTCACGTAAACAAACACAGCTATAATTATTTCTGTATTCATTTCCAATTTCAATCAAAATTTCGACAATACACATGGTCATCCACGAAAATTCTCTCTCTACCCAAAAGTTTATCAAAAAATAATAGGGCAATCGTTCACGTCTTATTTTATTTGTTTTGCGCCCCTTTTATTCTATAGGAAGTAACTTTTAAGACGCTCTTTTTTATGTTATTTAGAATTTGAATTTGTTCAAAACGATAATGAATATGAGAGAGGAGAAAAAAGATTCATCTGGACTTTAAGTTGAATTTCATTAAGTACAATGTTTTGAGAAAAAGTGATAAAAATGACGGGGAAATAGTAGGCTACATTTATGTTTAAATCTTATGTTGTTTGGTGAACATTTCAAAAGGGAAGACGAAAGAATCGTGTTATATTCACGCTACGCTACTGGTGTACTGGGTGTTCCCTAATTCATTCTAAAAACGAAATTGTATGGAGAAAATCCTATATCACCCTTCTGAGGCAAAGGGACGTAAGGCAATTACAAAATGATGTGCTATAATTTTTTTTTTAAAGTAAATACTCCACTCTTTTATTTGTTTTCTAAATAAAGTAGTTTTTTAGAAATTACATTTCGGAGTCAATATTTTTTGCGTAATTAAGGGTCTTTAATATTCCTTGCTTTTATCAATTTAATCAAACACTTAAAATCAGATGCAAATATCTTTCTTTGTTTTTGAGAAATTAAAAATCTAACAGGGGAAAAATTGATTTAAGATGTGAAATTTCGACTTCCCTTGAAAAATTATTTTTTATTATTAAAATTGATCTTTCTTTGGGTACATTTTTTTTTCTTCAAATTTTAAAACATTTTGCATAATATTTTATTTACTACACTGCCCATAGCGCATCATTTTGATTTATGGTGAATTGTTTCTGAAATCTCTATTTTGTAACTATCGAATTTCAAGTTTTGTCAATTTTTTTCACGTTTACATAATTATGCTTTTTTGGTATTTAGAAAATTTACCGATCACAAAATAAAAATAATAGGTATCTAGCAGCACTAATATTGAAATTTCCTGTAATTAAAAAAAAAGAAGTTATTTTAGATTTTCATTGGTGTTGAAAAACATGGACGAAAAAAATTGAGTTGGAGAAGTAGAACAAGACATGCTGAACATCTGTTTAAGCCATAAGTTTTATCATCTTAGCAGGGTCAGATAATTGAAAAAAATCAAACCAATTACACTTAAAAGCATATTCCACTAGGCAACCCATGCACTAGTTGTTTTTTTGTATACTATCAACAAAACTGTATATTTCTCATCTGGAACCATTATGAGGATATGTTTTTTTATGTAGGGAAGGGATACTATACTATTAAGTTTAACACATTGCACCACCTACTATGTCTAGTAATATAGCCTGCTCATAGTATAAAAATATACTTTTGCTATCACTAAAACATTGTTCTACAAATTAATCTTGCAGCTTAAGAACTATGCCATTAACAGAAAACAACATTATCGTTACAGGCTGGAAGAAAGACATCCGGTCGACTGCGCAAAGTTTTCAATAATTAAAGATAAGTTTAAACAAAGACAAGGAAACCATGTACATGCAAAGGGAAATTGCATTATATATATAAATATTTTTTGATTACAAATTTGCTAGATTTTCAATGACAAAAACTACAGCTTATCAACGGTTTTGAACTAATTATGTTTGTTTTTACCTAAGTCTTTCACTATTTTAAAAATTTAAAATTTCTTCGATATTTCAATGCCACTTGCATTGAAAAAAGCAGCTGTTTCCATCGAATTGATTCTTATATCATGAACCTAAAATTATTCGACAAAAACAGTAACTTTTTTCATTAAAATTGATTTGATAACAAATTGGTGGTGTTGTGTTTTTATAAACATTTTCATTTAAACGAATATAATCCGTGGATAGGGGTGCACAATGCAGAGACTCATAACACTATTACAATGAACTGGGAGGCCTCACATCACCTGTTAACAACTGTGTATAGTATACATAGTTTCTAAGTACATAGTTCACACTTATTTGTTTTGCTAACAAACTAACTAATTCTGTACTTATAATAATAATACTTTTTCACTATGAACGACATCACCACCATTGCGAATCGTATATTGATTTTAAATCATAGGTTAAACCGATTAGGTTGCATGCACTTCCATTTTCGTTGTGTCTTCCTATTTAAACTAAGGAAAGACCTTGAAAATAGTTTGTAGAATGAATAACCAATTGCTTATACTTAGATATTGATTTAACAATTTCCATGCATAAAATGTGTGGGAGCTCTTTAGGACATTGGTGCAAGAAAACCAACTTTAAAAATTATTAAATCTGACATAACATGGAGAAAGAAGAGAAAATGCTGAATCCCGAATTTTAAATGATAACATTCACGTTGAGACGGTCGTTTGGAGGGTCGGAATGTGCAGAGAAAATGACAACGGACAACTGAAAGCTTCACGGGCTTCTTATGGCCTGAGGTTTTTTCGAAACTCTATACAAACATTGTGAGAAGCATAACAACATGAACTATTTGTTTTTTAACGATTAATAAATATTGATCCCGAACCACTGTATTCAGCCTCTCTAAATCATTTAGTGTACCAAATTTTATTAATTTGTATACAAATTTAGCCAAGCGACCACTGTGAGACGACGTAAATGCGCACCAACGCAAATGATTCCGTTTTTTGAATTTTGGCGACAAAAATTATTTTCCATGCCATGCTTAATACAAAATAATGAAACTTTGGTACATACACTCAAATATTTGCGGATACTGAATTCAGTAGTACTGCCTTTTTTTCTACTTTAAACAGGGGTTTCACATTAAAGGTCAGAATATGGTCCCAAATTTCAAAATTATAAATAAAGTATTTTCGAAGTCAGTAGTCAAATTTGTCAAATTTTGATCAGATTAGATCTTAAAATTGTTGCCAATACAAACAATTTTAAAATCTAGTATCTGAACTAGTTCTAAGCCTTTGAGAAAATTTGTCAACTTTTTGGACCATGCATCTTCTTTGAATTTTATACAAATCAGTATTGGAGTCATTTTAATATGACATTCAAGCACATATTTTAATACGTTTCGAACGTAAATTTGACTCAGTTTGACTGACTTTGATAATACTTTATTTAAAATCTCAAAATTTGGGATAATGTTTGAAGTAAAAAAAATAGGTGCCACCATTGGCATGGGAAATTATTTTTGTCGCCAAAATTCAACAAATGGACCCCTGTGGGACGGAACGATGAAATCCACTTTTTTTAACTTCTAGATCAATGTAGTTTTTTAGAGTTATTAAAGTTTTACCATAAATAATAGAGCAAGTATGAATTAAATTCAATGCAGATATCTGTCTGTCCATTGAGCTACCAGCCTTAAGGCTTAAAGGTCGGGTCAATTTTCCTTAAACTTTTTACAAACGAGGTTACTGGCGAGTAATCAATGCCATCCAATTTTTTTTTTTCAATTTTCCAAAATCTTATTTTTTTCAAAAACGGATCCTTTTTCTTAAAAAAAAAATCTATACAAAAATCTGTAAAAATTTTCAAAAATTGTATTAAGTACCACCCAAAAGGAACCATTTTTCTGAAAACCAAGTTGAAAAAAAGGGAACCACTTCCAGGTGCCTTTATATCACAAAAAACATCGTTGACAAGATCCCCTACATTAAGGGCCAGTTTTTCAGTGCGAGATTATCCTAGTCTCGGAGTACAAGAGATTAATTTTTCAATCTATTGAAATCCTGAGTTAACTAATTGGATGAGTTAATCCAGGGACTAAAACGAGTATTTTTTCCGTTGTGGTGCCATCTTGATTTTCACAGTGAAAGTAATTGGTAATGCAATTCTGTTGTGGTGACATTTTTATTTTGATGGGAGAAAGGCGTACATAGGTGATATCCATAGTGATGCACATCGATGACAATGGGGGCTATCGTGAATAAAATTTCCCACGGAATTTTTCCCATTGTCGAAAACTGGGAGCGCGAATTTTGGTCGCAGTTTCTCTCAGAATTTGTTGACATCGAAAACGAATATTACATGGCCACTGGGCTACCATTTTAATCGACCAAATTTTAAACTGCAAGAAACCGTGGAAAACTATTGGCATTTCCAATCTTAGAACATAGGAAAAATTCCATGGGAAATTTTAATCACGATAGACCCCAATATATTTTTGACAGTCTTAAGGGCTATTTTGTGCGAGATCATTCTTGTCTCGGGGTTAAAAGTGTTTTTCAGTTTAAGTTAACTTTGAGCTAACTCACGTACTTTGGTGAATGAACTCCAGGGACCAAATTGAATGCCTTTTCAGTTGTGGCTCCATCTCGATTTCAATAGAGAAAGTTATTGTCAGTGCAATTCCGTTTAGGCGCCATCTGATATGATATTCATTATGTCAGCAACGATGGCTCTAGATTTTTGACAAGTGAAACATAAAGTTAATGCTCAACTCAAAAATTAGTTCTTAATTAACTCGATGTTAACTTTGTTTCAGGATGAGCTAACTCTGATTAAACTCATAGTTAACCATCAAATGAAAAACTGGACCAATTAGACGGTTGTTGCAGGGACAAATAATAATTGTTTCCCTTCCTTTTTTTTCTGATTTTGTTCAAATATAAAAACGGGAGAGTGAGCTCAAGTTATTCACTGTGGAGTGTGATCCACTGTTACCTTACAAACAAAATTTAATCAAATCAAAATCACTTGGCAATATTCTATTTGATTTTGATAAAAAGTTTTTATTTTAAAAAATTAATAACAATAAACTCCGTCAAAAAACAAACTTAAAAATGCCTACGTTAAAATGTGATATGGCTGATGATTGGTGTGTACAAAACTAAAAAGTCAAACAACCTGAAAATAAAACTTAACAAATCAATTACCTGTTCATTGAGATTCTCGCACAACTCAGCATTAATTCCATTCATTCTTCCACCTCCAACTCCGTCCGGCTGTCCCCCAATACCGTTATTATTATTATTATTGTTGTTCTTCTCCGAAAAATCACACAGTAATTTATTTTTGAAATTTTTCAGATTTTCCAACTTAAAACCGTTGGTATTGTTGTTATTTTGCTTACAGTTCAATTTGTTCGTTAATGCTTCTAAATTAATTAGTTTACCATCCGTTCCGGTAGATGGCGGTGATTCGTTAAATTTATTTTCGATAAATACCAACGAATTCGGTCCCGACGAAACAATATCATCGAAATCGTTCGGGTTTAAACTCAAAAATGTTTCCTGATCAATGAGAATTGGCTGTTTGCTAAAATCACTTCCGTTCCAACACGTTGTTGTTGTCGTTGCTGATGTTGGTGATGTGAAATTTAGATTTAAATCCTCAAGACTTTCGGTACTGCCACGACATTGACTAGAATTCTTATCACTTAATCGATATTGTAAATTATTGTTGTTATTTAGAATATTATTATTTGGTGTGTTGTTGTTGTTCTGTGGTGAGCCGACAAATTCAAATTGGCCAGCCCACATATCATAGGCTAAGTCGATACTTTCGGGCTGGCTGGCCGGTTGGCTATTCATTTTTTTATAATTTTCGAAGTAATTTTTTGTTGATGTTTCTTTTTTTTTTTCTTACAATTCCTTCAATTTATTGCACTATTATTTTTTTCATATGATGTATGGCAAGACGGTGATTAAATTTTGCTTCAACGTTTCGGTGAATTTTTGTCGCACTGTTACGCTTTAGACGGAATATAGGTTTTTGTGTCATAACTAACACATTCTATAATTATGTTGAAGTTTTGATAATAAATTGGTTCCGCTGCGTTTAATTTCATCAAATTTTGTTTACAAAAAAAAATTGTCACTATAAGTAGATATATATATATATTTTGTCGTTGATGTTTCTTTTCGTCAATGACTTAAATTTACGTCAGCCTGAACATAGACGGAAGTTTTATGGTTCGATTAGTTTTGAGAATTTTCTCTTCTGGTTTTTTTTTTCCTCATTACCACTCGTGAAGGGTAATTAAGAAAAAAAAAAAACCATCGGTAGTGCGGTGGAATTACAAATTGTGGAATGTGGAGCACTACCACCTTCCGCGGGAGTTTTTTTTTGGTATTTTCGCTATAACTACCTACGCTAAGAGATACATTTTATTTATCGTGAGATACATTTATCATGTTGTTAATAAGATACAAAAATATTGTTGCCAACTTCGCAAATATGATTATATGATATGATTAATGAGTTTTAGATAGTTGTTCGTTTTAATTTAATCCAGTTGCTACAATTTAGTAAAACTAAAAATAAATTGAGTTTAAATAATTCAAACAAATAAGAAAACTGCATTAAGGGTCTGTTTCCCAATGTCTGATTAGTTATCTGACACATAAACTTCCACGTTAAGTACAAAATCTTTACGAAAATCTACTACAATCAACAAGAACTCTGCTGTTACCAAAGACTGTTTTTTTAATTGCACATATACTTCTCACAAAATGTGAACTTTCGCACATACAATCTCTCATTTGAAGTTGTAAGAAGCATGTGTGTCACTAGCATCTGTTTCCTTTTATCTATAGTTTTTGTCAACAATGACAGAAGTATTTTTAACTTAATTACTCGTGTACCAATTTTGGTGAGTTAGTTTATTACCTTGAATTTTAATTTATTAATAAGATTTCACACTTAACTCACTGACTTTAGATAATTCGTGTTTTATTTGCGTTTATGAATACCGGTGTAAGTTTCTTAAATTATTGACTTAAATGTATTTACTTATTTGTCTTAGTTGGCAACTATGTACCAAGGTTGTTGTATGTTGTGTTGCATCTTTCATACAAAAAAAAAAAAAAAATAAAATAAAAACATCTAACATTGCAATTTATTACACGATTTGAGAGTATCTATAGATGGTATACCTATACATATCTATCTTTATGGAACTTGAGTTACATTTTTGCGTAGAGTTCAGCATTGTGGTCTATACAAGTGAAAGTTGCAAATTAATGTAAACATTATGGTTTTGCTTTGGATTGTTGTTATCAAAAGATGAATTTATGAGCCTTTACATGATTATTATTTAAGTGACGTCCCAACAACAACAACGTCTGTCAGCGACAAAAATATTATTTATGTGATAATTTGAGAAGAGATTTTGTTGTTGTTGTTTGTGTATAAAGTTTTGTTTATGATGGGTAAATATTGTTAGGTGAATTAGTGTAAATACATTGCATGGTATTTCTTTTATATACATTTTCAATTGTATAATTAAAACAAATAAAACTTTTGATTAGGAGAAAGAAAAGAAATTGTAGACTTAAATTGGAAAAGGCGTAAGCAAACAAAAAAAAAATTGAAAAAAAAGTAATAAGTTTACGACGAAATGAAAATCGGAAGAAACAACAATAAGAATGATTTTCTATTAGTTTTTTCTTTAGTTTGATTTATTTTTGGTTATGAGAAAGTTCAAATTGCAGAAACTGTAAGAAATATTGTAAAAAGATTACTTCTTCAAAGTAATAACTGAAAAGTTATCAGAATGGTTTGGAATTTATTTCAATTAACTCAAATTAAATAAAAACTAAATATTTCTAAGCAGAGTGTCCAGCTCTTTTTTCCCATTTTCTTTCAAAAATGTGCGCAGGTAGGTAGACATACCTAAACTGGTGCAAAACTAGGATTTATTTGTAGTAACTGCAGTTTTGAACAAGCTGCCGTTATACCGTTGAAAAAATACTATAAATACTATTAGTGCTTTTTCGTCAAAGTTTATGTGCAGCCAGTGAAAAATGTTTGATTAAGGGAAAATCAATTTGAGATTCGAGAAATTAAAAATACGCACATGAATTCACAATGAAAATAAAACATTTCGAACTTTAACCATTATTGCTCAAAATCCTCAGTTCTGCCGGCAAATCCTCGATTTGATTGCATTCCAGTCTACATATGTCAATTTGAAACAAAAATGATTCTTAATTATTACTACCTCTTGTAAGAACGTATCAAATTCTCTTAGGGCCAATTTTTCAGTGCGAGATAAATCTATTCCCTGCGAAAATTCCAGAAATGGATTTTTCAGTCAATTGAAATTCTAGGCTAACTCACCTAATGTTTTAACCACATGAACTAAAATAGGGTCTCAATTTTGACATTAAAAGCAATTGTCAAAGCAATTCCACTGTGGCGCCATTTCTATTTTGATGCGTGAAATGCTAGCAGAAGTGATCGTGATATCCATAGTGTCACACATCGATGAAAATAAATTTTTGACAACTGAGACATAAAAGTTGCATTTTATTATCTCCGGTTCTGAGTCAAAGTTATCTATTTACACAAATTACAGGGAATCCAGGTTTTTATCGAGGTTTATTTCAATAACCCAGATACAAGTTTTCACTCTGACCGGCAGGCGGTTATTTGCCATTGTGAATCAATTCAGCGACTTGTCATCAGTGCACTACAGTGTTAAGAAAAGAGACAGACTCTGCATAAAAAATGAGTAAACGTAATGAAAAAAAGAGATAGGCATAATATAGCACTGTTTTCGCACTAACCCACATCGTTCTATTTTCAAGAGGTGAACCATGAGTTATAAGGCGATAATAAAACACGCCTAAATCAATTAACTCAATTGAAAAACTAATTCTTTTTAGGTTTAGATAAATCTGATTTAACTCAGAGTTAACCCTGAACTGAAAAACTGGTTCTAGACATGAAAAATTGCCTATCATTTTAGCCGTTTGGAATTGGAAGAAGCTTAACTCCTTTTTAGCCAATAATGCTAAGCATTACCAAGCATTTACAAAACTACTGGCCATACAAGCTTTAGCTGGAGGCAATGGTTAGAAAATGCATTTTTTAGGTTGCATTTTCGGTTAAGTATACCTGCGTTTACTATAATTCACTTCTTTAAATGGGATATCAAATGAAAGCTAAGACTCCAAATGGAAGGTTAGACAAACTTTTTTTGGCTGTTGCGACAAGTTTTTTTAATCAAAAATGGAAATGAATGGCATGTTTTCAAAAAGATTTTCTAATTTTTCAATTCTTTAACCTTTGAAGTCTCTTGAAGCTCAGTTTTTAGCTAAAGCCCAGTTTTGGAGTTGAACCAAAAGTATTGAAAAGTGCTTACTGTGACGCAAGAATGAATTTAATTTAGGTCTGGTTAGGTTCTACAGACACAAGTTAAATAATAAAAATCTGAAAGTAAATTCACGAGTCTGTAATAGCCAGTCTTTTAAAAATGCAAGAAATTCTTATTGAGGGTGCTTATATTGTACTTATATTTTTAAAATTAATAAAATATGACTTGATATCATTCCAAAAACATGATTTTTTTTTAAAATTTGTATTTGTACGACACAGAGTAAATAGTTAATTCGAGAAACTTTTGCCCTGACGAAACGGTTGTTTTCTAGCAGCCGGCTTGACAGCAGGGTGAAGGTGATTTGCTACATGGCCCTTATCTGGCCGATGATTGCCTATGGATGCCCGGTTTGGTGCAACGTTGCCCCATCTCAAATGGAAAAGATTCAGGTGTTTGAGAGGCAGTGTCTTCGACGCTGCTTTGGATTGCACAGAACACCAGAGTCGGAGTACAAACACTATTTTTCCAAACACTATTTCTTGCTGAAGCAAGGGCGATGTCCTCGACTAACAGTTAATTGTTGGGGCTTATTACCCTAAGTACGAACACCACGAGAGTGTGCGTCTAAGCGGCTTTATTCCGCCCGATGCATTCCTCCATCTAGACAGTCGAGGGCTGATCCAGGATAGAGCGGCGGCTCCGTTTATCCATCACGTCGGGTGTAGAACTGTGGATCGGCGGCTCCTTTACAGTCGAGACGTCCTCGCACAAGACGGAGCTGAGCAGTTCAGTAGGAATGATTTCGAACGGGACCGAAGAGATTGGGAAAGCAGGAGAGCCAGTTCTGGTGGTTGAAAAACGAACATGAAGTTCCTTCAGACATTTAATAGTTGACCTTGCTATTTTCTTTTTTGTATGGACGACTTACATAGGTTTAGGTAGTTAGTTTTATGTAGGGACAGTCAGGGTGGCAAAAAAAAAAAAAAAAAAAATTATAAAACATACAAAAACATTAGATTCCCAGCCACTGCCACCAAAAAACAGAAATGTTTTTTTCCGAGGTACTGCATCTTGCGAGAAACTGACAAATACTCCAAGTGTATACTTGTCATGAATAAGTGCTTCTCATCTAGCACTCGGACTCGGCAAAAAAATTCTAGGTCCCCTCCATTCCAGCCAACAACACGCACACAGGAATGGTTGAGAGTTGTAAGTCACTAGGCCCTGGTTCTCCATGAGCTGTTGCGCCACCAAATTTATTTATTTATACTATCACAAGTCAAATAAATTTTTTAACACGAAGTAGAAAAATTTTTTCACGTGAAATAATTTATTTTTGATTATTTTTTTTTTTTTTTAAGTAGGAAAGATAATCTCCTACATATGCAAGAAATGTTTATGGAATTATTTACCTGCACCAAAAACTCCATTTCTAGGAACAAAAAAACTGACAATGCGCTGCTAAACAAAAAAAAATAAAGTTTTGACATATCAATTTGTTGCAGGTATGACTAAATTTTTATAATAAAAATTCATGCTCACTTCAAAATTAGTTTCTTTTTACCACTAAATTACCATAAACTCAGGGGTTGGGTCCTATTGAAATAACTTAAGCATCAAGCTTTAATTAAAATAATTGAAAGCACATTTTATTTTATTTCTCTTTCTAGATTAAAATAAATTTAGATAAAATGAAACGAAACTAGAGTAATTGATAAGGTAGCGGTAGCTGACTAACTTTAAAAACAAACATGAATTATAATCAAGGTTTAGTTAATTATCCTTAAATTAATTATAGCTTCAAGCTCTCTATCTAAAAAAAGCTTTCATATTATATCATATTGTTTATTTGCATTAATAGAAGGTAAGGTATTTTCTTGAAAAATATTCCGTTTTCTTTGAACTTTTTCCCTCATTTAAATTCCTAACATGAAAACGTTCTTTAATATGTTTTTTGTTTAGATTTAATTTTTCTAAATTCACCTTTTCATGTCATAAATAAGGAATGCGGTCACCAGCTGAAAACTTCTCATTAACAAAACCTTGTTTTTTGAACGTTCTATAAATTTATCGTTTTTTTTCGATTTCAAAGAAACTAAATTTTGACTTTATTAAATTATTTATATTTCTTGCAAGCACACCACTCATAGGCCAAAAATTAATCTTCTTTAAAAAAAATAGTTTTATCTTTTCTTTTCATTTTGGTATGACAAATGTTTGTGGCGTTTATTTTAATATCATGCATCATCTATCTATTCGATGTTTGAGTTGGAAAATTGCCGGAAATTTTAAATTAAATTTAAAAAAAAAAGTAAAACAATTTGTTTTCTTATACTAGAGCGTAGTCAGAAAGAATTCTCTTTAAATTGCTGCGATTCATCGCCATCGTCAATACTGCCATTATGATTAATTTAAACGATGAAATCAGAAGCAGTATAAAGTTTAAGTTTATTTTGCGCAAAACATTTTGCAGATGCGTGATGTCGTTGGTTGAATGAAATACTTAGAGACAGTGAGGCAGATGTTTTGAAAATTTAAACTAAACTTAATCAGTTAATTCAAAAACTTAATTTTTTTTTCTAATCCAAACAACAAAATGTTTAAACTTTGAGGCTAATACGTCTATCTTCAGAACTATGTATATTTATTTTAAAGTTTATTTTTTTTTTAATTGACGCAGTTAACATGTGTTGTTAATATACATATTCTAGGAATAAGAATTCATCAACAAATAAAAAAACTTTAGTTTTTATATACCTAGAATATTTTATGAATGATTTAATTTATGAATTTATTTCGATTATTACGAGCAAGATGTCCCACTGTCAAATACTAAACCTAATTGAAACCACATTGAAAAGTCTCCTAGAAAAGATAAATATTTATACATAGTTCAATTTTAGAGCATTTTTATTTATGTTAACTCTGACATAGTGATGTTTTATGAATGTTTTTATTGCAAACATTGACTCGCTCATAATTTAAGACCTATACAATGTGTTCCTTTATGGGAATTTGTTTACTCAAATAGTTTAAACAATTTTATAATGACTATTGAATTCTCTACACACAAAAGACTTTTAGAAAAAAATTACAAAATTTACATAAACCTACTCTAATCGAGATCAAGTGCAGCATTTTTCTATAATAGTGCTCGTTAAAAATTGTCTTAAATTTACTCAATTTTTAGCTTTGAATGAAAAAAAAAAATACTTTCAAAAGCTACTTTCTTCACACAAAATTACATCTTTTGTTACTATTTGAATAAGATTTTTCAACTTAACTCAATTATACAGTGTGGATGTGTTTTTTGTGCCTATCTTTTATGGGTGCTCAAGGGCACGATAATGTAGATCTCAGCGGAATGCACTTAAGCCCCCCAGTTATTATTTGTAATTTATGGGAAGGGTACTCTTATTGTAATGTTATGCAACATTTCTATATTGTAATGCATTTAAGTTTCAGTTGAAGCAATGCCAATTTTTGTATTGCAATTGACAAACAAAAATGTATTGTCCTCAGTCAATACATAATAAACAAAATTGAACAATTGCCAAACATTTGTGCTTGGAAATGGAAAAAATGTATCATCTTTGACAAAAACATTAATTATCTCGAAAGTGCTAGAGAATTGGTTTTTCATAAATAAATACTATTTGTCAATCAATAGAGACAAATAAAAATTTAACTTTATAAATATATATTAACGTCCACATTATAAATTTATTAAATTGAGCTAAAAAGTAAACGCTTTGAAGACAGAATTTAATCACTTTTTTTAAACTTTTTTTCTAAGTTGAAACTTAGTTTAATAATTTATACTCCTTTTGTTATTTATGTTCAAGTAACATCTTTGGATTTTAAAATTAAAAGACAAAAAACAATGCCAGAATTAATTTTATATGAAAGTGTGACAATATTTATACTTAAAATATTCTAAAAATAGCTTTGAAGGCTTTTAGTTAAAAGTATTGGTATAAACTAGGTAAACATTAATGATCGGACTTAAAATTTAATAAGACCTTATTTTCATCTGGAGTGAACAATATGATCGTAAGAAACTCTAAATATGCTTGAATAATGCAGTTTGGTCTTGATCTTTTACTATACATTCAATTTGTGTGTAATTTCTTTGTTTTTAAACAATATGCAATCACTCGTTTAATAAAATATACCAGCACGAAAGATTTTTGATTGTATTAATTAATGATTTGATAAAATATGCACTACTGGATGGATTACATGAACCGGCTTTTCTGGTTTAAAGCTAGTATATCATGACTAGACATTGAAGATATAAGTATATGTTTTTTTATTAATACAACAATACCATTGTTTACAGAAAAGTGTTATGAATGATTATTTTCTTTGATCTTTATTTTGTTAAAACAAAAACTTGTTTATAAATATTTTGGGGTACAATATTATTTTTATATGTTCAAATTGTAAATAAATGAATTATTTACTTACTTACTTACTAATGTAAGTTTTACATCTGTGAAGAGTTCTATAAAATAAGTCGCTCTTTTTGGCGTTAAGAAATGGCGCCCAAGAAAAAGCTTACAAATCGATTTGAAAATAACGCTAAAAAAAAACACTAACAAAATTGTTGCTGTAATTTTTTTTCTATTTTTTGTTGAAATTTCCATATTTTCTTATTTTCTTTCATCAAATGAAACAATGCCTAAATTAATAAGTTAAAACAACTAAATGGGAAATAAAGTCCAAAACAGGAAAAATTGCTAAAAGCAATTGTAATATAAGGAAATATCGCCCAAATGCAAAAGAAACTTTGCATATACCCAAAATCGCACCCATCCCAAATCTTATAGTGAACCCAAGCAGAGGGGTTGCAGGGGGCTGTTTATTCGCGAGTCTTTCAGAAAATAGTTTTGGTACAGAAATCTTGCATTAAATTGCTTTTAAAAAAAAAACAAATTACCTTGTATTGGGGGTTCAGGCGCCACTACTCACCCCCCCTCTTGCACATGCCCTTGGTATGACAATTTTCAGATTTATATGACTTTAATACTAATTTTCAAATTGATTCATTAAACCGGTTTTCCAAACTGAATCATGAAAATTTTAGAAACCAAATAAAAATAAAATGTACGACTGGGTCGCACATGTTTGCTTTTATGCTCAAGACGCTGAGATAGAGAGAAGAACATTATATGTAAGGACATGGAAATTATTATAAAAAATTTTTAAAAGCATGAAATACGATATTTAAATTAGCTAAAATAACTTCTTTGAGAATTTTAAATGAAAAAAATTAACATGATTCTACGGAAAAAAAAATACTTTAAATCGTTGTTGGAGCGGTTTTCTTTAATTTATTTTTTTTAATATCAATTTCTAAAAACATTTTAAAGGAAAATTTTTGGTATGCAAATCGTATGTATTAATTTATGTACATATAAAAATAAAATTTAAACCAAAACTGTCAACCCGTTTTTGAGATATCGAATTTTCAACAAAAAAAAAATATACTTTTTTTAATATGCAACATTTTCTAATCTTGTTTAAAATTTGTATATAAAAACTATTTAAATCTGTTCAACCCATAATCTGCAACTTAAAAAATTAAACAAAAAAACTTTCCATGAGAAGTTCTATTAAAAGTTACTATTTGTATTTTTTTATAATTTTTAGTAGTGTCTATATCGCACTAGTTTAAGCATACAGACAAAGTTTAATACAAATCGTAGGAGCCGTTTTTAAGAAAAAAAAAAAAAATATTTTCCTTTCCGATTTTTTACCTTTTGTATGGAATATACCGTTATTTGTTTATATATGTTAAAGTTTTTTCTAATAATGATTTAAAAAGTAATAAAAACTCCTAAATTCAAAAAATAAATAAATAAATAAAATAAAAAACAAAAATATCGCTTTCAAAATTTCCAAAAAAAAATTGATAATTTTTTAAAAATCCAAAAATATTTTTCTATTATTTTGTACAAAAAAATATTTATAGTTATTGGAAGGCTCCGTATAAAAAATTTGAAATCAATCGTGCTGTTTTGTTCTTGGTTCTTGGGCTGGTACCATT
This sequence comes from Dasysyrphus albostriatus, assembly GCA_946251815.1. Lineage (NCBI taxonomy): Eukaryota > Metazoa > Arthropoda > Insecta > Diptera > Syrphidae > Dasysyrphus > Dasysyrphus albostriatus. The sequence continues at coordinate 32,616,040 of OX276338.1, read as the reverse complement.
AATAACCATTTTTGAAAAATAATTGTCCACCTAAAGGAAGCCTTAACTAAAAGTAATTTTTTGACATACAGAATTGTGCCACACACTTTTTTCGTGTTCTCTATCCTCGTAATGTCATGACTGATTGTTGTCTTAACCTTTTTTTTGCATGAATCCAAAACTTGCCTTATACGAGTAGTACATTTATCGCAAGTAAAAAAAGGACACCATCTTAATTCTTGATTGAATATGATTGTATGGAAAAAAATATTTAAAATCATTGGAGCGGTTTTCTTAAAAAAGCATTTTTTTTATATATCGAATTCTAAAAAAAATTTAAAGAAAAATTTTGGTATGCAAATCGTAAGTATTAATGTATAAGTGCATATAAAAATAAAATAAAACAAAATTCTCAACACGTTTTTAAAATATCGAATGTTCAAAAAAAAAAAATTAAACTTTTTTTTTTAAATTCAAAAACATTTTTTTGAATATTTGATATAATTAAAAAATAAATCTCGTTTAAAATTTGTATATAAGAAAAATTATTTAAAACTGTTCAGCCGATAAAGAGAAAATGCAAAATTAAAAAAACCTTCTATGAGAAGTTTTGTTAATAGTTGCTATTTGTAAGTTTTTACATACATACAGAAAAAGTTTAATAAAAATCGTAGGAGCCGTTTTTTAAAAAAAAATATTTTTCTGAATGGTTTTTTTAACATTTGTGTTGAAGGTACCGTTATTTTTTCATAAAAGTAACAATTTTTCTTAAAATACTTTACAGAGTGTAAAAAAAAATCCTAAAATACTGAGTTTTATAAAAATTGACTATTTAGTTTTCATAATATTTGATTTTCAAAAAAAATTTTTTTGATATTTTCAACAGTACAAAAATGATTTTTTATAAAGCAAAATAAATTATTAACATTACTAAGTAACTTCTGTATAGAAAAATTGTTGAAATCTGAATAACCGTTTTGAAAAAAATTGAAAGTTGAAAAAGAATAGTTCGTTGGGAGGTACCATTAACAAGCATTTTGTGAAAAATGGTTTCCCATCCAAAGGTAGCTTTTACCAGAAGAATTTTATTGAATTTTTTTAAAAAGAAATGATTTTTAAACTTTCCAAAAAATTGTATGTCTGGTACCGTTATTTTTAGTTCTAAAAAAAATGAAAAATCGTACCGGCAGAATCACCAAAAACCACTATCTACTAAGTTTTAAGAAAATCGATCCAGCCGTTTTGGCTGTAATCGAACAGACTCTCCCTCTTTAGACCATTTTACAAAATTTCATTTTTCTCAAAAAAAAACTATTTTGAAAAAACAGCATCAAATTTCTTTTAGTTAAGGCTCCTTTTTGACGGAAAACGATTTTTCAAAAAACTTTTTTCAAAGAACGAAAGAATCGAAAAAGATTTTCTTCAAATAGTATTCTTGATTTCAATCATTTTTCCTTACCTACAGAAGCTTCTTAGCAATATATAAAAAACAAAATTTTAAATCAAATGGTTTGAAAACTTCATGGTCGATTTTGAAAAAAAATCGGTATTTAAGGTTTTTCTTTAAATCTTTCTAAGTATTTTAGGAACAAACAAACAGAATTTGTTCTTAATGGTTTTTTTAACGATATCTTTTTAATAATTTTTTTTTCAATATTCTAATCGTTAAGATTCGTTAGGAATCAAGTTTCGAAAAAATATACAAAACTATTTTCGAAATATTTTGAAATATTTTTGAAACAAAAAACATTAAATTAGATACTATTTAAGCTTTTTGAAAGTTTTTGATCAAAATCAAATTCAAGACCATAGAAAATTTAAAAAAAAAATGGTTTTGGTTTGGGAGTAACCATTTTTCCAAATCCCTGTAACCACTTTTGAGTTAAAAGCATGCCACGACGGTTCTAAGGAAAAATGAAATAAAAAGTGGGGGATGACCAAAAATGCTTGAGAAAATACAAATATGACACACACTTTTCTCGCCTTTCCTATTAATATAATAATAATTTTGTTTAAAATTTCGAACTCGATTTTTAAAATATGTACATATATTAAAACGGTTTTTGTATAGTAGGTTGTGTTATAATGCCATTAGTTTTTTATTTAAAAAAAATCTCATAATCTTAAGTTTAGTATCATAATTTTCAACAATTTTGAATTTTGAACGTAACAAAATTTCAAATTTTAAGATGAAAGGCCACGTACAAAGTCAAGATCTAGCATAACACCCTTTGTAAATGAACTAACTCTGGTGATTTTCAACCTCCCACTTCCGTCTCACTTATTTGCTAAGCTAGCCAAGAAGCCGTTTTCTTGGATTTCTCCATCAACCCGATATTATTGTTTTTCCTTTTCAAACAATTAAGTCATATCATTCAACAAAAACAATTATCTATTTAAAGTAAGTATAATTTGTCATTCTAAAAAGAGTGAAGTACAAAGTTTAAAAAATTTACGAGTACTTAAAGAAGACGTCAATATTATTCTTTGTTTCACTTCAAAGAATCTACACTTTTAAGTGCTCATGGGCAGCAGATGTTTTAATAAATTAAAAAAAAAAAAAATAACTAAGGCCTTCCTTTGAGTTATAACAGACCCCCTGATAGAATAAATACAATACACTTATAAGCTTCCTATCTTTAAGTGTTTACTTCTGAAATGCGCGCCTTCCTTATTTCCATATCTCACGCTAGCACATAAAAACCTAGAGAACTACTTCAAACAAAGAGGAGCAAATCGTTCCAATATGCGGCCCCGATTTGCGATTGTTTTTTTTTTTGTAATCTGCAAAGATTATACAAATACATACCCCATGAGGAGACCCAAAAAGGAAGACCCACAGGAAATTATAGTGATGGGCTACAACAATAATTATATTAGGTATATTTTCAAATCAGAAAATTGCATCTATTTGGGGATTATTATTTTTGCTGCTAGAGAGAGGGAAATGTTTGTTTTAAGTACCTTTGCACTCGAGCGAGCACAGAACTTAAGAACCTACAACGAAAGCCATCAAATGAACCAGAAACGAAACCGATTTGCCCCCAGAACTCATGATCTTCTTTTTGTTGTTTTTTCATTGCTGACTGATGGGATTCCACTTCGACTTGGGAAGAATTTAACGTAAGTGCAGTGAGTGGATCCATCAAAGTGGAAAATGACTCGTCTGTCCAAGGGAAGGCAACTCAGATGTGTCTAGGTTTCTTTTTTTTTGTTTTGTCTTTTTTTTTTTTGATGAAACAACGAAGACTGCTACGACGATTCTATCGGAATCGGAATCGTGTTCTGGTTCTGATTTTATGATTCTTGGCTTTTATAGTGTTGCAGACGAAGTTCTACTTGTTCTTCTGTTCTATGTATAATGTGCGGAAATGCTTCGATGAGCATGGTCGTCATATCGCGTCATCGTTAGGGGAGAAGGAAGGAATTTTACTTTTAATATGTAAGAATCAGAGGTATAATTCCAGTTTTTTTTAACAAGTTCCGAGTTGTGTTTTCAAAGGAGTTTGGGCTTTGCGATGGTCGTTCTACCAAAAAGTAAGCAGTAAACGTTCACGGCTGATATAGCGAAAAAAATATTCAAGGGTTTTTTAATAGATCATAAAATTCGATGTTTAACCATGTTGAAGAGTTTAGTTTGCAAGTAAGTTTACGGTAGGTGGGTCGCACTGGCTATGGATATGGTATGGCTACTCAATGTGGGAGCACGGAAAGGTTGTTTTTAGACGAGGTGATTGGTATCCTCTGTGATGGTTACTGCTATTTGATGTTCGTGTCTTGTTGCATTATAAAATGGTGAGGGAATCTTTTAAAATTGTTATTAAATCGCAAAATTATGATTAGCTATGTCGATGAAATGGATTTTATAAGTCTATAATTTGAGTTTTTTTATTTAACCCGGTGGAAGTAAGGAAGTAAAAAAAACTGCAATGCAACTTTATTAAGAAGGTCTATTGCTATTTATTTTGAAGCAGTCTCAAATCTACGGTAATTTTATTAAAAAACTAAAAGATGAGGTTGAATAAATAATGGAAAAATATAAATATAACTGTAAAGTAATTAAATAAATACAACTTTTCAACGAACAATATATTTTTATTTAATTTTTGATGCCAGGTCTTTTTATTTTAAAGAAAAGAAAAAAACTCACAACAAAGAACTATTACTTTACCGACAATTAAATTTATGTAGATAAATTTCTTGTATTTTTAGTACAATCAAAACCAAATTTACAATTGAAAAGAATTTCAATTCAATTCCACCATTCACTGGCAAAACCCGAATTACAAAATCAAATAAAAGACCACAGCTGTGTTTTTTTTCCAATTCAAATCGAATTGCGTGCAGTTATTTTTGCACTCTTAATTCATGTTGGCAGCAAACAGCCAATGAAGTTTCAACAAGTGTCATTGCATTGCAATCTTGGGTAAGAAAAAATAAATAAATAGTCACCCATATAGTAAGTACGAGTATCTTGCAAAGTGGAATGACCATTTTGACTTATGGCCTACAGAACTACCTCACCATCAGCAAAGAGACCAGATGTTTTTGTCCATATGTACTGCAATGATCTAAGAAATTCAATCTTGATATGCTTTGATCACCTACTACGAGTATATACTAAAGTAAGTTATGAATTTATAGGAAAAATTATGCTAAACAATGGCTTGTCTGCCAGTATTATTAAGTATCTAGAGTCACCTAAATTTCCTTTGCTAACTTTATAGGAAATAACAAACAAAAAAATTAAATGGCGCCCAACGTAGGATACTAATAGTAAGCTACGAATTAAAACAAATTTGTAAATCTTAGAAAAAAATTATTAAACAAATATAGTCAAGAAATAAAAAATAAATAACAATAATCTGCAACGAAAACCACCTTTAAATCAAACCATACTCTTCTGAATTTGATTTTGGCATGCTAAATCCGAATCCGAAGTCAAAATTGATCTAGCATATCACGTTTTTTGAGATATTTCAACACAAAAATGTCAAAAACCCGTTTTATGGGAACATTTGACGTCGAATTTCTTAACCATTTGCAAACTAAAGGGTTTTTCAACAGGGACGCTACAAAAGTAGAGCGACAGGGATATCAAACGACGCCATATTTCTTGCCGCTCTTTTGACATTTCTCTTCAGTAAGATGTGCCATTTCATGATGAAAAGATATACGAGCCAACAACGAGTCGAAATTATTAAAATTTTCTACCGAAATTCGGAGTCAGTGGCCTCAACGTTAAGAGCGCTTCGTCCAATTTATGGACGTCATAATCGTCCTGGCAGGTCAACAATTGAGCGTCTAGTGGAAAAATTTGAATCCACAGGCACAGTACAAAATGTTCCCGTGCCAGTAAGACAAAGAAGTGCCCGTAGTGTCGAGAATATTGTTGGCGCTGAGGCTTCAGTTGCAGAAAGCCCAAATGTGTCTCTCACACGTCGATCTCAAGCGTTGGGCATCTCTGTGACGTCGTTGTGGCGAATTTTGCGAAATCATCTTGGCCTACATCCTTACAGGATTAAATTGACGCAAGAACTGAAGCCGCTTGACCACCAGAAGCGTCGTATGTTCGGGAATTGGGCTTAGCAACAACTTGAAAATGATTCGGATTTTCATCGAAAAATCATCTTCAGCGATTAGGGTCATTTCTGGCTGAATGGCTTCGTCAATAAACAAAATATGCGGTATTGGTCAGGCAGCAATCCACACGTACTCCATGAGTCATCATTGCATCCCGAAAAAAATACGGTTTTGTGTTGTTTATGGGCCGGCGGCGTCATTGGGTCGTACTTCTTCCGTGATGATCAAGACCGGCACGTTACTGTGAATGGGGATCGCTACCGTTCAATGATAACCGAATATTTTTGGCCCCAATTGGATGATATGGACTTGGAAGACATGTGGTTCCAACAGGACGGCGCCACATGCCACACAGCGAATATCACAATCAATTTATTGTAAACCAAGTTTGGAGAGCGTGTTATCTCACGAAATAGTCCAGTCGCTTGGCCGCCTCGGTCGTGCGATTTGACGCTGTTAGATTATTTCCTGTGGGGCTACGTCAAGTCTATGGTCTATGCCAACAAGCCAGCGACGTTTGATGAACTTCGTACGAATATCGAACGTGAAATTGCAGCAGTATCGGCCGATTTATGCTTGGAAACCGTCGAAAATTGGGTTCAGCGTCCGGTCTTCTGCAAGCGTGCCCGTGGTGGCCATGCAAAAGAAATCGAGTTCCATACATAATGGTATCGAACGTACTTTTACAGGAATAAAGAATTTCATTGATATCCAAAACTGTGTTCGTTTTATTTATTGAAAAACTTTTGTAGCGCTCTTATTGAAAAACCCGATACTTGATTTTATGAATAATAATCCACTATTTCGCAAATCAGATGAATCTTGTTAACAGTGTAAATCATACAAACTACAGAATTTTGAAATTTCTGCAGTTTTTCTAAATGAACTCTTTAAAATGTGAGGAAACATTGATAAATATAAATAAATCTGGTTTCATGTGAAAGGTAATATTATGTGAAACAAGTCCTCCAAATTTGAGCTGAATGGTTTAATTTTTCTACCAGGTTAATCTTATCTTATTTTTTTCAAAAATCAATTAAAAAACTGCACGTGTTAACATTATTCTAAAACCAGATTTCGATTTACATAAGTCAAATCTCTCATAATTTAAAAAAAATATTTTAGGGCGAAAAAAAGTTAACTTTTGCAGACCAGTGTAATTACACAAACAAGAAGCAATCCAAATAAGCCCAGAGAACAAATTTCAGGGAAAAAAACCATAAATCAGATTGTTGAGGATATAGTTCCAGTTAAATGTAGATTACTTTATAATAAATAACCACAAGGAAATACAAACAAATGAGTTGATGACGCCCAACGTGGGCCAATAGTAGGTGAAGCTACAAATTAAAAGAAAATATATTTGTTAAATCTAAGAGAAAAATTAAATCAAATAAAAGAAAGACTTGGTTTCATAAATCAACCCAAAGAACCGATTTAAGAAGAAACAATTACTAAGATCATTTTATAAACTTTTAATTTTTTCTTATTTTCTCGATAATTGTGTATCATTAAGCAAAACGGTCTCAAAACAGAAATTATATTTTTGTTGAAAAAAAGATTAGAATTTGTGTAGTAAGAGTAGGTCATTTAATAAGCTTTTGTCTATCAAGACAATATTTCTATGTTGGAGTTCATAAATTACTTTAGATTAAGGTTTTTAATCCTAATCGCAAGAGAAAGGCTAATTCTAATCCAATCAAAACTAACAAAACAAATTTACTTTCTTACCTTAGACCTTAAAACTTTGAGTTCAGAGAGTCAGTTCTCAAGTGTTTAGTGAAAGTACATTTAATAAATTTGTATTTGTAATCTGGAATCTGCTCAATAAATACTAGAAAAATAAGCAAGTGTATGCAACTCAGACTATGTTCCCTATATTTTTGTATGCCACACTACATCTGCAGATGCATGATACAAGTAAAATATTTTAACCAACAAACAAATAAAATATAAAACCATTGCCATTATTTCAAAACTACCTAGGTAGCTACTTAAAAAAATATAAACTTCTTCCGTTGTTCTATGATGATTTTACTTTAACACTTTTGTAAAATAAAAATTAAAATTACCTTTAATGGATATGGACTTGACGGAAGACGTCAGACACACATAAGATTCTTAATCTTTCCATGTGAATTTCCAGCCTAGTATAATAGTTAATTGTAATTGTTTTTATGTTTCTATAATTTATGAAAAAAAAACTAATTTGCATGGGAGATTCTCCAAGACTTTTCCATTTATATCTCGATTTTAACTTATAAGGTCATTGTTCTGGCAGTTCCTCCAATGACCCAATACCTATGGGGACTAGAGGCTAGTGGTATTATATAGTTTCAACTACACACAGAAAACTTGGCCAAGACTAAAAAAAAAAAAAAAAACCTCATTTTTTTTGGGAAAATTATAATTCAGAACGATTTGGTCAAACTCATTAGTTAATTGGGCTTAGATGGTTGGCAACCACCTTGCCAAGAGGAAGGGCTATAGAACTATAGAGTAGCAAGGAAACTGAGGAGATGATGGTGTTGCTATTAAGAGAGATGAAATAAAAAAAAATGAAGGTTACTCGTAGCTGCAAGAGGTGTGTGCCATTGTTTTGAAAGGTTTAAATACCTGATGTAACTTTTTTTGAAATTGCTATTATTAGCCAAAATTATAAAGTTTACATTGAAAACCTATTAGTTTATAATTTGTAGGTATATATATTTGGAACTGAACCAATTTTTGGGAAACACTATTCATGTAAATTTTAAATTATTGGTTTTGTAAAATAGTGGTAAACTTTTAGTGCTTTTCCAAGTAGAGGAGAACGTGAAAAAGACTTAAAGTTTATCTACGTTTGGAAGATCTAAAATTCTACATATACGTATATGTTCAACTAACTTCTTTATTTAAGATGTAGTAAGAACTCTAAAAGAAAAGGGCTTATGATTTTATATGCCCTGCATTCAGATTGGAAGTAGATTTTCATAAATTGCTAATTTAAGCTGACTTGGAGCTCAATTATAAAAATGTATTTCAAAGAGAAAAAATTATGTATGACCAACTTGAACAAAAATACATTTTCAATTTCTGTTCAAATTTTGTCTTTATTTTTAACCCGGCAGACGGCAACGCCAAAGCCGCAATTTTTGTAATTTTAGTATTAATTATCAATTAATCATAATTTTTGTTAAAAATAAAAATCTAATCTAAATCTAATCTAAGCATTTTCAATTTCTGACTAGAAGCAAATGCAAATGACACCTTCGACGTTTCTATATTTGTAGAAATATAAAACAAACTACCTCATTATTTGATCCTTAAAAAAAGCTGGAAGACAACTTGAAAACGCTATTAATTCGTCCTGAAATTATTTGAGTGTTTACTCACTTTTGACATTATACCAATCTTTCTATGCTATTTTGTAGTTTATGGCTTGAGATTTAAGAGAAAAACTAAATCTTGACTTCAAGATTTAGATTTATATTGTTCTGAATTGCTCCGAAGAGCACAAAAATAAATTTTTTTTTTTCATGTCAAAAAATGTGCCTATTGACAACATTAGTTTGATTTTGAAAGTTGAAAACTTAACCACGATCAACTACAAGATTAAAGCGCACTTCTACATTTTCTAACTCGTTTCAATGCAACTATATGATACACATTGTCGGAGAGACTTTTCTTGATTACTGTCGTGAAATTTAAGTAACTTTCAAAAACCTAAGCAAACCTAAAAATATATTTTCTTAAATGTTATGAAGCTTAACTTTTCTGTGGAATTTTAGCTAACCCTCCTTATTGCAAATTTAAAAAAAAAAACCTATACATAATGTAATTTTAAGGCAAGTTTGGTTTTTGAAAATTTTAAGAAAAAAATGTTACTAAAATTTTTGGTGAATACATTTCCTAATATCTTTATTTTTCACAGAGCAATTTCTATTTTTAACCAAAAACAATTGAGTTTATGCCTCAATTCAGCGTTATTTTACTTCAGTAAAGCTATATAAAGTCAAATTTTAAGACTCAGCGTTATTTCGAGCGGTGTTACTTCACGCCACCTCTGTGTTATTTTACGCCACCCCTCACTAGTCCGATCACTTTGAGAAAAAAATTGAATTTTACATTGGTGTAAAATGATTAAAATCATGTGAAATAGCTCAGAAAGTGGCCTTTACAAAATTTACTTTCAACAGTTTACTACCTGAAAAGAATAGGAGACGGAGCTGGAATAGATGTCAAGGGCAACCCCAGGTTTCAAAAAACACAGAATCGGCTCGTCAGGGTAGGTTCAGGTTGTTCAAAAAACGCTTTAGGACTACCCCAGGGTGACTTGATGGCTCAACGAATAAACCTAGTGCGTTCGAAATTGGACTCAAGGGTAAATTGATGTGCATTCCAAAAAAAAAAAAAACGGGTATACGTTGGAATTGTTTAAGGAGAGGAATGCAACTGGTTTTTATCACTAGACGGCACTGAGTTTTTAAAGCATTAAATTCAATGCGATTTTTATTGCCCACTGGACAATATAATATGGAGATCAGAAATAAATGAGCTTTACATACATTTCCGTTCAAGTTCCACATCACAAGAACAAGGAAGTAAATCTTGAAGAAAATATGAAAAGCAAAGGGTAATGTCATCTGCAAAGCAACTTAATGAGTTAGAAGTTTCTGGCGGAACATCATTTACAAAAATTAGTAAGAGACACATAGAAAAAAGGGAGAAGATTCCCTCTCTTAAGAACAGACAAATAATGCTGTTTAACATCCACTCAGAAAGAGACCAGAAGAGTGAACAGATGGAAAAACTTATGCTGGCTCCGTCAGCGTTGAAGAACACTTCTTCAAAACAATGGGAAGGCTACCATCCTTACCAGCGGATTTGTGGGCTCTTAGGGCTCTTGCAACTGCACGGTCTTTACTACTGATAATTCATTAATCATTCAATTCAGCTTCAAATTAAGAGCAAACTGTGAGCAAATTGGCTGTTTCTATTGAGCTAACATAAGGAATTTGTTATGGAAGACCAGTGAGAAGATGAGGTTGTAATTCTAATGTTTTATAAAAAATACCAAAAATGTGTACTACTTTTGGGGCGTTGTAGTATTTTTGCTTAAATTCCTGGTTCGTTGAATATGACCATTTTATGTCTTTTCTTTGCTTGTTTATACTTGTTCCAGTTTTACTCAGTAGGGTTGAATTTATTACATCAGAAGCATTTTTGTCTAACTTTGATAACCTCTTTACGGGCTCAGTTAAAATCATGTGTTCTGTTTCGGTTTGATTGATTTTATCCTGTGCGGTATAATTTTTTTCATTCCTAATAGAATCAATTTTGTAATCATATCTGCACTATCCAGGAAACATAGTGATCAGTTTAAGAGTTTCTGAAAAAATAGTGAGACTGTTCTATTTGGCTTTCACGTATTGTCAAATGGTTCTTCTAAGAATTTTTTATTAATTGAATTTCCGTACGGACGAGAAACGGTCACATTTGAAAATGTTACAATTTAGTCTGATATGCTCGGAGGTGGCACTAATTGTGTTCTTATCAGGGTTAACCTAAAATGTAACTTTTTCTAACCAAAGCAACCTTATAAAAAGCTTGTCCGACCACTTGTCCGACCAATTTTTTTTTTTAAAGTTTCAAAGAAAGCTATTCAATTGGCATCGCGATTTCAATAACTGGTAAAGTGACGATGGTGGCGATTTTTGTCATACCTAAAACAGAATAACTCATAAACTGTTTACATAATCGAAAACACAGTTTTTACGCACAACGAACATTAAGGTGGTTGTTAAAAAAAGTCATCTTGAATGAACCTAAATCGACTCTAAATGAAGTAAAAAAATTCTCTAAATTTTTCAGATTTTTATTTTCAACAACCTCTTAAGTCGCTTAGGGGTTAACTCAATTTCGCTTTATTGATTTTTACATATACGAGGTGATTCGCATAAAATTTGCCAAAAATTCAGAGCATGAAGGTTGGAAGTAGATAAGAAAAAAATCCATAAGATGGGGTAATATTCCCCCCCCCCCCTCTGAAGGGAAGGAGAAATTTTATAAAAAAAAGTTAGATTAAATAGAAAAAATAAATTTAAAACCAACGGCAATACTTACAGTATTGTTTTATAGCTTTTTGAAAAGCCAAAAATTCATTCTAATGATTTCTTTTAAAAAATTTATAGAATTACATAAAAAATTACAAAAAATTACATACAAATTTATATTATATAAAAATAAATAAATAAATTTAGTGGCGCAACAGCTCATGGAGAACCAAGGCCTAGTGTAGTCAACTCTCAACTATTCCTGTGTGCGTGTTGTTGGGAGGAATGGATGGGACCTACAATTTTTTGCCGAATCCAAATGGCTAGATGAGAAGCATGACAAGTATACTCTTGGGGGATTTGTTGGTCCCTCGGAAGAGGCAGTACCTCGAAAAAAAAACATTTTTGTTTTTAGGTTGCACTGGCCGGGAATCGAACCCAGACCTTTGACATGACAGTCCCACGCACTAACTATTTTGCCACGAGGTTCTACATACTTATATAGAAACAAATTAATTGCAAAACGACGGCAACACTTACAATATTATTTTTATTTTTTTGAAAGCCAAAAGTCCATTCCTGTGATTTATTTTTGAGTTAAGTTTTTTTGAAGAACAATTTTGGCAAACAATTGTTTCAAATCGACATTTTAAAGAAAAAATTCAATTTGTTATTTTAAATTTTTTCATTTAAAAACACTTTTTTTGAACATGTTCAGCAAAAATTCTTTTCAATTAAATTAAAAATTAAAAATTGCTATTTTTTCAAACTGTTGATAACAAACGATTGTTTGCCGAAACAATTCTTCAAAAATAAACTAAATTCGAAAATATAAGATATTTTGGCTTTCAAAAAAGCTGCAAAACAATACTGTAAGTGTTGACGTTGTTTTAAAATAATTTCTTTTCCATATAATGTTTTTTATTTATAAAATTGCTCCTCCTGCCTAAGCGGTGGTAAATATTACCCCCTTCCGATGGGATCTTTTTCTTATCTACCCCCAACTTTATATGCTCTGAATTTTTGGGTACATTTTACGTGAATCCGCTAGAATGCAAAAAAAAAGTAAATCATATTAACCCCTTCAGCTATTAAAACTGAATTAAATCCATATTCAAAAACTTAACAAAAAAAAAAACATTAATGTACATAACTCCTAACAAACACGTACATTTTTTTCTAGTAGGGATAATTTCTAAAATATTATTGGGTTTTTTAATCGTGGCAACTCATATATCAAGAAGTCAAGAAATTGATCAGCCTTAGAAAATTTGTAATCAAGCCTTAAAGTTTCTCAAGCTCACACAAGGAGGATTTTTGGCACCACATTTGTGTGGTAAAAATCATTACATCTATATCCTCATAAAAGATCAACTATTTTCTTCAGTAAGTATATAGCCATAGATTTTTGTATGAATTTTCAATGCTTTTCAAGGTAACGGACAACATTTTTGTAGCTCATTTAGGTCAGTTAAAAAAATATGCCATCTATTTAGCCAATAATTGGTGCTAATTATTAAACCAGAATTTTAGTTTATGAATTTCTAGTTTTTTTTTTTAAGTTTACAGAAAAATTCATTAAAAAAAAATCTTGATTGAACGATTATGAAATTAAATTAGGCTTTTATTCTTAGATGACGAAGTTGTCAAAAAATAATTTATGCTTACTTTGAAGGTATTTATTTAAAAAAAAAAATATTTTAACAATTTTTCTATACGAGCAAATAATTAAAAGATATTTCTAAAAAGGTGTAAAGTATTGAAAAAATAGGTTTATCTCAAACAAGTCATAAAAAAGTGACATGCTAGAGCAATTTCAAGACACACATCACATCAAAGACCATCAGAAAAGTATATCTTGTTTCTTTTTATAGACAAAAATTAAAAATGTTCACATAAAGCAGCTATCTAGTGCTTTCGATTGGATTTTCGAAAACAGTTAAAATACGTTAATTTTTAACTTGCGTTTGAGTCCAAATGAATTGTCACAGAAAAAAAACTTAGATAGAGATTTATTGAAAATTGTGTTCAATGGTACTTTAATGTTATTTTCGAATAATTGGTAGCTTTCGAGCCATTAGTGAAAAACTAAAAAAAAAATGTTTTTTTTTAAAACATCATTTTCTGCATTTTTGTTTCCATGTTTAGTAGCAAACCTCAGATTCGTATTAAGCATCCCAAAAAACATAAAAGACGGACAAAATCAAAACTACCCCACAATTTGCATAGTAAAAATACAATATGATTGGACTACATAACAAAATCTAAAAATCATAGATTTTCCGAATATTACACAGGTTTACATAATATCTGTGGACTTTTTGACACATTGAAACAAAACTGTTTTTGAGCATAATTTTGTACGCTGATCTAATATCTGTTATTCGTTTTTCACCACCAGCTAAAGTTGTCAACATATTTTGGATAAATAAACCAACAAATCGCATTTTTTCTTTAAAGTAACTACAAAAAAATTCTTTTTCAAATTAAAAGTAAATCGGAACAGATGTATAAAAATAACATGAAAGGGATCAATATTAAAAATTTGTTAAATGGTTTACTATCAGAATGTTCTTAATAAGAATTCAATCACATAATTATACGTAAACGTACATACTCGTAGACAAATTTCTTAAATACACTCAAATCAAACCAATATTCCATTACATTAAAAGAAGTTGCCATTTAAACAATCAAATAAATAGCAACAATGTTAAATAATACATCAGTTATTAGGTCATATTTGTTGGTTAGATGCGACTTTCTGAATTAGAGCATAGCCATGAATGTCATATCAATAAATATAAGATAGAAATATATTATTGTCGCATGTCAAGTTCGCATGATTGTTTCACAAAATAAGGAAATTAACTTTTTTTTTTATATATTTTTGCTCCAGACTTTGACCTATTTTCATTTTGTATAAGAACCTTTGTTTCAATGCGGAATAACCTTAAGCTTATTATATTTATTATTTCCATCCAAAATCAGACCGTGACTTAAAATAATTTAAACGTTTTTATTGATTAAGAGCTTATAATGTGATTGTGTCTTAATATACAATACACTGTGATAGCTTATTTTCTCACGTAAGATTAACAACTTTTAGTTAATTTTTCATATTTAAAAAATATATGAAAAAAAAGATAAAACAGTCACGTAAAATAAGAACGAAAATTCAAGACAAAAGTATCTTTCTTATCTTTTTTTTGTGTATTGTTTAGAAATTGTTTCAAAAAAAAGTAACTAAACAAAATGTATTTCACTTCGTTTTATGGATTTTTATGTTCTTTATTTTTTCATTTGGTATTAATGTAAATGAAAGTAAAAGTTTTCCACAAAGAAGAAAAATCACAAAACATAGACACAAAAAAACCAATAGACAAGTATAGTGTAAAATATGCAAAATAGGAAGACATTAATAGTCGTACATCATATTAGTTAATTAATGCATACATTTCTAACAGTTTTCTTTTTTTCCTCTGAAATATTTTCAGAAGAAATATCATAAAAGTACATCTCTTTTGTTTGTGCATCTTTTTTAAATTTTTTTTTTTTTTTTGTATGTCGGCTTTGTTTTAAACAAGAGATAAAAACTGTGGAAAGTGTTTTATTGTTAAAAATATCTACAACAAATAATATTCCTCCTACATGCAACTATTTGGTGTACATAATTTGCTATCAAAATGACTTCCGGTATGAGTATTTTTATTGATAAATTTGCATTTATTTTAAAAATAACTTTACAGATATCAATTTTTACATGGAGTTTTGAATCCAATCGTTAAATGATCTCTATTTTGAACATGATTTTAAAATGGTTAACATTTGACAAACCGAGGAAAAGTTTAACATTGTTTGTCTATAAGTGAAGTTCTTCATGAAGAAATGAAGGTATAAGCTCAGAAGTTCAAGTTTAAGACTATAATGGGGTAAAGTGAACACACTATCTCTAGTCCAGTAAATAGAAAAATCTTATCATTTTATCGAATGGAAAAAAATAGTGGCAAGCTGAAATTTGCAGGTCATTGCAAGGATAGGTAAGCAACTTAAATCTTAGTTGGTGACCTCCTATCCCTCGCAGGGGCGGTGCCACGCCCACTTTTCTTCGACTTTGGTTTATTAAAAAATGGCACCGATATGAATACAATTTTTATAATTTGTTACAATGACCAGAGAAAAAATTTAAAAAATTGTAAAATTAAAATCCACCCACAGCCACACCCATTTTTCTTATTCCTTTGCTTTTTGGAAACGGCTTCAGCGATTTCCATGAAATTTCCATAGTTAGTTCTTATTGATGAGAAAAATATTGGAAAATTACTTTAAATAAAACCCGCCCACTGTCACACCCACTTTTCCTTTTCCTTTGTTTCTCGAGAACGGCTCCAACGATTTCCACGAAACTTTCAGAATTTGTTGTAATGGAAGAGAAAAAAATTAGCAAATAGGTTTTACGATTTCAAATAAAAAATGAAAGCCCAACTCAGGCTTTAAAAACTTAAGTTCTTTTTTTTTGTAGCGTAAGGAACTATTTTTAATTTCTCTGACCTTAGGATTTCTTATATCATTACAGCTCCTAAAAAACAGGATACCAGCCGAGAGCTTTATTCCCAACATTTACAAAACCGCTGGTCAAGTAAGATTTCCTAGTTGCTAAGGTTAGAAAATGCAGTTTTCGGGTTGCATTTTCGACTAAGTATACCTTTCACATAAGGAACTTCTATCAATTGGATATCAAATGAATGCTAAGATTGTCTTCTATACTTAACTGATGGTCAGTCAGAGTTTTGAAGGTTTTTGCTTCGAATCCGATCGCCTCCCAGGCTATAAATCACAAATAATTATTAGTTTTTTAGTTTTATGAAATAGGCCCCTGATATACAAAATAAATAATGAAGCCAAATTTTAGTTTCCGTAGACTAAAATTTAATATTTTGAGAGAAACTAAACTGAAAAAAGTGTTTATGCTATTAAAGAGCTCAAATTTTATATATGAACGTTTAAAACATTGTCTGCCTTATTTATTAGATTTTTAGGCGGTTGATAAGTTAGACAGCTTTTTAAAAGTCGTTAACAGTTGGAAATATGCCTTATTTAATTAAATAAAACGTCAATTTAGACAAATCTTAGACAGCCAATGCCGTTGTTCAAGTTAGAAAACATTACGACAACAGTAAATAAAGTTTATTAATAACTTTTTGGAGTTTATAAATACGACTGTATGTATCTATAAGAGTAGTTATTTTTCGCAAATTAAAGTAAATTATTGAAATTTCGTCTAAATCTTTAGAGCTGTTTCTGGGGAATAAAGAATAATGTAGACATGATGGCAGGGGTGGATTTTACTGAAAAACTTTTAAAAATATTCATTCAATTAGTTTGAGCCATTCAATAGAAATAAATATTTCGATACAGAAAGCGTGGGAAAGAAAGAAAGTTTTTTGCAAATAGTAGGAGGCGTTTCCGAGACATAAGGGAATAAGAAAAGTGGGCGTGGTAGTGGCCGTATTTTACAAAAACTATTTTTATCTCTTCCATAAAAACAAACTCTGAAAATTTCGTGGAAATCGTTGGAGCCGTTTCCTAAAAATAAAGAAATAAGAGAATTGGGCGAGTTATGTATAAGACACATTCCTCCCTATCATTAATGGATATCCGGTTGGCAGATACCTTTAATTCTCTATATATGGGAAATCTTCTCCCACACTATAATTCATAGTTTGCACATTCCTTCACGGAGCAGACTGTAATATGAATATCTTTTTAATGTTTGGTCATTTTTGCTGACCTAACATAATAACCAATGCATCTGCTAAGGTATCTTGAAAATTTTCTCGGGGAGTTGATTTGAAACCGCAGAACGGTGAAGACGTGTTTCGATTTTGATAATAAACAAAGGTTAAGTAAACTAATTTGTGTTTGTGTTTTCATTTTTTTTTTTAACTAATCGGTACGTAAAAACACATTAATGGCGTGGTAGTAGGCGGATTTCACCAAAACCAATTTGCCAATTTTTTTCGCGTGGCACCGCCCCTGTAAGGGGTAGGAGCGGTCACCAACTTAGATTTAAGTTGTATACCTACCTTCGAAACGACCTGCAAAATTTTTCCATTTACAATTCTTATTTTACTGTACTAAATCTAAATTTAGCAATCATAAGGTAAGACAGGTAAAAGGAGTGGTAAGTGAAAGGACTGTAAGGTAGTGACTATGTCTTTTCTGAACGTTCCTCAGCCCTGAACGTATGTAGTAGAGATATTGCCCGTAGTTCCGGGAAAAAGAATTTTACTAGAGCAACTCTTCTAGCCTGTGTATTATCAAGTATTTTTGGAACAAAGACCTTTTCTTCGTTTTTTTTTAACACCGCATTTGGTTATACTGGGGTAGTCCCTTTTGAATCGATTTGTTCGAATCATTGCCCGTGGTGGCGGCTCTATTTGTCTTGATCTCCTGGTCTCCTTCTGATCATTTATTTTGAGTCGCCAAAGTTCAATTCAAGTGGTCAAGGAAAAATCTTTAACGACTTATCTGCTGACTTATCTTAAAATTTTTTTTCAAAGTTGTTAACATATGTATTTTGCAATTTAAAACCTTAAGTGCGTAAAAATATAATTGTTGTTGTAGCTAAAAGAACATTTTTATACGAGTATGTTTGTTAACATCTTAAATATCAATTTCACAATTGAACTTCAATGAATGTGTGCTTGAGGCAAGACCCTAATCGATTATATTTTCTAAACAACAACAACCACAATAACAAATAATCAACTTTAATTACCTACTGGTGGTTGTTATAAAGCCTAAGCCATTAGAACATAAATATTTTTATAAATGATGGGAAATTCTTTTTGCATTTATCATGAATATTCTCCTAAGATATCTGATTCTTTTTTTAAATTTAAGAATTTTAAATAATAATGAAAAGTGATTGGGTATTTTAAGCTTTCAAAACTAAATTAATATATTTTAATCAATAAACCGCATGTTATTTTTATTAGTTTTGAAGACAGAGAACAGATAAACAACAAATACAGTCAAATACGATTTTGTGAACGACGTATTACACTCTCTCGGAAATAAAGCATACAGTTTTCTGAAACCTCGTTGACTAAAATTGTCCTCTTAAAAAGATTTTTACACTTTTTTTTACTAACCACAACAGATCGGTGGTTAAATATTTCAATTTTAAATTGAAAAAAAAATGTATTTTCTTATCCTTCCGAGGTGTTTCAGTTAAGCTAGGTCGATTGTAATACGCAAGGTCAGTTTTGCATTGCTTATATTTTAAAAATACAAATAAATTATTTTATTTTAAACTATTCATAGAATTCTGTAAATAGTTTAAAGTTTTTGATATACAAATGCGAGTGTTTTTAATTAATTTGTTTGGCCTCAAATGAGCTGTGTGTACCTACCTACGTTAAGGTAAATATAGCCGCACCCCAGGAATGAGTGCTCCCTCTTTTATTTGCACAAAACTATATATGACAAACATCCGCAGTTTTATCATGTTTTATTTTTGAACTAAGTATTTATTTCTTCCAATAAAATCAAATAAAATACAATATCAACATAAATAAACGAAAATAATCAATATTGATTGAAATATACAGTGCGATTTATTGGCTTAGGTACATCGAAGTAATATCGATTTTTTTCTTAGATATTTATTGTTACAGACATATTCATTAGAATTTTATTAAATATCTTCTCAATGGGTTAATATTTATGTAGTGTACTGTCCCATTTCAAGGCTCTATTCAACTTTGCATAAATCTTTATTCATCAAAATAAGAAATATCCTTATTCTACTTTGAAACGCGTTAATAATATTGTTGGTATTTTAACTTTACGCAGTTTCTTAAATGTGTTTATGAATGAGGTTCTTTTTGTTTTAAAAAATAAGCCTTTAATGATTACTTTCTGTGTTACTAAAAAAATAATTTTTGTTAATTATGTTCGTACATACACAAACCATCCACTTTAAAATAATTAATCTCAGAAAATTTAAATTGACTGAATTTAATCCTTAGAAACAGAATCAAAATGACAATGAATTTAGTCCCAAATACATTAAAGAAACAAATAACGAATTTCTTTTTGAATATCCCTAATTAAATTAACCGCACTGTATAATGAACAAATACAAGAAAATTGCCAACTGAGAGAGAACAAAACAATGATTTGCGCTTTATTTCGGATTAAAAGATAACCAAATTCAATTTGTGGAAACCGACAATGGGACGTTTCGATAATAATATAGGGGTACAGCCAAATACACTACTGTATATATCCAAAGATAAACAAAGTCATACGAATACAAAATCTTTCAAATAAAATTGTTTAAATTGTACCTATACGTATTTACATATATTGACTACTGATATGTGAGCATTTTGTTTGTGTGGAATGTTTTATCAGTAGAAGGACATGTGTTTTTTTTTTATTGTGTTTAATTCTGAAACCAATCTAGGGGTTATCTTTTCGAATCGAATTTTTGCCTTTTCGACATATTTTTTTATGTCTGAACATTATAAGTTGAAAAAATAATGATTAAACATTTATTGACCTCAGATGACTGCAAAAATGAAAAACAGAGATAAATATGTCGGTAATCGTATTATTATTATACAATACCGGATCGACCATACATAGGAGTATAAAGGTAGTTCCCCTGGGCAGAATTTTTGTTACTGTGGTAGTTTTTTGAAGAATTTTTAAATTTCATATTTATCGGTGGAACTAAATTACATACAACAATATTATAGCACTAAGATCTAACTCTAGAAAATGTTTAAGGCAGCTCAACTTCAACAACACTATACATTTCAGCTAACAGCTATAGCTTCAAATTGTAGTGTTCTGTTCTTTTTTGTACTTTTTAACTTTCACAATATTTACAATACGAAATACAGCTTTTCCCATAGTTAAATAGTTCTTTTGTTAACAATTTTAAGTAAAAATTAAAGCTTTTCTGAAAAACTATAGTTTCGGGTATATGCGGGTTTAATTTATTTGTAGGATTAACTTATTCAAAGTTAAGTCAGCACAGCAAAACTGGTCTTTAGTAGCAAAAAACTTTAGGTCAGAATAATGGTACTAAATTTCGAAATTAAAAAAAAGTAATCTTATCTTATTATTACTTTAAACGAGCTAAACTTGTATAACACATTAGGGTAGTCCTTGTATTGGATTTTTTTTAATTTCAAGATGGATAAGCATCAAATTGCTCTACATGAAAATAAAATTCAAATTTTTCAGATTTTTATTTCACCACTCTGGTCTCCCTTTTTTCACTTTAACGTAGGTACTAGTTATGAGGTTGGGGTGATTCTTATAAAACGCAAAAAAAATAATCTGAGGGTATTGATTTAGAAGAAAAGAAAATCGTATAGGAAAACAGAAAACAAATATTTAATACAAAAAAGGGAATACTTACGATGCCACGACTTAAGTTGTTTTGAAGCCACGTTTCTATTCTATATTTAATTAATAAAATTTGTATTTTAAGTAATTTTTGAAAAATAATTTTAGTCTTAAAAAAATGTTTGTTTTTTTTTAATTTATAAGTTTGAAAATTATTTTTTCAAGAACTGTTTTTAATATAAATTTTAATTAGAAAGTAAATTATAGAATGGATTTGTGGCTTTAGGAATAAGTATAGCCCGGTATTGTAATGCTGTTTTTGATTGGATTTTCGGAATGTTCTACTCCTTTTTGAATCCAATCAAATATGAAAACATCATGTTGTCAAAATTACACACACACTTCTGAATGACGCCATTTTACAAAATGACTTCTTCAAAAATTTATCAAATGTGTGTTCCAAATCTACTCCTTCTTGAAATCGGGAACATAAAAAGACTCCGAAAACATTACTCGGAACAGCCAATCAAAGACTTTTGGAGTAGTAGGAATCAAAAAGGAGTGGAAAAGGAGTACGCCGAACGTCTAATCGAAAACGACATATAAGTATTCCAGATTTTTTTAAATAACTTTTTCTGTTTTGAGGCAAATTTCTAGAAAATAACCCCTCTCGTCTGAACGGGTGGAAATAGACACCCCTCCGATACAATTTTTTTCTCACCTGAATCTGATCTATACATTCAAATTTTTGTTACGTGGTATAAAAAACCGTTACCCTATAAGTGGTACCTTAAAGAGAAAATAAAGAGACCAGGGGGTGAAATAAAAATCTGAAAATATTAGAGAAATAGTTTTTCAATGTTTTGAATCGAATGAGGGCTATCCAAGAATATGTCCAATTTAAGGACCCTAATATATGTACATATATATGAGGTCATGAAGGCAAAAGTGGTGTAGGTGTCACCCATTTTTGGTATTTTTCATATTTTTGTCTCGTTTTGTTACATTTAAACATCAAAAGTCATCAAAGCCAACATTTAATAAATTCTTAAATAAGTAAACTTTTTTAAAAATATGACTTATCTTCCTTGAATTGCCAAACTAAATTAAAGATGAAAAATATGATAAAAAGTTTGTCAATTTTTTTAGGAAGAAATAGAGTATATTTGTTTAAAGAGAGGATTAATAAAAAGTACGGTTCAAAAAAAAAAAATATATAATTTTTTTTTAAATTTAAAACATGTATTTTTTATTCTTTTTATTGAAAATAAAATTTGTTTGTTGTTTTAAAAAAATTATATGAGTCTTAACATTGTTACTCTACGTTCATAAAAATTATAACCTTATTTTTAGCCATATTCTTCTTTTCTTACCACTTAACATTCATGAAAAAAATGCTGAAATAGCAAGAACATTGGAACATAGAGTAATAGTATATAGCGACAAAATTAAATAAATAAGTTCGTCAATACATTTTTGAAAAGAAATTGTTGTTTTTCTTCAGTATTTTTTTTTAATAAACTCTGAGTTGTTTAGTCATTTGCCCTGCAGTTCTTTTAAAATGAATTGGCCCTTCGCGATCTTTTCACGACCGGTGTCATTATTTTCATCAGTCTTTTTAATCAAAAGTTTTCTAGACAAAAAACATAACAATCAAAAGAAGTAAAAAAAAAAAACAAAAATACTTTGCACCTTCAACAACTTTTCACATTAGCTGTGTTCTATTATCTTCTATTGAGATCCGAATCTAGATCTGAATGTTCTTTCAACACGTCATATAAATACAAAATAGTGAGAAATTCTCAAAATTGTTTTTGCAACACATTCGTGTCAAAAGTTAATCCAGATCCAGATCCGGATCCCAAGAAGATAATAAAACACAAAGTTTTTGACAGTTTTGGGTGGGTTCAGAAACATTTGAGTGATAGGATTGGTTCACATTAACCGGTTTTTATTAAACCTATACATTATACAAAAATTTAATATTTTGTGAACACAGGTAGATGGATGGTGTGAAATTAAAAATTTCATAAAATCCAATTGAAAATACTAACACTTTATTAAAAAAATATTTGAAGAAAGAAGATAATTGAGAAAAAAATAGTTTTAGTAAAAAAAAGAGTATTTAAATGTACTCTATTAGAGTCATAGAAGATCATAGAGTACGCTTTTATGAAATAGAGTACAATACTCTATTTTAGAGTACAGTTGGCAACCCTATTTACAACACTTTTTTACTCACAGCCTCATATATACTCGTACGTTAAAATATAAAAATTGAGTTTTGCAAAATCCACGTCCATTTTCTTAAACGAATATACAACTTTGGCTGAAATTTGCAGTGTTTTTTTCAATGTAAGAGAAAAAATATAAAAATAAAAAAAGACGCCCACTTTTTTTTAATATCTACAAAACGGATATAATGATTTAGTTGAAATGTTCAGAGTATGTTTTAATGAACGAGTAAAATACAATTTTTTTTTAAATCCACCCACTGCCACACCTTCTATTTTTGTTATCTAAAAATTTAGGTTAAATCTTCAAAGATAATTTCAATGTATGGAAAAAAAATAAAAATTAAATTTCGTAAAATTGGCCCACTACCACTACCACACCCACTTTTTTCTTAAAAACAGCTCAAATGAGTTGGATACAATTATCAAAGTTTGTTCTTAGGTATGTAAAATTCGCACACTGCCACGCCCACTTTTCTAAGTTCATGATTTATGGAAAAAGGCTTTATTTGCTCTATCTCTCGGGATTCACTTAAATAATTTGAATAATATTTTCAGAGATTATCTACTATTATGAAAAGAAAAAAACAATTTTAGGGATATCCGCCAAGTGCGACGTCTACGTTATTAACTCGAATCAGGAAAATAGTTAAAAATACAATTTTTAGACAAAATAATTGTTCAATTTCATTTTTACAAATTTTTGTTTGACTATTTATATCATTGATTTGTTAAGCATTTGTGTTTCAAATCCATTGAAAACATAGTAAATAATCCATTTGAAAAATGTTTCTTGATGCGTTTTCCTGATTGCTATAACTGGCCAAAGCCTCTTTTGAGCACAAATTGACACAATTGACTATAGAGAAAATATTAGATATTTTGTTTTGCAGAAAAAAAAACAAAACAAAAAAGTAGTAAAATAAATTCATCGCTACAAAAACAAAAATCATAGAAATTAGTTATTTTTTTTTTTTTTAAATATAGAAATAAAAGTTTTAATTGGCTAAAGTTTACATTTTCTATGACAAGAACCGTGCAGGTAAAAGCAAGTAAATTATAAAGGAAAATAGGACAAAACGGTCTAAAAAACCAAAAATAATGAGACATATGTCGTTGAAAAGGTATATTTGTGTGTACTACAATAGTTATTATCGGGGCTTATTTCAAATCGATGTGTGCAAAAAATATTTGCTAAATAAGGTTGTGTTTCGGTGGGTTTTAGTATGAATTTAATATATTTAATATAGCCAAAATGTATTTAATCTGGTGGAACCAATATCAACATTAAATATATCATTATGAAGGTATTTTCATTACCTACAATATCTTGCATGCACTTCAGTTCAAATCACTGTATGAACAAAGTTATTTGCTAACAATTTCAATATTTTGGTGCATTTAAGTGTGAAAAAAATGATTTTGTGTAGTATGAGAAAAAATGTGTGAACGCCAGCTCAACCAATAACAACGAGTTATATGTCATTGGAAAGGTATTTTTATGCACTACGATAGTTTTTAATTTTTTTCCATACAGAAATGCACCAACAAACAACCTTGTTTAGCAAATAACTTTTTACACATAGTGATTTGAAATAAGATAACGTAGGGACTATTGTAGTACATGCAAAAACGTCTCGTTGTTATTGGTTCCTAGACCAACTTCCATGCATTATCCTGTAAGTTTTTAACTCTAAGTAAGAAAAGTCTACCCTCTTCAACTAATTTAAAATTTTAGTTAATTATTTCAACTTCGTTGATTTGTTTGTATATTTTTCTGTAAAGTGCGAAAAATTATATCTAAGGATGAACTTAACACGCAAATATAATTAAATAAATAAATAAATAAATCCACAAAGTTTCTTTTTATTGTTTTTTTATATTCCTGAAGTAAAGAAAAGATAACTCGTATGTACTCATATATACCGACAAAGACCCACATCTAACAAAAATAAATATTTGAATAAAAATTAACTGACTTCCATTTCAATTGATATAATATAAATCAAATGACTACCTACCTACCTATACAATTAATATTTACATAGTACAGCTGATGCCCTGCTCTTGTACACAATATTAACGAATGTTATAAGAGTTATATAAAAATAATAAAGGAGAGTTCTTATCTTTATGTGTTTTGAATCTCAAAAAAATCCTCATATCATACAAACTGAGAGATTAAAAAAAAAATATATTAAACTAAAGGAACTTGCGATTTTTAGAAATGATGAAATAGGATTTGCCCATAAGTATGACTTTTGCAAAAAATATAAATAGCTCAAAAACTGACGATATCTAATCTTTGAATATTTATTTATTAATTAATTAAAAGAAGCTATCTCAATTATTGTTTTCAAATGTATCTCTCTTAAATAATGAATAAAATGTATCTCTTGAATCCAAGTGAATTAAGCAAATTATCTTGTTTAGGTAATTAAACAAAATAAAATAATTAAAACAAACAAATAAATAAAAAAAAAAAATGATGAGGAATAATAATTATTACTTGCAGTTAAATTCACAAAACATAAAATTCTATAAGAACAGAAGTAATCCAATAAAATGCGTAGAGAACTTTTAAATTATAAAAGTTAAATTGGAACTTTTTCGTTGAATATTCACTGACACACTCAATTTACAGACGGTTATTTTTTTTTCATATATTCTTTCTCGTTAAGGCACTTTCAATTGACTTTAATTAGACTTAATTCCGACGAGTCTTATCACATATTCCCTTGGTCAACAAATGAAAAAAATATATTTTTTTTAATTTTTGCACTCACACACCGAGAGAGTTAACTTAATTTCTGACTAACGCAGCTGACCGGCACATGGATGATCATAAAACAATTTTTTTTATTCAATTACATCATTCACTTAAGACAAAAATAATATTGTTGTTAAATATAAGAAAAAACATTAAATTAACGAAAAATAATTTTCTTTCTATCTAACCGAAGGTGGCGGAACAAAAAAAAAATTTTTTTTTAAACAAATCAGAATCACAAAGCGAAACAATTGGTAATGAAATTCGAAATTAAAAACGAAAATAAATTCATGATTATTATTTGTTTAGATACACGAATTATAAAGTGCAGTTGTGGTAGTTAGTATATGTAGCGGCGATAATCTCTGCCCCGCACGAAGACGGTCCTGACGGATTAATTTTACTTAACAACCGGACACCAAATCATGGTGTGTGCTATCGTTTCAAACGCTTTAGATACTCTGTTTTGTTCGGCTACGAATTGAAATATACAAACATCGAGCGCATGTTGCTGCTATTCTGGTTAGCGTGACGACAACTATAACAAAACGATTATACTACGGCAGAAGGCGAACTACGAACGAAGAGTTGAGTTCAGTTGGGTTTTGTGGTTCGAATCGACTCGAAAATGTTGGGGATTGGGGTTTTACTTTGTGTGCCAGTGCAATAGCTTGCAATCGTTCATATTAGTTTTAGTATGATGATGCACGCTGCAAGGCAAACAAACATGTATTGGCGAAAAAAATTATTATTAGAATGAAAAAACAAATAATAAAAAGTGTTGCCATGGTAATTTTCAACTAGGTTAGAAAACAGGAAGACACAAATGATGATTTATTACTCTTCCTTCTCAAAGAAAAAAACAAGGAAGATAAGAGAAACAAAAGATGAAATACCAAAAAAAAAATATAAAATTGAAGTTTGGTAGACAGCTTTTTTGTATGTCTTAAGCATTTTGTTAAAATTTCCCTCAAATGGGACCAGGACATTTGTATGGCGATGAAAGGGGCACAATTTTTTGTGTATTTTTCAAAATCTATCACATTCTTCGACGAAATGACAAAACAAAAATTTAAGAGAGTAACATTCTTCACAACTAATTAATACTCTGAGGTAAAGGGCATTTTGTCTTATAAATTTCCTCTGTCAGTTATGCTACCTTTCGCTTTCAGAGGAAAATAAAGGAACAAAAGTGTCTTATGTGGAATTTTGTTCTGAGATTTTCTGTTAGAAAATATTTATTGCAATGTTGAAAATGAACAAGTTTACACTACCAGTTGTAATTCTATTGCATGGTACTTATAAAGTTTTTATTTTTGTTTTACATATACTGATACTGAAACACATCCACCAAATATGTCATAGCAAGTTCCTCACGAGCATAATATCGTCGTCTTGAATTTACCAACCTTAAACTTACTACGGCGTTGCTAGAAACCATTTTTCGATGAGAGGCAAAACTAAGTTATATTGCACCTTTTCGAAATAATATTTTATGTTCATTATATTTTATTTTACTTTATTTTATTTTATTTTATTTTATTTGATTTTATTTTATTATTTATATGTATTTACTTTTTATATGAATAAATTAATTAAAAGTACTTTTTATTCCAACTTTCTCAGCACAAAAGTATTTTCTTAAAAAAATTCTCAAACATCGACAACACTTTTTCCATATCTTTCAACTTTGTTTATAATTCCAAAGAATAATGAATGAAAATTGTTTTTGTTTTCGTTTTTTTTTTTATTTTAGTATGGATATGCATAGCCGGCAGTCGCTATGATCATTTACCATCTGAGTGGGGTGCATTTTGTGGTGTTTTTGTTTTTTTTTCAACTCAGCTTTTTGTAGTTTTTTTGTTTACACTTTGTACAAAAAAAAATATAAGTACATATACATAAATTGGAGTTTGGAGTCAGTGATCGAAGACAAAAACAAGAAACCAAAAGAAATATCCATGAGATATTTTTTGCATTGATCGGTAGGTTAGGTTGCATGTGGAACTTGAATACCTACCTACATATTTGCAACTAAATTATTGATTACATTAGTTCTATTGAAAGTATTTATTTGGAATCTATATTTTTGAACTAAGCGTTATATTGAAAAGAGAAATAGAAATTGTTTAACAGTTTAAAATAATGCTGTACATTTTTTTTTTAAACTTACTATGAATGTATGAAATATTTGTTTCGCTTCGATTCTTACCTGTAAAAGTAAAAAAAAAATATTTTTATTATTATAACAATAATTATAGTAGTTATTTTTTAGTATCATTTTTTCTGTTATTTAAAATATACATATAAAAAATTTTAATGTGTTTTTCACAAAATAAATCATTTTTTATTTTGTCTTAAAAACATATCTGATTTTAAATGATCTTAAAGATTTCTTAATATATTTTATTTTAAGCTATAACCATTGGAGGTGGCAGAATTTTTTTTATAAACTTATTCAAAATATATAATATAATATAATATAATATAATATAATATAATATAATATAATATAATATAATATAATATAATATAATATAATATAATATAATATAATATAATATAATATGGTGGATCTTGTAAAGGATTTAAAAAGAAGTCATTTTTGATCTGGGACATTTTCTAAAATTCAATTTTGAGACCCCGCGGCTGATTTTAGGTAAAAAACTACAATTCGAAAAATTCCCATACCCATTTTAGATATATAAAAACTTAACACCGTTATCCATTATCTTACACTTCCTCTTTTAAACGTAAGTTTTTTTAAGCGAATTGGTACCATGTTTAAGATTTCTAAAAAGAACCTTTCTTTTTCTTAGTCTGATACACCCTCAATGGAAATGTTATAACCTTAAATTTATTTTTCTGGTCAAAAAATGTTTGTCATTTATCCGTGCCTCTAAGACCATAGTCCAGTCCAGGTGAAAAACTTTATAAACAAACTTTTTTAATTATGAAAGCGTAGATTTTTATACGTCCTTTATCTTGGCGGACACTTTATGTCGGCATCAAAAAAATTTTATATCTGAATTTGAAGCTAATTAAATGCAATTTTTTTGCTCAACGCAACAAATTGTAGCTCGACTACTTTTCGAGTTATTCAATTTCCGCTAAAATAAGTCTGAAGTTGGCGGTAAAAATCGAAAATAATTAAAGTTATATTATTATATTTTTTAATTGTAAACTGAATTTGTAGCTAATTAAATGTTAATTTGTTGCCCAAACAATAGTTAAGAATAAAAAACTTATACCCAGGCCTACCCAATATATTTAAAATAGTTTTGGTCGAAGAATATATTTCATTGATTTAAGGGTTCTATTTAATTATAAACATGCTATTTTATTCTTGTATTTAATTCAACAAACTAGTCAAGCTTTTTGGTTTGTGTAGTTGTAAGAAAATGTAAAAAGAACTACCACAAAACTCATGTCTGGAAATGGTTACTATAAACATGTTTTAGTATTTCTTACTTAGAAAGAATTTATTTTTCTCAAAAATGTTATTTTTTCCTTTAGGGTTCATATTTCGTCGGCTTAGAATTTCTTGCATTTCTTACATAAAAATATTTAAAGAAAGTGTTTGCATTACTTAAATAAAACCAAGATTACATTTAGTATTTTTCAACACTCGTTATAACTAAATTTAGTGAAATTGCAAAGATTTTATAGATTTTTGTATTTTTTAGCAATTTTTGAAGTGTCGTCTGGAATGGTAAAAAATATGTGGAGTTAGCCACTTTACACTCTAAGCCGACGATTTTATTTCATAAATGTTTACGTTAGTATGAAAATTTTAATGAAAAGCTCATACGACTCTCCCAATATAACGTGGAATTGCTCCTCAAAATTCTTGAATAAATAATATTTGCTTTGCAAAATTTAAGTTTTGTATCAATCAATATGCAGATAAATTTACAATTTTTAATGAAAATTATTACACCTGTTTTGAAATATCGAATTTTCAAAAAAAAATTTTCATAAAATGTTTTATTTAAAAATTTTGAAATATATAATTATTAACAGAGTTGGGAAATAATGATTACTTTTTGTAATTTATCTCAAATTTTATTTCAAATACACGAAAGTAGTAATTGAACTTCTTCCATTACAACTACATATAATTGTAATTTTGAAAAAAAATTGCATATTTATTATTTGTAATTGAATAGTCAATTTTGAAAAGTTCACTGAAAATTTAAAATGTTCAGGCAATGCAAAGAACTTATAATTTTCAAAAGCTTAGTTTAAAATTTACAAAAAATTACTTTTGAGTTACATGACAATGAAAGTAAATATACTAAAGATGTCCTTTTTTTGAGCATAATAGATACAGGGAAGCATTTTTATTACTTTGATATGAAAAAATGTGTATTTGTGAAAAAAATTCGAGATGTGGCTTTTTCGAAATTGGTGATTCAGTTGTGCCTAATTGAAAAAATTCACATATAAATTACATGTAATTGAAAAAAAATTCACTTATCAATTACATATAATTGAAGATGGTAATGGGTTTTTGTTAAGTAATTAAAGAAAAGCACTGTGTTAGTTACAATTAAGATAATTGATTTCATGATTTTATTTATTTAAAATCACATAAAATGTAAGTGACCAAAGTACATTTTTGTGTAATGATAACTGAAAAAGTAATCATTACCGTTGTTTTAATGATTACTTTTATTTGCAATTACATTAACCTAATTAAATTGCAAATTATTGACACTTTTCAATAACATGTGATTACATGTTATTAGTTTAATTTCTTCAATTATTTACATTTAAAAGTTATTGATCAAGTATTTGGAGATTTCAATTACAAGTAATTATAATTGAAATCTTTGAATGGATTCTATTCCTTGTATAAAATAATTCAAATCCGATCAGTCAGTAATGAAAACATTCAAAATCAAAAATAGCGTTCTAGAGATGGTAATATTAAGTTAGTTGCTAGTTGTAAAATTTTGTTTATAAAATGCCTCTTTTATCATAAATAACCACTATGGACCACTTTCAGCATAAGAAAAGTTTAAGAAATCTAACTTTTTTTCGTAAATTTTGCACTCACAAAAACATCAGTTTGCAGAGAATCACTCATGTATAATTCTTAACTTCTTGAAAACAAGGAATTTTCTTTTAAATCTAGGAAAATAACTATTAAAAAAAATATGGATAAAATCCCCCACATGGAAGAAGTTTCCTTAGTCGGAATTTACATGGCCCGATTTTTCCAGTAGGATTTTTCCCCAAATCGATTGAAATGTTTACATGAAAATATCTTTCCAGTCCGATTTCTGTCTCTGTCCTCTTCATACGCAAGTGCTCTCCTTTTCATTTTCATTCAGAGGTAGACAGCACATTAACACCAGCGTTGCGGCAATTGCAGTAGATCTATTGCATTAAAAAATACTTTTTGGTTTTAGGAAAAAAAAAAAAATATCACTTAGCAAAATTAAGCCACAGTAAATTTTTTAATTATGCCTTTGAAATGCGGTCAATCTTATAGCTCCTGAAACCCAACCTAAGTGCCATGCTTATGAGCTGTGAATAGCAAACTACAATAAAGCAAATAGTCGTGAATTCTGACATATATTTCATTTCAGTTATTTGCTTGGTCGCCGAATGAAGTGAATTGTAGAGCAGTAGCGCTGGACTTACACGAGTGACAAATTGCCATTAATTCACATCATTAAAGTGGCAAAATAATGGTAAAATCAAATGAACATTGACATGCATTTACACGAAGGCAAAATAATGGCACTCTAATACTCTGTCACTAAAGTGGCAATTGTCATTATTTGGAAAATGGTGTGACATTTGTGTATTTACATGGTTTCATTTTAAAGACAATATTTAATGGCAGTTATAGATATTACTATTAATGGCGTAAAAAATGGAAGAAATTATGACAATTTGCCACTCGTGTACATCCGGCATAAGTGGATGTTAAAAACTGTTAAATGCGAGCTAATTTTCTATTCTCTGCTCTGTGGAATGCGTTTGGTTTTCTTCAGAAAATAACTTTTTGGTCGAGTGGACCAACTTTTCACTTCGTTGAAAAGTTAAAACACAGAGTGAGTTGATATTTGCGCTTGGAATTGCTTAAACAAATTTATTCGCATTCGAAGACGTTTAAGAGTTT
This sequence comes from Dasysyrphus albostriatus, assembly GCA_946251815.1. Taxonomy (NCBI): domain Eukaryota; kingdom Metazoa; phylum Arthropoda; class Insecta; order Diptera; family Syrphidae; genus Dasysyrphus; species Dasysyrphus albostriatus. The sequence goes on along the minus strand of OX276338.1, from coordinate 32,583,934 downwards.
TTTTTAATACAAATACAAACTTGAAAATACTTGCTTATCTACAGCAAGAAATGTAATCTACCTGCAGCAGTTTTTTGAAATCTACTTAGAAAAAATTTCCGATTAGTGGCAACGCAGGTTAACACTAAATAGACAGAAGAAACTGGAAAAAGTTTAAAAGAGAACGCAAACATCTGGGAAAATCGTGAGAGTTTGGCAGGAACGGCCGATTTGGTCATAACCCCTCACTTTATACTCCCTTTACCTATGAACAAAAGATCGACTGTGGAAAGTAGGGTCATGTAAATTCCGATTTAGAAAAACAATATAAAAACTCAAGCCTGTAACATGCCAGCTCCAGTAGACATGGACGATTCCCTTCTCAAAATCCAAGCCGCAATCCAATCAGTAGAATGATTTGTATGGATATGGATATGTCACTGCTCGGACAGGGATTGTTGTGGCTCCATTAGTTTCTTGAAGACATGTTCATAGTCTGAGCATGGCTTATGCCCAGTGGACCCGTAAGTTACGGATGTGACATTGAGTTTGAACTATACCTACCTGAATTTCCCTCCAAAAAAAAATATGCACCCATACGTGGACGGATGAATTTTATCTCAAGGGATATAACAAAGTCAGTTGTGCTTTTTTCTTATCAGATAATTTATCTATAAGATTTATGCAACGCTTTTTTTTTTGTTAAAGAAAACCGAACTGCATTGTTTTTTTTTTTTTTTTAAGTAAGTACCTTACGACAATATTCTCATTTTTACATGTAATCCCTTGACTTTGCAAAACTAATCGCCCATCAACTTTTACATCGTTTTCCCAACTCACAAACACCCCATAATCATTCTAAACAACAAAAAAGCAACAACAACAAAAAGAACATAAAAAACACTTTAAACTATATCAACGCTAACTTAATTTGCTCACTTAATTTTGCATTCGATGTCATGGTTAAAAGTTCATTTCTAGACTTAGAACACTTTTTATGTTTACATTTTGACCGCATTTTTCCAACTCTTTAGATAGGGTTTTTGCAATATTCTCTTTTTTTAATTCTAAAGCAAAAGTCTAAAGGGTACAAAAAAGTCTTAAAATTCTTTATTTGTAGTACGAATAGGTATAATTGGTATACTCGTATATGGTTAGTATTTTTATCGATTCGTATTTGTGGCTTCTTTTTTAAGACTATACAAAAAGAAATAATATCTTACGGTGCATTTGTTGCGTCAATTTTAGAACCCTTAAGCGATTGTACTGGTCTAAGAACCTATACAGATGGATGTTCTAGGGGAGACCATAATTTGTTGTTTTTTTTTTTTCTACGAATTGTGTTTTTTATTTGTCGTTAGACTATTTTTTGTAATTCTAATGCATTTATGTCAGAGGATTATATAAACAATAACAAAAAGTAGACAAACAAAAACATAAATGGTATTCTTCGGGGTAAAAATATGCAAAAATATTGAATAGACTACAACAAAAATATCTATCCGGATTGGCGCACATCGATGATGGGGAAAGCAAAACAAGAATGAATAAAAGAAATATGGAAAAATTGTTACAGGTTCATTTGGGTTACGGATTTAAAGGTCGAATGGTAAATTTTTGTACTAGATTTTATATGGAGTAGGTTTATCTGCTTTTGGTTAGGTTTATAAATTTCTATGGGATATTATGAATGAAAGAAGAATTAACGCACTGAGTGCGACTCGCACCGTTTTTTCCTGCTTATTTTCTTATTTAAGAAAGTGTTCTATGTTCTATTTTAATAGATTTTAGAACAAAGAGGAAAACAACAATAAATCGATGGAAATTAAGTAGTTCAACTATGACTAGATTTTTAATAATGGCGAATATTTTCAAACCACCAATCTCAAGATTTGATAATTGAAATTGCTTTGAAAATATAAAAGTAGTTAAATTTGTTAATGGTTTTTATTTTTACGGAAATATATTTGTATATGCTATTTAAATCGTTTAATTTTGGGTATTACGTATGTATATGTACATAGGGTGCGAATATTGGTCCGATGAAAAATAAATCAAAGTCTTGAAGTCCAATTTTCGACAACTTTTTGATTAGCCCCACACTTTAGGATCATGTAGCAGCAAAATTGAAGTGAATGATGGTTCTTAACTTCTCCATCGTGTCGGGGTAGACTAGTGATTCTCATTATATTCTGGTGAAAAAAGTGATGAAAATTTGTTAAATACCACGATCGTTGAGTCCATTTTCATGAATCTTTGTCATATCGTTGGTTCAAAGGAAGACCGATAAAAACTGGACTAATTTTGTGCATACCTAGAAAAAAAATTAATTTTCTGGAAAACTTCAAAGACTCTAGGTAAATATTTAAAAATAACAAAAGAATTGTATCCAGGTTATTTGAACTTCGTATAAAGCTGAAAGTTTTCCAACTGGGAAACAATATATCCTCATCAAAACTTTTCTATGTTTTGTATTATGCAATATGATGACATGAGAAATAAAATATAAAATAAGCTAGTCTTTAGAAAATACAAAAAAATGCTACAGATTTTCGCAAGGAAATGTCAGGTATTTTTCACGAGAGACAAAGTGACAGTTTAAAACTTTCTGGTTTAGTTGTGCACCTGCACAAGGATAATATTAAATTTTGTCCAGGTTTAAATGAATATTTGCAAGAAAACATGCTTAAGCTCCTCCTAACAGATATTTGCAAAGATCTTGGCAACATTACTTCCCAGGTACTAATATTGACCAACAATTAAAACTCGGCCTGCAAAAAACGCATCTTTGATAGATCTGCAAAGTTCGTTTTCATCAAAATAAGTTGTTTGTCCTCTCAACTTGATAAAGTTCGAGATTGGTCGCTTCGCATATTTTCGAATACAGTTTTTGGGCTTGAAACCTAAATTTTAACAATAACATTTAGCCTGTTTCATTCTTCGCACTAATATGGTTGGAATATCTTCAATAAGAAATAAACAGATTTTTTAATTGTGCCCCTCATTTTTCGCTATCGTTAAGTGTTGGGGTTCCAAAATATATTTTGTCCATATTTAGGGTTCCACAGCTAAAAAAGTTTGGGAGCCGCTGCTTTACTTCATAGATTCATAGAAAAAATTAACATTAAGTTAAATTACTTTGTTTCTATAGAAAATTGGTTTTATCTAAGCTCCTTCTAAATTTTATCAGACATTTAAAATTTTTCACTTTCACCAATTTAAAAAAGAGGCAATTTAATTAAACTGAGTTTGCCTCACATCCCTGGATATAAAAGAAGAGGTTGCTTCACTCGCCCATGTGAAGTGTAGGTAGTAGGTGAAAAAGTGAATAGGCATTATGGATGAGGGGAAAATTATTCTGACAGCAAAATATCAATCAACTGTTGTTGACTGGAAAGACTTTTAAAATCAAATGAGAAAAAACGAGCTTTTAATGTGCAAGAGCATAAATATTCTTGAATTTAAAAGCATTTAGTGAAACCAAAAACGTCATTTAAAGGCGAAATGGCTTTTAAAATAATTAAAAGTCTTTCGTGAAATTGGTTATTAGAATTTTGTGTGTTGGTTTTCTTTAGACGCGATTATATTATTTCCTCATTAAATTGGAATTTAAGTTATAGGAAAACTTATTATTAACAAAAATGACTAAAAACAATTTTTGTCGTACGATGCATGGTTCACGAGATATTTGATAAAATATCTCGTTTTCCAAGATGGCAGCTGACGCTCGCTAACATTTGGGGGTTACTCCTGAATAGTTTATTAAGAAAATCAGTTCAGTAGGAACTTACAACCTATAGTTTTGTTTTTTGCTCTGGCTCTTGGACTAACAAGGGAACATTATTTACGTAAAATCAGTTTCTCTTTATTTCCTCATTTTGATAAGCAACATTTAAGAGATTTCTTGAATTGGTGAATTGACGTTCACTGAAGAATTCATTTTAAGAAATTAAATGAAGCATTATTATTTAACTAATGAAATACAAAAAATAAATACACGAGTGGGTCGTACGTACTTGATTTTATCTTTAAGAGGCTGAGGGTTTAAAAAAATTCTTTTTAAAGGCATGGAAATTAAGAGAGAAAAATGTGTAAGAGCATGAATAATTAGCTAAAACAACTCTTTTGATAGCTTTAGGTGAAAAAAAGAAAGCCATCTTAGTTCTTGATTGGATATGATTGTATAGAGAAAACAATTTTAATCGTTGGAACGTTTTCTTTAAAAAATATTTTTTTTTTAAATCAAATTCTTAAAAAAATTTCAAGGGGAAAATTTTGATATGGAAATCTTAAGTATTTATTTATTTGCATATGAAAATTAAATTACAAAAAATATGTAAATCCATTTTTAAGATATTGATTTTTCAAAAAATTCAGTAGACGCTTTTTGTAGTAATAAAAACCAGGCCGGGTTCACTATTTTGAGATTTTTTTCGAATTTCGAATCGGAATTTCCATTGTTTTCCAGGCAATATTACATAATGTGCCACAAAAGTACGAACGTGAATGAGTGTATAATATACATGAATGAAATGTTAAGTTTGTTGAAGTCAGTCAACATGCTGCAGGGGCATTGCAGCTGGAATATCTAAGCTTGATCTAGACAAGGAAGTTTTGTCAAACCATAGTGAGGCCCTCGCTAAGAAAACTTTATGGATGAATTATTTTTTCCCATCATAAACACTTTATTTATATAAAAAAAAAATATTTTATACCCATCAAACAAGAGTGAGACAAATTAAAGTAGGTATGTAGGTAATTTTTCGTTTTCAACATTACATATTGTATTGCGAAATAGCTCAGTAATTACGTGATAGCGTGTTGGACTGGTAATCAGAAGATCGCAGGATCGAATTCCAGCCAAAACAACTTTTTGGTTTTTTTTTTGTGGTTCTCTAGGCAAAAGGTTACTTAACGGACAAGGCCCTAGATAAATCGATAGTAACCCTGCCAGCATCAATGTTGAACTTTTTAGGGCCTCGTTGAAAACTAGATTATTTTTCCAGGTTCGAAAATTTAAATTAAAGAAAACTGTTTTATGGAGGTTCTATTAATAGTAAATAAGTGGAAATTTTTATAGACTTAAGCAGTAGTTTCCACTTATTTTAGCATTCAGATAAAATTTTACCAAAATCATAGGAGCCTTTTTTGTATGGAAGGTACCATTATTTTTTCGTTAAAATAGAATTTTTTCTTAAAATATTTTAGGAAATGTTGAATAACTCTAAAGTACCGAGTTTGAAAGAAAATTGATCATGTCGTTTTCAAAATATTTGAATTAAAAAAAAATTAAATATTTTTCAAAATTCCAAAAATATCCATTCTTTTTTAAAAATTTTGGAACACAATACTTTTTAAATTTTTTAAAAGCTTTTGTACAGACAAAATTATTGATGCCAGTCATCAGCCAGTTTGAAGACAATCGAAAATAAAGAAATGGTTGCTTGGGAGGTACCATCAACAACGATTTTTATAAAAAGTGGTTTCATACTCAAAGGTAACTTTTGCAAAAAGTTATTTGATAAATTCAAGTTAAAAGTTCAAATGAGCTCAACTGCATTGCGTTTCGCCCAGGTATGATAGTTGGGCTCATCAGTTAGATGACTATCATACCCTTCTAAGGAGCTAATTTGTATCGATGTTTACCGACTAATATAAACATCACAGCAGTGGAGATACTGTGAATTTTATTATTCTATGGAGTTGAGCTCATTTGAACTTTTAACTTGAATTATAAATTCAGTCGCTCCACTTAAACAGAAGAATTTCCTTTTCAAATTTTCTTCATATTCAGTTGTTATTTGATAATTTTTTTAAGAAATGTTGTAGAGTTGTACTTTTGTTGTATTTTTGGTTCTAATAAAAATGAAAAAAAAAAAAACTCGAGAAGGAAAGACCAAAAAACGCTTTGTATCAAGCTTAAGGAAAATCGATCAGCCGCTAAGGGTGAAGCTCAAAGAAAAGACGGACAGAATTGTGAGACCAACTTTGTTCGTCTTCCAACATCTCGAGTTCAATTTTTTTTTATGAATTCATAACTTGCCATAGAACCTATGTATCGCAAGTTAAAAACAAGGGTTTGATTTTTTTTCTTTGTATGCAAGGACGTTACGCGTCTTGGCGTATTTTCTAACGATTTTTTTAGAAGCTGATGGATAAAGAAGTGATAGAATCGATCCCTCATCTTCTATGCACGTGTCCTGCCTTATCTCTATAGGCGGAAACTTCACATTAGTGATTTTGACTTCTATGATTCTAGAGATCTAATAAGCATAGACAAAGGTTGTCAGCTACGCTTCATAAGAAGCTCCAACTAGTTCACAGAGTAAGAAAAGGGTTTCCAAAATTCATGTGGTATACCACAATGGACTAATTCATGGTGTAGGTGTGTCAGTTTTTATGACTGACAGCCACTTCAACCAATACAAATCTATATTATTTTAACTTAGAAGTTTTTGTTTAAAAAATCAATGTCTTTTAAATTGGTAAAATCTCTAAGAAACACAATTGAATATAAAAAAAAAAACTGTCGGTTATAATGAAATAAGAAATGTTAGCTAAAAACATAGACAAAATTCAACAGTAAAAATGGAATTATCATAAAAGCTTATTTAAAGACCAATTAATACAAATAACAAACCAATTGTCATTAAAGTATAAATTTTTTAACCAAATATTTCACTTTTAGTACTCTGCTTATACATATGTGTTTATTTCTTGATCTTCAGGCGTTTGAAAATTTTGTCTACAAATTTGGTTTGTAGTTAAATTTTATAACAGGCCCCTTCGATACCAAAGTTAACAATGCCCTTAGTTAACAAAAAGAATATTAATTTCTGTACACAACCGGAAACGAAATTTTTGAATTCTATGAAATGTCCAGTGATGAGTAAAGTATCATTTAAAACCTTAAAAAAAAAATACTAGTACTATGTCGATGTCGGTACACTTAATGCACCTAAATGCATATGACAATGCATTTGCCTGTTATAAATGCACACTTACAAAGACATAAGCCTGTTGGCTTAAGTTTTACGCATTCAGTTGAGAATTAAATAAAATTATACAAACAAAAAAAAACTCCCCAGATGGGCATAGAAGCCCCAGGTGGAATAAGACTTACTTGGGGCGTGCGTCAGCATTGTGAATATATTTTCTTCACGCATTGCATGGCATAAATAATATCGGTAGAATTGTGTTTAACTTATTTCATTCTCCGGCTAACTGTTTGGGCTGTGCTGTGAATAAATATACACCCACCCTTTGTCTCAGTCTAAGCAACAACAACAACAAAAAAAACGACGAAACAATGATTCTTTGTTGATCTAATTTAAATTTCTTCGACACACATAAAATTAAATACTTAAAGTTACAACAACAACGCGACGGATGGATGTAAACTAATTAACTGTTTTTTTTTATAATTGTTATAATTTTTTTCATTTAAAAACTCTTTTTTTTTTAATACTTACTTATGTTCAGCAGACCGTTGATAAAAATGAAACTTAAGACTTGCGTATGTTTGTTCTTTCCGGAGCAAATAAAATCTTATACATTTTTTGAAAAGTAATAAATGTATATAAAACGGTTATGTCAGGGAGAAAACCGTTTAGACTGCTAAGAAGAATCATAACTAGACAATAAGACGGATTACGGTTTCTTTTTTTTTTTCATAAAATATAAACAAAAAGACACACTTATTCCAGTATTATTTGCATGCTGCACCTCATTTTAACCACCTGCATCCTCCTAACTGATGGAATTGAATTTGAAAAATAAACAGTGCAGCAAAAGCCATCACATGTGTGTCGTGCCACCCATATTTTTTTCAAACCTGTGATAATCGAGGGATTTCTGTTTCATATACGAGAAAATTATGTCAAATGCGATGTTTTTGCAGCCCACATTAAAACTTAATAAAAGCCAGACCAACCCAATCTAATTTGGTTACAGGAAACAAATTAACATTGGAAATACAACAAACAAAAAAGATTTTCAAAAATCAGCAATGAAAAAAAAACAATATGCAAAAAATTAAATTATAAACTAAAATGACATCAACACAACTACTGTGGATGTGTACTTAACCACGCAACACATGCAAGAACATAAATTAATAACTTCTTTTCCAAAACTGAACTGGTTAAACATCAGCAGACGATAGACGGGGGCTTTATTATCTAAGAAGAAAAATAGGAGAATAATACCAGCTGGGTTTAGTTTCTAAAACTGGCATCCAATTCTATAAAGTTTGAGCTTTCTCTGTATCAATAGAAGGAATGAATCCTGAAAGGTGGTAAGTACAAGACCTAATTTTTTGACATTTATTTTCAGAGTGAAAAGAGTTCGTACCGACAGGAAATCAATTTTTACTTGTAAAATTTGATTGCGTAACAAAAACTTAATTTTCAAAACATACATATAAAGAACCTACGAGTTTTGACTTCAAGGTTTTTTTTGCTTGCATACTTTCGGGAAATTTCATTTTTTTTTATTAAAACGCGAAGTTAGCACCGTTATTTTCGATTTTCAAAAAAAAAAGTTGTACTGTGATGTGCTTTACTTGTGTTGCATTGTGCTGTTAATATTAAAAACCAATTCGCAAATTTGCGAATTTTACAAATGATTTTTTTTTAATTTAGCAATTTCAAGAAAAAAAGAAAGTTGTTCTATTTTGTGGTCAGTCAACTCTTATGGTGAAGAATAAGCTTTGCGAAGGGCTGTAGCTTGAAATTAGCACTGACATTTCGGATTTTTCAAAAAAAGATTGTGCTGTATTGTGTTTTACTTGTGCTCCCTAGTGTTGTTAATATTAAAAAACAATCTGCAAATTTGCAAATTTTACCAATGAATTTATTCTAAATTACGCAGTTTAATTTTTTTTTTTTTAATTTTAAAAAAGTTGCACTGTTTTGTGATCCGATTATGCCAACTTGCAACTTTTATGGACAAAAAATAAAATTTTCGGAGGTCTGTAGCGCGAATTTAGCAGCGCCATTTACAATTTTCAAACTAAAAAAAGTTTAACCGGTTTTTGCTCTACTTGTGCTGCGTGGTGTTTTAAATAATCAATTTTCAAATTTGCAGTTTTTAAGCATTAAATTATGCAATTTAAAAAACAAAAGAAGGTTAAGCTGTTTTGCAGTCAGATTATGCGTCTTAGCGCCAGAGAGATAATAGCAACTCTTATGGCCAAAAACAAATTTTGCGAAAGTCTGTAGCGTGAAGTAAGCATCACCGAAATTTTTGATTTTCAAATAACAAGTTCTGCTGTTATAATAATAAAAAAAAGAGAGTTCTGTTCTGTTTCGTGGTCAGATTATACTGTAATTGCAAAACGAGATAAAAAATGTGCATAATTGCTACTTTTATGGCAAAAACAAAAAAAATTGCGAAGGTCTGTAGCATGAAGCTAGCTCCACCATTTTCAATTTCCACAAAAAAATTGCTATCGTCTTCAACTTGTGTAGCCTTGTGTTATAAATATTTTAAAAAAAAATGGCAAATTTGAAAATTTTAGGATTGAAATTTTGCAATTTAAAAAAAAAATAAAGTTCTGCTGCTTTTTGGTCGGATAATGCTAAAAGCCAAGGAGATAAGACCATCACATATCTATTTGCAAATTTTTGAGACCAAAAACAATTTTGCGAAGCGTTTCTTGTTTCGCTGTTTTCTACCAAAAATATTTTTAAAAAAGTCGCAAAATAAAAAAAATATAATTTGGAAAATTTGCTAAATTCGCGATTTTTTAAAAAAAAATTTACAAATTCTTAAAATTAAAGTTGTGATGTTTTGTGTCCAGTTTGTGCCATAATATGCCGAAGAGATAAGGAAATTCGCATATGCTTACGGCACAAGGAAGCATAAGTTGAGCACAATAAAGCACACTTTTTTTTTAAATCAAAAATGGCGATGCTAGGTTGAATGCTACAATTTCCCTAATAACGAAATTCGATTCACAATTATTGATTCGATTCGTCCTATGCACGTTTTAGCTCGGGGTTTGCAAAAAACATGCTTTTTATTAAATGATTCAATAGTTACTAAAAATTAAGTAAATTTTTATTAATTTTTCATTTGTTAAGCTTGAAAAAATTCCCATAAAAATAAAAAAAAATAAACAAACCCACCTGAACTGAACCGAAGCAAGTTAAAGGCACGTCATCACACAATACCACCTCCTACGTTAGTATAACGTGTACTTAGTAAGGCGGTGGGCTTGCAACATTGGCACTCTGCAAAGGTATTCATTCTGATCATTTTTTTGTGTGTACAAGTTTTTTCTTATATATTTTGACAATGATACTTGTATCTCTTTCATAATGTGCGACTTCTCCATTTTTGTGTCGCACAGCATAGGTATGATATGTATATAGTAAAAATAAAACGTGTTTTACATTTAAGAAAACAAGAGAGATATCTAAGGCTCCTGCATCTATCAGTATCACTAAGATGTGAAGTACGTTTAACTATCTGTAGGAGCATTCGCCAAAGATTGGATTACGCAACTATAAAAAACAAAAATGCACCAAAAGGTCGCATGTTCTTGCACTATACAAAATTTTTTCTTGAATTATAATGAGGCCATATCGTTGAAACTAAACAAATTTTTAATGATTCTGTAAAACCATAATTTAAGGTTGGTGGAACAACCATTCAAAAACTACCAATAAAACAGGCCTATAATGAAATGTCAAAAAGAATAAAAACAAGTGCAACGAAGCATCCATATTGTATACAAATTGGCTTCAAATCTTAATTAATTCTTAATACTAAGGCTGACTGTTTATTTTCGCAAAGAATACCAGAAGTATAATAATAAAGTAGCGAGTTAACCAAGAAACTTTTCCAATCAAAATCATTCAAATTGGGAGCAACATTAAAATCTCAAAAAAAAATCTAGAAATTTTGTATTTTTATTTGTTTCGATTTGATTGCGATTTTTGTAATATCTGCATTTCAATAAAATCCAGGTTTAAGTTTGAATAAAATTAATTCAGATTTCAAAATAACAAAATTTCGATCTTAAACTGTTCGCCGTTTAAAACTTTCTATTCGATTTTTTTAAGAATACATGACTTACCCTTAATGTACCTACATTGCAAGACATTAAGACAATTTTTCTTAGAGCTTCAGTTAAAAACTTGGTTGCTTTGAGGAATTCTTATATAGTAAGCTTTTATGGTACATAATTTTAGACCCCAGAAATTATAAGAGTCACATTTATAAATAAAAAACTAAGCACAAATGCATTGTTTTCTTTGATGGCAGTAGAGTGGGTTGCGCGAAATTGTCCTCGATTCAAAGATTTAGTTTTTTTTTTGTTTTTAAGAAATATGTTTTGAGTTGTTGCAAGTTGTTTATATATGGCAGTAAAATTCTACTTAAATTGGTGACTGACACACATTCGTATGTTTGGGTCATAGGGCATCTTACCTTGGCATAGATATTAATTTACTTTCAATAGATATCTATTATAAAAAAGTGTATATTATGACAAAGTGAATGTAGGATGTTAAAATGATTAGACGGAAAAACTAACTTAGTGGGAATCAGTCAATTTAATTACATTATTACATACATAAGTGAGAAGATTTAGCTAAAGTGAAGAGCCAGGGTCGAGTGAATTTTTACTCTTTATCATTTCTTCATGTGATGTAGATTTTCACTGTAATGAATTTTGTTTTCTTCATTTGGCTTGGTAAAATTGGTAATGAGCACGTTTTTCTCGAAATCAGTTGCTCCGTAAAAAAAAAAGGTGTCAAATTCTTTTTTGTCCAGAATTTTATGAGCATTAATATAAAATCATTTAATTTTTTTTTTATTTTTCTGACAAATAACTAAAAAAAACCATTATTTGTTCATTTAAAGTACAAAATCAAAAGTGTTACTTTGACGCGCTATATAACTTCAAGATTAATAAACCCACAAAGTTCGTTGATTGCATATTTTTTAGATAATTTTATTGTCTAACTGTTATTGTTTATCATTTTATTGTAAAAAGAAATTTCATCGAGTTGTCGAAAAAAAACCAAATCACTTTCTTTTTCAAGATGGTGGGTCTCGGGCACCCCAAAAACTTGGTTTTACAAAGAGGAAATGTACCCTAACTCAAATCGTACAAAAAATTTTGCTCTACCGTGAAGTTCTTACATTTCTCAGAATCTCGGTATGAAAAAAACATTTTAATCTTTTCTGTGTAGAATAACATAAGCTACAATTTGTGCCTTCACATTTTTTCAAAAAACTTTTTCAAGAAATCCAGACAAAAATTTAATTAAACCCCCTTCAACCCCACCTTAAAAATTAAGCAGCAGCCCAAATTTACGAAAATGCTTAAGACGTCAAAAAAAAGATCTCCTTCTTCAGCTTTGTTGGAATTTTATCGAAGCGAAAGTCTAATTTTCCTTGGCTATAACAACAATATTTTTAAAGTTTTTTTTTAAGTAACATATTGTTTGGTCCGTGTATCTAAACAACATTGTCATAATATCCTCATTTTGTAGTGTACCTATACGGATTCGTATATGTAGTGTGTATTCGGTAAAACCAAGGTCGTTACAAAGAGCGTCAATTTATTTAATTTAACGTTCACTATGGCGTATGTGGAATATTTTTTTCATTTATTTTAAAGTTTGTTTTTAACTTCTTAAACTTGGAGTGAATTTCCAAATTTTCATTTTTAGTTTAAATACCCGGTGATTTGTCAGACTAAAATGAAACACAATACACTCCTCGTCAACTGAATACGCACAAACATTTTTGAATATATTTTATCCATTTTTTCCAAACAGTGATGGTTATTATGCCATCTGTTGATGGTAAAAATGTTCGTAACATATAAATAACAGAATTTCAAAGTTTTATCCAAAAACAACCGTGAGTTTTTCCTTCAACCACTTCCAAAGTGTAACTTATACAAAGTAGAAGTTTTTTTTTGAGTCAACTGAATAGGTACAAAAATTAAAATTGGTATTGGAATGGAATGAAACAAGTTTTTGTTTAAGTTTAGTAGTGGGTACTTCCACCTTTATTTTTAATTACTTCGTAAATTCGATCCGGCATGGAATCGTATAGCTTTTTAATGTAATTTAACGAAATTTCGCTCCACGCTAATTTGATTGCAGAAATTAAGGTTTCTTTGTCTTCGAACTGACGACCACCCTCATAAACTTTGCGTACTAACCATCCCCAGACATTTTCTATGATGTTTAGATCAGGTGAGTACGGCGGCCATTGAAGCAACTGCACTTGTTGCTCCTCTATCCATGTTTTTATTATGCGCGCTGAGTGAATAAACGCATTATCATGTTGGTAGGTCCAGTTTATGGGTCCAAAGATGTTAAAAAATTTAGGAAAATTTCTTTCCAAAATTACTTTATACCCAGCTGCTGTCATTCTTGATGTTACAACCTCGAGCTCAACTGTTCCATAATAACTGACTGCTCCCCATATCATGACACCTCCTTCACGACTATGATGGCGCTTTAAAAATCTTTTTTCTTTTCTTAAGTCGTGAAAATAGAAGTTGAACCCATCAGGGCCATCGAAATTAAACTTTTTTTCATCTGAAAAAACCACGTGATACCATTCTTTTTTCCAACTCATGTGAAGTCTTGAAAAATCTAATCGCAACATTTTCCGTCTCTCGTCAAGTGGTGGTTTTTTCTTAAGTTTCATTCGTTTAAGATGGCTTGAGTTGTTGATTACTCTTAATACTGTTGAGCAACTTGCGTTTACGCCGACTTTTTGTTTTATTTTTGCCACAAAATCAGAAGAATTTGATGCATATCTTAAAATTCTTCGTCTCTCAGCTGCTGTTGTTGCTGTTTTCTTACCTCCCTTCATGTTTTTGCCGTATGCATCTTTATTTTTCAAGTAAGAATAAACTACATTAAAACTTCGGCCAACTTTATCAGCTATTGCACGTCCAGTTAGGCCTTGGTCTCTAAGTAAATCGATTTTAGCTTTTTCAACACTGTTAAGACACGTAGATCTACCCATTTTTCTTAAAATTTGAAATCAAGAATTAAATTTTACTGAAAACACTAAAATCGTTAATTTAAACTGTCAAGCACTCCAAAAAACTTATAAACAACGAAGAAAGTGGCGTTGTACCTATTCAGTTGACTAGAAAAAAAACTCCTACTTTGCATATAAAACACTTTGCAAGTGGTTGAAGAAAAACTCACAGTTGTTTTTGGATAATTCTTTCGGAATTATCTGCTTAACATCTTAAGGGAATAGTTAGCATCAACAGATGGCATAATAACCATCACTGTTTGGAAAAAAATGGATAAAGTATATTAAAAAATGTTTGTGCGTATTCAGTTGACGAGGAGTGTATATATTTTCGAAAATTCTTGGTACACAAAACAAAATTTTAAGAACAAGCTTTCATTTAAATTCACTAACAAGAAGAATAGGGCGCTTCCATTATCGCGGGTGCCACATTGAGACTCAGTTCAGGTATATTTTTAATAAATACTGGAAAGTTATTCAGTCAGTTGCAAACTGACTAAACTTAATTCGAAGTGTTTTAAATAATTTTTATTTTTTTTTTTTTTTTAATGAAACATAAAAACCGTTTGGAAATTTAAATTTAATACAATCACATTCTCATGTAACTATTTACTTTCACCACAATCTATTAACATAAAAAACTCCTACTAAATATCTCCTGATGAAAATGGCAACCACCGTCGAAACGTCGGGAAATAAAATGAAATTTTTGTTTCATTAATACATCATTACGACCAAAACAACCGAAGGAGAAAATTTTAAAATTCTCAAATACCTACAATATTTTTAGTAAAATACAAAATATTTTAGTGAAATTATTACTTGGAGGGTAATATTTTCATCTTTTAAGTTTGGAATCATTTATATGACTTAAATGAAATAAGTTACTGGTCCGGAACAAAGTTTCAAAGTGCGATAGCGGGTGCAACGAATTTGCCTCACTTTTCTAGATCTTAGTAAAAACACAAAACTCTGTTGATTGTGAAACATTTATTATATTTTATTTCAACATTGAGTATATCAACTAAAAAAATTAAAATCAAGTTATAACTTAAAAATGAAGAGCGAGTTTTTAATTTTTAAAGTAATCGCGGGTGAAACATTTTACGATAATTGTATTTCGTATCGACTCTTTGTTTGATAACGTTGTCAGGCGCAAACAAAAAATATATTTTTTATAAATTAGGTCTAACTGTTTCCGTTAATAAATAAAGTCCTTCTTCTTTTCATTGTTATACTTAAAAATTTTAAAAATGTTATTTAAAAATTGATGTCGAAAATCGTCTGTAGCGAAATTGTCCGATATAAAATTCAAATTCAATTCAAACTTATTAATTTATCGCATTCAAAAATGTATATGAAACGAAAGCTTCTCTCGAGATTTACTTGTGCCGGTGGGGTATGTATTCGGTTAATTTTTGGTCGGGTCTGATAAGTGTGAACCAATAAAAACGGCAAGAATGAAAATCTAATAGAAGTCGAATAGCACCAAACGTCCGCTGGACACTAATAGGTTTCATTATTTTTTTTTTTAGTTTTATATTGAATTGACAATTAGTGCTGTAGTTTGTTGATGTTTTTTGAATTAAAAATTTATGTTTGAAAGAAAACGTTATAAGAACCGTTTGTATGTATGTGAAAATTCAAAACTGAAATCGAAAAGGAACCGAATACAGACCGAACCGAATGAGTGTGAAACAAGCCTATCATCACAAAAGTTACTTGAACTTATGCGCACAAAAAAAAACATATTTTTTTTTCTTGCTATGTAGGTACTACATTTTTTGCGATTACATTATGGGAAGTAAGTTATGCAACAAACAAATTTAACTCGAGATTTTGATCAGACTTGTCATACGATGATAGGGAAGACGAATAATGTGGGTCTCACAATTCTGTCTCTTTGCCTGTCTGTCCGCCTACAGCCTTAACGGCTGAACCGATTTTCTTTAAACAATGTTCGTAGTAGTTTTTGGTGATTTTGACCCACATGTTTTTTATTTTTCTTACAACTAAAAATAATGGTACCTGCCATACACTTTTTTTTAGCAATTTTACAAATTCTTATATTTCTCGAAAACGGCCTTAAAACTTTTCTTAAAAAAATTCAATAAATTTTTGTCAGAAAAGGCTACCTGAGAATGGAAAAACCATTTTTCAAAAAATAGTATTAATGTTACCTCCAAAAGAATAATTTTTTTATTTTCGATTTTCTTCAAAATTGTAATTTTAATTTCAATAATTTTGTATACAGAAGCTCCTAAGCTTTTCTTACAAATATTCAAAAATGTATTTTTGAGTTTAAAATATTTTCATTTTCATTTTTTTTTTTTTTGAAAATCAAATTTTTGAAAACTACATGGTGGATTTTTTATAAAACTCGGTAGGTTTTAAATACTCTTTAAAGTATTTAAGAATAAATTTAACCTTTATGAAAAAATAACGGTACCTTACATACAAATCTTAAAAAACCGTTTAGGAAAATACTTTTTTCATAAAGTAAGCTAACACAAGCACATAAATAAACAAATAAACATTAACAAAATTAAACAATTACAAAACATACAAAATTAATTAAATAGTGACAAATGCTAAAAATTGGGAGTTTTAGTCAAAATGTGTAGCAAAATTTATACCTGCGGTTTCGTCTCTATGGCTGATTTAACTTCCCAAAAAGAAAATTTGTTTGAAACTTTTCTTTGGGAATTTGGGAAATAAGTTTTAAGAACTTCTTCTTCTTTAGATTTGATTTTTACTGTATTTTCAATTATTATATTGTTAAAATTTCTATAGTTTTTCATTACATTTTAAAACTTATATATTTTTATTTTTAAGTGCATATTTGCTCATTTTATGTGCATATTTCCTGTTTTTAAGGGCATACAAATCTGAGCCTTGGTCCTTGCATATAATTTTCTTAAACATTCAGCATCTTGAACATAAGAGCAAGTACATGGGACCCAGTCGTCCATTTTATTTTAATGTTCTTCAGGGGCCATATTCCGCAAGTGTGAAAATGAATTTTCGTGTACACATTCCGTTTACACCCAAAACAAGTGTGAATAAATTTGACTGATTGTGCATACGATATTTGTCAAAAACTCTTGCGGAATCGCGAAAATTGACGTGTACACGATTTTACGTGTACACAGAAAAAATTCACTCTTGCGGAATTGGGCCCCAGGTGTCCTGCAGGTTTGTAAGGTTTGAACTTATAAATTAGGAATAGTATGTGAATAATTAATAAAATATGTAGTCTCACTTTCACGCCCGCAATTGAGCATATTTCCAATTTTTCACTAATATTGGTTTATTTTTATTTCATCCGGTGGAGAAAAAACGAACGCTATGTGAAATAGATTATTTTTTTTTAAATTTCGGAAACTTTTCTTATAATGTTCAGGACATGACTGGATGCGTTCATCAAATTTGCCACTATTGTATTGGAAACAGTAGTCGATAACAATGAGAAAGGAGATAGTGCGAGAAGGTATAGCTGAATGATGTCGCGACAAAAATTCCAGCTGTTGTAGGTACTAATTGAGTGAAAGTAGGTACTAAGGAATTGACAAATAGATGAGGCCGTGCAGGATAGTGGAAAAACCAGGAACGATACTTCTACTGTGATTCTTGAAGAAACCATTTGTTTTCCTCTTTAAATGTGATGAAGTTAACTTAAGTGAAGAAGTGAAGTGGGAATAAAAGGAAATGTGAACAGAGAGTTTGAATTATGAAAAAAGATTGGTGGAGAATTGGTTAGAGGAGTTGAGAAAATTGGTTTAAATAACATTGGAGGAAATTAGCAGCATTAGAAATTGGAAACTGAGTATATCGTTTTCTAGAAGCGAGTTCTGTGTTGCTTGATTTTTAAGTTTATAAACTAAAAGTTGCTAATTTGAATTTGGCTTTTGCTTCCTTACAAATTCGGAAAAAGGGGAAATCGCGGCTAAATAATAACAATAAATTTTCGAACCTAAAGCTATAATGATTTTATTTTCAAAGTGTTTTTTCATTTTGTTCTTTTAAAAATATTGGACTTTGCTCGATTTTAAAAGCTATCTAAGACCCGTTCGCTGATACAAAACTTAAGGATTTATGTTCTACTTAAAAGCTTATGTTCTACTTTTTGCTCTGCGTAAACAGTCACATAAGTGGTTATGTTCTACTTAAATATTTAAGTTTCGTATCACCAAATGGCCCTAAAAAACAATTTTTATTAATATAATTTAAAAAGAAAAATTTATTATTTCACTCAGGATTGATTTAAAAAAATAAAACAAAATCAAAATTATAGCAATTTCACACAGCCACTTAGGAGTGTGGCTCGTCACCCAATAATTAGGCACTTGGCCGCCTTCGTGATCTTCCCAAATGCTTATGTCTTTGATACACAAGTGCCTTGCAGAATATATTGTTTTAAAAATTTGGAAATTTGTCGTCGACTTTTGCATTTTGAAAAGCGAAAATCAAATATTCAATATTATTTGTTACATTTTTTTTTAATATTCGTATCTACGGGCCTGTAGTAAGCGCGTCTTAGATCTTGAAATTTTCAAGATATTCAAAAGTTGTTGTAGGGGTGGTATAGCTATTTTATATAAAAGCAAGCTAAAATTATCTTTTTGACAACTTAAGTAGTTTTAGTTAAAACTTTTTCTGAATGAGTTGGAGAGTTCAAATATCTGTTTTGTAACCATATCACCCTTTATCTATTAACTTTCCTCTCATAAGCCCACAACATAAAAGTCTCGTATTTTGTTTGTTATGAATGTTGTTTAGTTGCAAGAAAAATGACAATGTCCATATCTACTGCATTGTTTTTTCATTTCCAGCGTCAACTCTTTCGAACTATTAATAAAGATTATTATTATTATTATTGTAGTTTGTTGTTTGTTGTTTGTTGTTTGTTGTTTGTCGTTTGTTGTTTTCCCTTTCAAATGGCCAACCATTTGAATATTAATTAACGATACGACTATTAGAAAAACTGCCGGAATAGCAACTTCCTTGCCATCAAGTGAGTGCACTTACAACCACCACAGGATGCCGAGTTCATCGAACAATATTATATTGATGAATTGTTTTGTTTTCGCGGCACGTTTAAAAAAAAAAAACAAAAAAAACGTCAGTACGTGATGTTTTATGCTGAACATTGTTGTTAACTCTTTTCATTTCCACAAAAATATCTCACCTGGCACACGTCATGTCAGTGCGCCAGCATAAACCAAGTACCTTACGTGTAAATGTATCTTTTGTATTTTTTGCACTGGATTGCCAAATCACATAGTGAAAACCTTCTCATTACCCAACAACAATAACAACCACAGCTCCATGTCAAGACATCACAAATCAGAAGTCTCAACTAACTATCACTCAACAAACGGGCAATCCCTCGCAATCAATCGCCCACCGCTGCCACATAAATTTTGTGTAATTAATTTTCTTTGTCTCACATAATATTATGCGGATTGGAGACCCGAGGTGTATATATGGCGCGCCACATAGTTTTTCCATCCACATTCCATGGAAAGTGCTACACTTTGTAATTTATTTTCCTTTCCATCATTCCATGTGAACAAAAAAAAAAAAAAAATAGAAAAATAAAATAAAATAAAATTTCTTCATTAACATTAATCACTAAACTTAGAG
The DNA here is from genome assembly GCA_946251815.1 of Dasysyrphus albostriatus. Taxonomy (NCBI): domain Eukaryota; kingdom Metazoa; phylum Arthropoda; class Insecta; order Diptera; family Syrphidae; genus Dasysyrphus; species Dasysyrphus albostriatus. Next base: position 32,564,287 of record OX276338.1, on the reverse strand, counting down.
AAAAAATAGTTGACTTGCTAAAAACCTTAAGGCCGCACATATTAAGTGAAATCACATCTTGAAGATACAAACCTATTTATATTTTGTTTTTATTTGCTGTTTGGGGTTTCGTCTGATAAAATGAAAACGAAACCAACTTACAATTTCATAGAAAAGTAGTCAGAGGCTGGATCTAGGGAGGACATACGTAGTACGTCGTCGCCGAGTTAACAACGAATTGAGGTCTTTAGTCTTGGCGTGGTAACAACAACTCCCACAGCAGTAACCAGAAACAGGAGAGCAATCGAGCTAGTTGCAGAAAATCACATTGCAACTTTAGTGGGAAAATAAAATAAAATCTCAAATAAACTTGTTCTTCTGGCAAACATAAATTTTGGAACGAAAAAATGCAGTATCTATAATTTTATTTGTTTGGGGTGTTTTGGGGACAGAATGATATATCGAACATTAATTGGTAATTCCTTGAGATCATTGCACGATATGCGGTGCAGGTGTTTGAATGCCGCACAAAAATTCCGAGTAAGTGGCGAACTTGATTTATTTTTATTGCCCCAGCATAAAACCATTGAAATTCTAATCACAAATTGATCTATCCTCAATTCTCATAAATTTTAAATTAAGAACAATAACTTTAAACGAAGAATACGAAGCATAGAGCCCAAAAAGATATTTACGAATAGTTTAGTAATTTATTAGGAGGCACATTTGTAAAAAAAAAAAAAAATAATTAGCCGCTCTTATTAACACTTTTTATGATGGATTTACACGACTGACAATAAACTATCACGAATGACATTATTTTTGTCATATTTAAGCCATTTATTGCCATAATCTTGCCTTGGGTTCAGAAAAAAGTTATTTGTAAACTGCAATTTAGTAAAGAATTTATAAATCTTTGACTATTCAATTTATTACATTGTTTTTTGCTTGTTTTTATACAATCTTTTAAGCCACCCATTTCGATTGAAAAATTAGTTTTCTACAAAAAGCTTTTAAGGTTTAGTTTTCTAGCTATAGGTACCAACAGTAATGAAGAGTGACCAGTATGATGATTCTCTCCGGAACGCAAAAGTGACTTCCGGAGCATTTTGAGATTGCTTTAATTAGCGGTTTGTTACTTTTCATGCAGTTTGATTTAATTTTTGCTTTCAAAAGTTAAGGAAGGTTTAGGAAGTCTCACTAAAGAGAAACTGAGGAACCTGAAGCACATATCAAATAAGACGAAGATGAAGCACAAAAAGAAATAAATTTCTCATTTTACTTAGATGAGTCAATGGTAGATTTGCTAATATTTTTTAGGAATGGCAGATTTAGTAAAGGATTTGGAAAACAAAGTAAAACTTGAAATAGTTTGTGCTAGCACCAGCAAACATTAAGCACAGATTGGATTAGACCAGTACCAGCAACGTCAGACTAAAGTTCTAAATTTGTTGTTACTGGTGCATTGCTGTTGCTAGTTTAAACTGTTTCACGCATAACTTTTGCGTTGAGACATTTTCCAAGAATGTTGTCAGTTGTCAGTAAAATTAGACAAAAAATAGGTTATAGTAAAAAAGTCCAAGGCATTACACACAAAATTAAAGTTCATCCTCTCTCAGGGCATCTTCCCTTTTTGACCACTCTTCCAAAAGTTCCAAAAAGTAAAAATAAAAAAGCATTTAAAAATTAGCAAAAAAATAATTTTCAGTTAAAAAAAAAATTCAAAAATGGATTAATAGTTTCGTCTTTACGAAAAAAAGAAATGTAATATATTTGTCAATAATTTTTGGAAGAAACCACTTTCTAGCGTGATTCACAATGCGACGAGGAAACGAGACATAAACGAGTTCTCGTCGTCTATGTCAAACGACTTTCAAACAATGATAGCATACGCGAGTATACACAATGCAGGGTTTCTTGTCGTCACGTCACGCCAAGGATTCGAAAAATTGAAATAAAAAGACGCGACGTGACGATGATTTTATTTGTTGACAATTTACATAATGGAAACAAAATTTGCAAGAAAAAATACAATAAATTGAGATTAAAAGAAAAAACAATTGATAATTTGTTGTCTGGAATATTTTTTATTTAAATTTTTTGATATTTTTTTTACAGAAAATTAGTTCTCATCTTTAAAAATCCCTCCGCATTGTGAATTGGGGAACAATTTTATACTTAAAAAAGATGACAGCGTTTCACGTCATGCTCTCGTCTCGTTTCCTCGTCGCATTGTGAATCAGGCTTCAATTTAACTAAAAACTGTGAAGGTAGCAGACCAATTTTAAGCTAGAATAATGAGACCATTTCAGGTATTTGCAGTTTTTTTTTACATTTTGTATGCATTTTTCTATTCCGGATTTCCCAATTCACCAAATAGTTGTGTAACCCACTGCACTGCTTACTTCACTGTGAAGTTAGCAGTGCATCTACTTTTCTGATAAAACCAGGCTTACTATAAATCAAATATAAGTCCTTATTTCTTATCCAAATTTTTAAGTCCTTACATACATAAAAATTTCAAATTTCAAATTTCAAAACTGCATTGCCTACTTCACTGTAAAGTAAGCAGAACAGTTCTTTTCTCAATAACGGACCTAGAAAGTTGCAGTAAGGCTTCAAATTTACAGTTTAATTTGTGTTTCAAGAAAAATTAAGAACCAAATTTTGAAGTCCAAATTTGAAGAAAAAAAATCGAATAAATTAATTTTTCACTGTTAACTTCACTGTGAACTTAGCAGTACATGTCCTTTTTTCAGCAAAAGATTTGGCTAGAAAATTGCAGATTTTTGCCAAAAATTACAGTTTTGTATGTTGGTACTTCGAGTTAAGACTCAGTTCAAATTTTGAAGTCCTTATTTGAAAAAAAAAATCGAATAAACTCAATTTACACTGTTAACTTCACTGTGAATTTAGCAGAACAGTCCTTTTCTCAGCTCAGCAACGGAGCAAGCTAGAAAATTGCAGTTTTATACTAAATTACTCAGTTCAAATTTTGATGTCTAAATTTTACAAAAAAATCGAAAATCCATTTTGCACTGTTAATTTCACTGTGAAGTTCTTCTAAAAAGGACATGTACTTCACAGTGAACTGCAAATTTCTACCATGGTCCCATTTAGGGTTGGCCACGATACCAGAAAAGTCTAAATATCGTTTGGTATCGGTATCGAAAACCAGCGGTGTTGGCAGAATATATAGATTATTGAATATTATTATTAATTTATTACAAACAAACAATTTTTGTAATAGGTTTCTCGGAAAAGGTTGTAATGATTAATATGACTTTTTCAGAGCTTCTCTCTTTTGTGGATAGAAGGTTTGGACAGTAATTTTAACTACAACTGCCTACTGCCACGCCCATTTAACTTAAGCTAGCTTTCTATGAAATCAACCAATTGGAAGACATTTGGACTTGGTTTTTCTTAAGTGAGAAAGTGACTTGAGTGAAATCCATAAAATATTTGTGTGCATTGTTTTCCGATGAACATATGACCTCGCGTCAAAATTTTTGTGTCAAATTTTTAGTTGGAACTTAACTTTGACATTGTAACACAAGCCTTTAAAAAATTGTTAAGTCAACAAAAAAACTTCTTTTATAAAAATGATTTTTAGCATAAATCTTAAAAATACCAAGAGAATTCAACTGCTAGATCAAGAACATGTAACCAAGTCGTAAATTTTATTCTGGTTTGCGACTCAGAACAGACCGAAACTAGAAAAGACCGATACCGATACCGAGGCGAGGCTGAGTTATTAAAAACCGAGACCGATACCGAGAGAATACTGACATTTTTCGATGTTGATAATACCGAAACAATACTTACAAAAGTATCGTTTGGTTTGGTGTCTTGGCCAGCCCTAGTCCCATTGGTCTAGCTTAAAATTGTTCTGATTACTTCACAGACGTATTAAAAAGTATTTTTCGCAATTTCCAATTTTTTTTGTTGAAAAATACTGACAAATATACCTCGTTTTGAAAAATATAACAAACATGCTATCAGTGGCGTGGTATCCATATAACACGATTCCTTGCATCTTCCCTTTCTTAGCGTCCATCAAACATCAAATTACAACATTTCTCATTAGATTTGTTAACATAAATATAGCCCCACCTTACCTCTCAGTAACAATATTAGTGGAAAAATAAGATACCCACATGCATAAGGTTTAATTTAATCGTTAGTCCTTTTCTACACCTTCTAGAAGAGATTATACAAAAATCATTACATGAAAATGTACAGTCAACAGCAGATGCAAATACACAAATTATTTAAATTTTAATCATGAATGAAAAATGTTGACCATTTTTGTGAGATTGAAAAAAAGAATTAAAATAAATTGATTGTTAACGGAAAATTTGGTCCTTATTTACATTTGTTGATTGAACGAAAGTTTGCAAGCAATGAACCCTGTGGTCCTGATACTACTTTAAATTTTGTCTACCAAAGAGAAGCTTAACTTATTGTTACAATTTTGTACACGAGTATTATTCGTGAATTCTAATGGAAAATATAAATTTATTTTATAACTAATCAAATGTACTGCCAGCAAGTTTTATTAATTTTCTTAATTAAATACACAAAGTTAAATAGACTCTATACAACTCCTTAAAAACTTATCTGCTCTTTCAGTTTTAACTGCCACAGTCAATATTAAAAACAATTTCTTAAAGAAATTCAATTAAATTGCAACAAAAATAGTTATAACAACAAAGCCTTTAAAGTAAGTAAGACCCAGTGAGCTTTGAAAAAAACTATGAGTGCAGCAGAGATTTACTACTTAAACCAGTATTAACAAAGTTACAAACAACCAGCAATGGAAAAGAAAGCCCCTCAAAACCATGTTCAAACCATTCAAACCTCAAAGCCAAAGTCTATATTATAAAAGTACTCGTATATCGAATATTGGCAGTACCTATTGTACAGAAGTTGCAATAAAAAGTAATAGTGCAGCGGCATAAGCCTCACATCATGGATTACAACTGATGCCGATGAAGTTCATAGACCAAGAAATCAACGATTCAATTTAACCACAATAATGCCACTCACATCACGAAGGGAGAGTGTTTCTTATTGGATAAACTGACATCGATGTGCGATGCCGCGCCACCGATACTACTATGAGATGCATAACTTCGTATAAGGAATCTCGACTTGGCATGTCTAGTTCCAGAGATGAATGAAACCTGCCGCAAGGTCGCATGTGGAAGGAAAGTATAAGTATTTAATGGAAAACAGGTATCATCGTCGTACCACACTTTATAGATAACCTAGGTATAATGGGAATGTTCAACACTTTTACTCTTGAATAAATTTAAAGTAAAATAATGTTGACTTTGGGAATCTAAGAAATTGGCCGCAAAGACTTTTAATTAGCAAACAAATATGCAGAGTTTTTTATAGTGAAATTTGGTTTCAGACATTTTGGCATTAATTACTGACAGTAGTGGCTGACTATTATATGGCAAAAAGCAAGATTGATAGTAATGATAGGTTTTATAAGACTATTTCAAGGAGAAATAGTACAATTTTACATCAGAAAACAATTTGGAGGAACTCTCAACATAAACAACTTTTCGTGAATTAATAGTCAATCAACAAAATTGGAATCCAAAACAAATAAATACATTGAATTGCATACTTGAAAAAAGTGATGAATTCTGAAAACAGCCCTAAAAACTCTGACAGTTTAAGGACTCTAATGCTATATTTCCATTATGTGTTTTTTTTTTAAACTAGCGGAAGAAGTTTTTGACAGGACAGATTGTCTGATTTTGTTTCTTTGATCGTCTTTTGAAATTCATCTTTATCATTTGGTAAAAACAAGTGGGAACCTTCCCTATCAAAAACTGTCTTTTTTTTATTTTCAGTTGCAACTAAAATTTTCGCCAGGAGCATTAATTTGATTTGATCGAAATAAAAAATTATTAGGTCTGTTCGTGTACTGACTAAAATCTATTATAATTCTATTTTTGTATACAAAAAGATACCTACGCAAACGACTTTGCACTAAAAGTTTCATCTATTTTTATAAGAATTGTCTTAAGCCACTTAATTAACTCTAAACTTAAACACCGCCCTTACTAAGTATTAATGATGCATAAATAAATATTTTTACTTAATAAAATAAACTGTATATACTTAAAGTTTGCATCATTTATATATATTTAAAATGTTGTTTATAAAACACTTGTTGAATACAAAAAAATTAAGCAAACATTTATAATAAAATTATTTAAAAAAACTCACCTTATGACTTAAATCTTGGACGTCTTCTAGACTAACATCACTGTACATGTCTTCAGTTGTATCACAGTTTGAGCTCCTACCTGATGAGTTAAAACTCGACGATCTGTAAAGATGACTGAAGGTGGATAATTTAAAATATATTTGAAATTTAAAATAATGTAAAACGAAAACAAAAATTAATTAATTAATGTTACTTTTAATATATTTGCTCCTCATATTATGTAAGAAAAAAATGAAAGTTTAATAAATTAAAGAAAACTAGATATATTTAGGAATTTGACAAAAAAATTCTAATTTTTCCAAATATTTGAATATAAGAACTGAGTAGATATAAAATTATAACAACACAAGTTTGAAAAAAAGGCTTAAAATAAAATAAAAATTTTAAAAAGAATGATACCACTACACTAGAGAGTGGTACGATTGAATAAAAAAAAATATTAAAAAATATAAATAAATCCCATACCTAAAATCTTAACTTTAAAAATCTGGCTTAGTCAAAATATCACCTCAAAAATTATGAATCTAATTAATTTATGTATCGCTTTCCTTTCTGAACTTATATACAAAAAAAAAGTAAAAACAATTAACGATATTTTTGTGCCCAGGATTTAAATATTGCGAGATTTGAATAATGCAAAGTTTTAAAACGAGATTTTAAATTTCAGTCAGTCGTTCTCAAAACCACTGATATGCTATAACTTTTATAAAATTCAAAAATCTATTCCCTGGTTTTGTTTCAGCTTCTACATCAAATTTTTCTAATAGTACCTTGTGGCATAATGGTTAGTGCGTTGGAGTGTCATGCCCAAGGTCTGGATCCGATTCCTAGCCATTACCACCTAAAAACAGAAATATTTTTTTCGAGGTACCTGTTCCTGTGGCCTCTTGCGAGGAACTGATAAATCCTCTTATAATAATATTTGTCATGAAAAAGTACTTCTTACATAGCCGTTCGGACTCGGCAATAAATTGTAGGTCCCCTCCATTTTTACCAACAACACTCACGCCCTGTTTCTCCACGTGTTGCGTCACCAAATTGTGTTTATTTTTCTACTAATACTACTTTTTGAAAAAAAAATAAATAAATTCAAACTCAAAATTTACAAATTGTAAATAATTAACTCTTAACAAAATCTTTTCAAAGGTGTAACTCCCTATACGAGTGCCCAAAAATATATAAGGCGGTAAAAAGCAAATAAATAAAAGAAATGGAATTAAATTGCATAAAATTTCGAAGAGATCCTGTAACACCCTTATAAGAATGGAAAAATTGAGTATGGGCTCTTTTCAAAATTAAATGAGTTCGAAAATGAGACTTATTTTCTCTTTCGCATTCATTTAAAATCAAAATCTAAAGTGGGTTATTTTACATTGCATAATAATGTAAAACTGCCTCCCCTAAAATCAAATTGCCACCCTGTGAGGCGTGAGCTCCACGAAAGGACACTGATCTAAATTGAAAGTTGCTACTATCTGTAATAAAAATAATTTTTTTTAATTTTCTCAAAAACCAGAGAAAACAAAAATCTTTGTATATATAAACCATAGTACTATCTTTGTATATATAAACCATAGTACTATCATGGAAGCCATCGAAGAGGGCGACATCTGAAGTACCCAAGGGGTACCTTGACGTGGAGAATTTGAATTGTCGATGGAGACTTGAAATTGTGAATTGTCAAAATATAATCAGAACGGGAAAGACGTATACCGAATTTATGAGAGTTCGATAGAGTCAGGTAAAATTCATTTTCTCAATAGGATAATGGTATAATGAGAAAACAGATAAAGGACACAATGAGGAAAATATTCAATTTTGTTTTGGTTTGTTATTGTTTTGTTTACATTTTTTTGTAATGAAGATGTAATGAAGATAAAGCTTAAGACATAAATAGAACAATTTTGGATATTTTCTTCGGCTTCATGGGTTTTTGTGGTGCAAGAGAAAGGGGTAGGTATACATGTGAGAGTGGAATTGTTTTTTCACTGTTGCAGCTTTCTTGTGTGCAGGATTTTTGGGTTCTGTGGTACAAGAGGAAGGGGTTGGTATTGTAATATAGGTATGTGGGTTAGTTGTTACAGATGTAGGTGTTTTATGTGCAGGATTTTGTACGTGCAAAGTTTTGGCGCTTTTTCTTCAACGCTGAAAATTTCAACGGTTGGAAATTGCTTTAAATCAGTTGATTGGTCGGCATTCTGATTGTTGCGCTGTTTTAGTGTTTTTCCGAGTGTTACAAATCAATTTATTAATTACGAGAAACCTTCCCACCTATATTGTGATAGTGATCGTGTGTTGATTAATTTGATACCATTTGCATCCAAATAGGTGCATTCTGTGTATCTTTGCTATATTTACTTTCGTCCCCAAAAATAGTTTTTTTTTTAATTTAATTTAGCGTGATAAGGATTGTGAAACAATTTGGTGCTTTTTCAAAATTGGTGTACTAAAAATCAGTGTATTAAGAATCCGTGCATTAAGAATCCTGGTATCCGGATACACGTACAGAATTTTGATCAAACTTGTTATTACGATGATAGGGAAGACAAAAAAATATGGTCTCACCATTCTGAGATTATGTCTGCTTATTCGTTGAGCTACCAGCTAAACCGCTGGATTGATTTTCTTCAAACTTGTAAAATAGCATTTTTTAATAATTCCACCCACACAGTTTCTTAATTTTTTAGAACAAAAAATAGCGGTATCGGCCATACATTTTCTTTAGCAACTTTCTCAAAAACGGCTCCACAACTTTTCTTAAAAAAAATCAGTAAGTTAGTTAAGGCTATACCTTTAAGGAGGATGATAATTGATGGTACCCCTCAAAAAACAGTTTTTATCTGCGATTTTCTTTAAAACTCTAGAAGGTAAATATTCATTTACATTTTCAAACAATATTTTTTGGATTTTCAAAAAAATGTTTTAAATTTTTTTTAAATCAAATATTTCAAAAACGACTTGGTGTATTTTTTTGAAACTATGTAATTAAAGGTATTTTTTAATTAACATTTTTTTGGAATATTTAATGAAAAGTTTTACAGTAGATGATGGACATAAGAAAGTCAAAAAATGCAGAGAATTTCTTTCTAATAACCGTGTTTTCTTTTATCCAAAATTGTATACGAGTATAAGGACAAAAATTTTTTTTATTAGATAAATGCATTATGAGAAAGAAAAAAATAAGTAAAAAATAAAAATAAAATAAAAAAATAAAAAAGAAAGAAAAAAGTTTCCAAAGCACCTACTCACTGAATAATTGTATGTATCTTGTATTTGCATTAATTCATAAAAATAGCTTATAAAGTGTCAAAAACAATCATTAAATTATGAATTTCCCTCAGACTTTAAATTTCGAAATTTTGTACCAGAATAAGTTTTTTATATCAGCGTTTTTCTTATGAACTGTTTTCTTATATAAGATTCATTTAACACGTTACTACATGGAAATGTGCATGGTGTCTTAGAATGTCTATCGCATAAGTGAGTTTTTCTTATATGGGGCAGACGGCACAATTGCCATGTCGTTTTTTCTTTAGAAAACCTATAGTAAAATTGTTGATGAAATAACAAATGTTAAAAAAAAATTGGTAAGGAAAAAGTAATTTTTCTCTAAAACGGTTGCTATGATTTTGATGAAACCTTTTGGTTTTTATTGTTTTGAATTATCTCATTATCGGCTGAATGGACTCAGAGTAATTTTCTCATGTAAACATTTTAAATAAGACCTAATAATAAAAAAATAAATACCTATAATTTGCATACCAAAGTTTTTCCCGAAAAATGTTTAAGTTTAAAATATATTAAAAAAAAATTATTTTTTTAAAAAACCGCTCCAAGGACTTAAATTTTTGTTTTTCATACAATCATATTTTAACAAGAACTCAGATGGAATTCTCTTTTTTCACTTGAAACTATCAAAGAAGTTGTTTCTTGCTAATTTCAATATGGTACACATTTCGTGCTTTTAAAGGTTTTTCTCTCACTAATGTTTTTAAGCCCTCTGCGCCTTGAAACTAGTAGCAACTACGTACGACCCAGTCGTGCATTTTATTCTTAAAAAAATCTAAAACCAATTCGCTAAAAATCTTTCGGTTCTTGTGCAGCAGTTTTTTGACTAATTTAATTCAAAAATGTATGAATTTATATACAATAAGTTATGTGGCCGTATATTGGTGCCGTTTGTTATAAATACCGGCCATAGTAATCCCTTGAACAAAAACAATGGCCGGATACTGAAATCTTACATGTAAAATACATTTTAGTTGATGGTAGAGGAAGCTAGAAGTATTTTGCTTCATTTAAGCATAAAAGAGATACAAAAGTTGATTTCAGGCAAAAATCTAGTAACCGGCCACCCTGGCCGGTTACTAAAACATCTTATAAAAATGGTGTTCCAGTAACTAAATTTTAAGATGGTTTATTATATTGTTGATACAATAAAACAAAATACAAGTTTGTATACTTACGGATAATACTGAAAATAACAACTTATTCTTATTGGTTTTCCTAACATTCGCTGTCAAACTTTACCAAAACGTAAAATGTACCTGGAATTTTTGTCAGAATATATTTGCCCATGTAAACAATGTTTTATTTTCTGAAAACTAACCCTTTAAAAGAAAGTGGACGGATACTAGTGACTGGCCGGGTACTGGTACACTTACCCTACCTACCTAATAAAAAAAAACTTGAAGACCAACAGGTACCTAAATATTTACCAAAAGATGAACATATGCCCACATATTGGTAACAACCCTCAAAATCTACCAACAAAATCACTAATTGCAAAAAAAACTTTAATTCAAATACCATTCCTATTTTCCAAAATATCCACCATCCCCAAAAAGATTCCAATTGAAAAATCAAATATACCCACCAAAAGATATGCCTACCAACAAAATCATGCAAGAAAAGAAAATTTCAATTTAAATACCTACCAAAAGATATATGACTATCATGTTTAAAGTCAATCAGAAAAACGAAAACAAAACCTACCCTCAATATAAGAAAATATACATAGCTTTACTTATACCATCATATGTTTCTCTTTTCACATTGCCTACATCCTACAAGGAAATCTCTGCAAATTGCTTTTGTCCTCGTTGCTACGACAGACGCGAGGGCGACGACGCAAGCAGCTTATTTTCAGATATTTTTTTTTACCATTTTCAGATATTTTTCTTTGGTTTTCTCATTTTCTTCACCCTTTTTTTATTTTTTGATATTTCACAAACACCTGATTTGGATATCCCTTTTACTCCCTTTGATTCTTATCAGAATGCAAAAAATACATTCCTCTTGCTCTTACTACTTATCTTCCATTCTTTAAATATGGCCTATTTACAAGTCTCCATGCAAAAAACCCCGACCGAATGTGGCGCCGCAGCTGGACCAAAGTTCTCCTAAAAAAAATCGTTCATGATAGTACCTTTGTATATATAAACCATAGTACTATCATGAACGATTTTTTTTAGGAGAACTTTGGTCCAGCTGCGGCGCCACATTCGGTCGGGGTTTTTTGCATGGAGACTTGTAAATAGGCCATATTTAAAGAATGGAAGATAAGTAGTAAGAGCAAGAGGAATGTATTTTTTGCATTCTGATAAGAATCAAAGGGAGTAAAAGGGATATCCAAATCAGGTGTTTGTGAAATATCAAAAAATAAAAAAAGGGTGAAGAAAATGAGAAAACCAAAGAAAAATATCTGAAAATGGTAAAAAAAAATATCTGAAAATAAGCTGCTTGCGTCGTCGCCCTCGCGTCTGTCGTAGCAACGAGGACAAAAGCAATTTGCAGAGATTTCCTTGTAGGATGTAGGCAATGTGAAAAGAGAAACATATGATGGTATAAGTAAAGCTATGTATATTTTCTTATATTGAGGGTAGGTTTTGTTTTCGTTTTTCTGATTGACTTTAAACATGATAGTCATATATCTTTTGGTAGGTATTTAAATTGAAATTTTCTTTTCTTGCATGATTTTGTTGGTAGGCATATCTTTTGGTGGGTATATTTGATTTTTCAATTGGAATCTTTTTGGGGATGGTGGATATTTTGGAAAATAGGAATGGTATTTGAATTAAAGTTTTTTTTGCAATTAGTGATTTTGTTGGTAGATTTTGAGGGTTGTTACCAATATGTGGGCATATGTTCATCTTTTGGTAAATATTTAGGTACCTGTTGGTCTTCAAGTTTTTTTTTATTAGGTAGGTAGGGTAAGTGTACCAGTACCCGGCCAGTCACTAGTATCCGTCCACTTTCTTTTAAAGGGTTAGTTTTCAGAAAATAAAACATTGTTTACATGGGCAAATATATTCTGACAAAAATTCCAGGTACATTTTACGTTTTGGTAAAGTTTGACAGCGAATGTTAGGAAAACCAATAAGAATAAGTTGTTATTTTCAGTATTATCCGTAAGTATACAAACTTGTATTTTGTTTTATTGTATCAACAATATAATAAACCATCTTAAAATTTAGTTACTGGAACACCATTTTTATAAGATGTTTTAGTAACCGGCCAGGGTGGCCGGTTACTAGATTTTTGCCTGAAATCAACTTTTGTATCTCTTTTATGCTTAAATGAAGCAAAATACTTCTAGCTTCCTCTACCATCAACTAAAATGTATTTTACATGTAAGATTTCAGTATCCGGCCATTGTTTTTGTTCAAGGGATTACTATGGCCGGTATTTATAACAAACGGCACCAATATACGGCCACATAACTTATTGTATATAAATTCATACATTTTTGAATTAAATTAGTCAAAAAACTGCTGCACAAGAACCGAAAGATTTTTAGCGAATTGGTTTTAGATTTTTTTAAGAATAAAATGCACGACTGGGTCGTACGTAGTTGCTACTAGTTTCAAGGCGCAGAGGGCTTAAAAACATTAGTGAGAGAAAAACCTTTAAAAGCACGAAATGTGTACCATATTGAAATTAGCAAGAAACAACTTCTTTGATAGTTTCAAGTGAAAAAAGAGAATTCCATCTGAGTTCTTGTTAAAATATGATTGTATGAAAAACAAAAATTTAAGTCCTTGGAGCGGTTTTTTAAAAAAATAATTTTTTTTTAATATATTTTAAACTTAAACATTTTTCGGGAAAAACTTTGGTATGCAAATTATAGGTATTTATTTTTTTATTATTAGGTCTTATTTAAAATGTTTACATGAGAAAATTACTCTGAGTCCATTCAGCCGATAATGAGATAATTCAAAACAATAAAAACCAAAAGGTTTCATCAAAATCATAGCAACCGTTTTAGAGAAAAATTACTTTTTCCTTACCAATTTTTTTTTAACATTTGTTATTTCATCAACAATTTTACTATAGGTTTTCTAAAGAAAAAACGACATGGCAATTGTGCCGTCTGCCCCATATAAGAAAAACTCACTTATGCGATAGACATTCTAAGACACCATGCACATTTCCATGTAGTAACGTGTTAAATGAATCTTATATAAGAAAACAGTTCATAAGAAAAACGCTGATATAAAAAACTTATTCTGGTACAAAATTTCGAAATTTAAAGTCTGAGGGAAATTCATAATTTAATGATTGTTTTTGACACTTTATAAGCTATTTTTATGAATTAATGCAAATACAAGATACATACAATTATTCAGTGAGTAGGTGCTTTGGAAACTTTTTTCTTTCTTTTTTATTTTTTTATTTTATTTTTATTTTTTACTTATTTTTTTCTTTCTCATAATGCATTTATCTAATAAAAAAAATTTTTGTCCTTATACTCGTATACAATTTTGGATAAAAGAAAACACGGTTATTAGAAAGAAATTCTCTGCATTTTTTGACTTTCTTATGTCCATCATCTACTGTAAAACTTTTCATTAAATATTCCAAAAAAATGTTAATTAAAAAATACCTTTAATTACATAGTTTCAAAAAAATACACCAAGTCGTTTTTGAAATATTTGATTTAAAAAAAATTTAAAACATTTTTTTGAAAATCCAAAAAATATTGTTTGAAAATGTAAATGAATATTTACCTTCTAGAGTTTTAAAGAAAATCGCAGATAAAAACTGTTTTTTGAGGGGTACCATCAATTATCATCCTCCTTAAAGGTATAGCCTTAACTAACTTACTGATTTTTTTTAAGAAAAGTTGTGGAGCCGTTTTTGAGAAAGTTGCTAAAGAAAATGTATGGCCGATACCGCTATTTTTTGTTCTAAAAAATTAAGAAACTGTGTGGGTGGAATTATTAAAAAATGCTATTTTACAAGTTTGAAGAAAATCAATCCAGCGGTTTAGCTGGTAGCTCAACGAATAAGCAGACATAATCTCAGAATGGTGAGACCATATTTTTTTGTCTTCCCTATCATCGTAATAACAAGTTTGATCAAAATTCTGTACGTGTATCCGGATACCAGGATTCTTAATGCACGGATTCTTAATACACTGATTTTTAGTACACCAATTTTGAAAAAGCACCAAATTGTTTCACAATCCTTATCACGCTAAATTAAATTAAAAAAAAAACTATTTTTGGGGACGAAAGTAAATATAGCAAAGATACACAGAATGCACCTATTTGGATGCAAATGGTATCAAATTAATCAACACACGATCACTATCACAATATAGGTGGGAAGGTTTCTCGTAATTAATAAATTGATTTGTAACACTCGGAAAAACACTAAAACAGCGCAACAATCAGAATGCCGACCAATCAACTGATTTAAAGCAATTTCCAACCGTTGAAATTTTCAGCGTTGAAGAAAAAGCGCCAAAACTTTGCACGTACAAAATCCTGCACATAAAACACCTACATCTGTAACAACTAACCCACATACCTATATTACAATACCAACCCCTTCCTCTTGTACCACAGAACCCAAAAATCCTGCACACAAGAAATCTGCAACAGTGAAAAAACAATTCCACTCTCACATGTATACCTACCCCTTTCTCTTGCACCACAAAAACCCATGAAGCCGAAGAAAATATCCAAAATTGTTCTATTTATGTCTTAAGCTTTATCTTCATTACATCTTCATTACAAAAAAATGTAAACAAAACAATAACAAACCAAAACAAAATTGAATATTTTCCTCATTGTGTCCTTTATCTGTTTTCTCATTATACCATTATCCTATTGAGAAAATGAATTTTACCTGACTCTATCGAACTCTCATAAATTCGGTATACGTCTTTCCCGTTCTGATTATATTTTGACAATTCACAATTTCAAGTCTCCATCGACAATTCAAATTCTCCACGTCAAGGTACCCCTTGGGTACTTCAGATGTCGCCCTCTTCGATGGCTTCCATGATAGTACTATGGTTTATATATACAAAGCAAAAATTAAATTCGTTTTTAATCTATTATAAAATCTTAAAGATCTTCAATCCAGACTCAAAATAAGAAATATAAGAACTATAGGAGACCAAATTAAAGTAAAAAAAAAATGCGAAACAGAACGATTTTCGAAATAAAATAAAATATTTTTCACCTTAAAAAGTAAAACAAAAAAAAAAGAACAGAAACAAAGCATTGTGAATTATTGAATAAAGCCTTTGTATATATAAACCATAGTACTATCATGAACGATTTTTTTTAGGAGAACTTTGGTCCAGCTGCGGCGCCACATTCGGTCGGGGTTTTTTGCATGGAGACTTGTAAATAGGCCTTATTTAAAGAATGGAAGATAAGTAGTAAGAGCAAGAGGAATGTATTTTTTGCATTCTGATAAGAATCAAAGGGAGTAAAAGGGATATCCAAATCAGGTGTTTGTGAAATGTCAAAAAATAAAAAAGGGTGAAGAAAATGAGAAAACCAAAGAAAAATATCTGAAAATGGTAAAAAAAAATATCCGAAAATAAGCTGCTTGCGTCGTCGCCCTCGCGTCTGTCGTAGCAACGAGGACAAAAACAATTTGCAGAGATTTCCTTGTAGGATGTAGGCAATGTGAAAAGAGAAACATATGATGGTATAAGTAAAGTATATGTATATTTTCTTATATTGAGGGTAGGTTTTGTTTTCGTTTTTCTGATTGACTTTAAACATGATAGTCATATATCTTTTGGTAGGTATTTAAATTGAAATTTTCTTTTCTTGCATGATTTTGTTGGTAGGCATATCTTTTGGTGGGTATATTTGATTTTTCAATTGGAATCTTTTTGGGGATGGTGGATATTTTGGAAAATAGGAATGGTATTTGAATTAAAGTTTTTTTTGCAATTAGTGATTTTGTTGGTAGATTTTGAGGGTTGTTACCAATATGTGGGCATATGTTCATCTCTTGGTAAATATTTAGGTACCTGTTGGTCTTCAAGTTTTTTTTTATTAGGTAGGTAGGGTAAGTGTACCAGTACCCGGCCAGTCACTAGTATCCGTCCACTTTCTTTTAAAGGGTTAGTTTTCAGAAAATAAAACATTGTTTACATGGGCAAATATATTCTGACAAAAATTCCAGGTACATTTTACGTTTTGGTAAAGTTTGACAGCGAATGTTAGGAAAACCAATAAGAATAAGTTGTTATTTTCAGTATTATCCGTAAGTATACAAACTTGTATTTTGTTTTATTGTATCAACAATATAATAAACCATCTTAAAATTTAGTTACTGGAACACCATTTTTATAAGATGTTTTAGTAACCGGCCAGGGTGGCCGGTTACTAGATTTTTGCCTGAAATCAACTTTTGTATCTCTTTTATGCTTAAATGAAGCAAAATACTTCTAACTTCCTCTACCATCAACTAAAATGTATTTGACATGTAAGATTTCAGTATCCGGCCATTGTTTTTGTTCAAGGGATTACTATGGCCGGTAACAAACGGCACCAATATACGGCCACATAACTAATTGTATATAAATTCATACATATTGAATAAAATTAGTCAAAAAACTGCTGCACAAGAACCGAAAGATTTTAGCTAATTGGTTTTAGATTTTTTTAAGAATAAAATGCACGACTGGGGCGTACGTGGTTGCTACTAGTTTCAAGGCGCAGATGGTTTAAGAACATTATTGAGAGAAAAACCTTTAAAAGCACGAAATGTGTACCATATTGAAATTAGCAAAAAACAACTTCTTTCAAGTGAAAAAAGAGAATTCCAGCCGTTTTTGAGAAAGTTGCTAAAGAAAATGTATGGCCGATACCGCTATTTTTTGTTCTAAAAAATTAAGAAACTGTGTGGGTGGAATTATTAAAAAATGCTATTTTACAAGTTTGAAGAAAATCGATCCAGCGGTTAAGCTGGTAGCTCAACGAATAAGCAGACATAATCTCAGAATGGTGAGACCATATTTTTTTGTCTTCCCTATCATCGTAATAACAAGTTTGATCAAAATTGGGAGGTGGGTTTAGGTTTAGGCAGGATGGTACAAAAGTACTAGAGCGTACCATTCTGTACGTGTATCCGGATACCAGGATTCTTAATGCACGGATTGTTAATACACTGATTTTTAGTACACCAATTTTGAATAGATACACGGATTATAAATACACGGATATCGGCCGTCTTTGCACTGCACCGCAATTTGCATAACAACACCTAACCATGGTTTTATTTTAATTTTTATTCTTCAAATTTATTTTAAACTTACAATAAAGTAATATAATATAAACAATATAATATATAATATATAACGATTATTTTATTTTTTTCACAAAAACACAACTCTTTTTCAGAACAAAAACAATTTTAAAAATAGCTTTTTCAAAAAAAAACTTAGTTTTGAACAACGCTTACAATTTTTTGGATTTTTTTCACAATAAATAACTCTTTTTTAGGACAAAAATAATTTTAATTTTTTTTAATAATGCTTACAAATTTTTCACACAAAAATTTTTTTTTTTCACTTCATAAATATTTTTCACAGAATTTTGATGTATGTATTTAGTCACTTTGAAACAAACACTTTTACATTTAATTATTTTGCACAGCAATAATTTTTTTTTTCAATTTATTCTATTTTTTTACAATCACAGAAACACTTACGAACACGGAAATGATTTGGTACGTACTTATAAAGTTATTTAATCAGGTATATTAAAAAGGGATACACACAGGAAGGAAATTAATATTTTGTTGTCTTGTATAGGCATGCATACAAAAAACAAATAATTATTCCTAAAAGCAAATAAATAAAAAAGCTAGAAAATAAAAAAAAAACACCCTACTGTGCAATTTTCAGCTTCTAAAAAAAATTATTGGTAGGTATAGATATAATACAATGAAATTAATAATTAAAAATATAAGTGTAAAAAAAGGGAAAAAGCACCAAATTGTTTCACAATCCTTATCACGCTAAATTAAATTAAAAAAAAAACTATTTTTGGGGAGGAAAGTAAATATAGGAAAGATACACAGAATGCACCTATTTGAATGCAAATGGTATCAAATTCATCAACACACGATCACTATCACAATATAGGTGGGACGGTTTATCGTAATTAATAAATTGATTTGTAACACTCGGAAAAACACTAAAACAGCGCAACAATCAGAATGCCGACCAATCAACTGATTTAAAGCAATTTCCAACCGTTGAAGAAAAAGCGCCAAAACTTTGCACGTACAAAATCCTGCACATAAAACACCTACATCTGTAACAACTAACCCACATACCTATATTACAATACCAACCCCTTCCTCTTGTACCACAGAACCCAAAAATCCTGCACACAAGAAAGCTGCAACAGTGAAAAAACAATTCCACTCTCACATGTATACCTACCCCTTTCTCTTGCACCACAAAAACCCATGAAGTCGAAGAAAATATCCAAAATTGTTCTATTTATGTCTTAAGCTTTATCTTCATTACAAAAAAATGTAAACAAAACAATAACAAACCAAAACAAAATTGAATATTTTCCTCATTGTGTCCTTTATCTGTTTTCTCATTATACCATTATCCTCTTGAGAAAATGCCTTTTACCTGACTCTATCGAACTCTCATAAATTCGGTATACGTCTTTCCCGTTCTGATTATATTTTGACAATTCACAATTTCAAGTCTCCATCGACAATTCAAATTCTCCACGTCAAGGTACCCCTTGGGTACTTCAGATGTCGCCCTCTTCGATGGCTTCCATGATAGTACTATGGTTTATATATACAAAGATAAAGCTTAAACTTCATTGTGAATTGCCATTTACAAAACAATTATGGTTTAACAATAGGCTGCAATAATTAAAAAAAAAAATAAGTACGGACTTTAATCATTATACATAGTTTGGACACACACCGGATGTTAATTTTATAGTAGTTAAATAATAAACCACTGCAAGCAATATTTTCTAGCAAATACACAAACCAGTAGACTGTAGTTTAATCTAGTACGTTATTAACGAGATTTTCAAATAAGGCGGTAAAATAAAATATTAAGATTTCTCAAACCCATGGGAAAAATTATGATGTTTCAATAAATGCATTTTTTTCGAGGGCCTAAATTAAATTGGTTTTGACACAGTAACTTTGACAGCAACGAAAACTTTGATCTCAAAACGCATGTGAAATAGATTGCTACATGAACTGTAGCGCTATTGACAGCTGTTACATTTTAATTTGAGTGTTGAAAAACTTCCTTGGTAGTATTTGCATAGCGGCATCGAATTAAGGGTTAAGTTCTAACGTTGATGTCGATATCGATGCTACTGTGCTAAAGTTCAAAGCCATTTAAAACCAGTGACTCTTAAAAAGTATGATGTGGTTTTCAAAGTTGCTTTTGAATTTGCTGTGTCAATCTGTTTCTCGCCTTACTGCCTGAACAGAATGGGAGACGGAGATGGAATAGATGTCAAAAATACTGCAATGAAAGTTAAAATTTGTTCATCTCTTTCAGCTGCAGCTGCAGTATTTTTGACATCTATTCCAGCTTCGTCTCCCATTCTGATCAGGCAGTTAATCAGTAAACCAATCATCTTACGATTCTTGCACGAACGAGAAAAGTTCAAACAAAATGATTTTTAATTATTTATTCTAATATTGAAATGCAAGTATAATTTATTTGTTTCAAATTGAAAATAAAAATAAGAATTGAAATGATTTCTAGGTTGTTGCTGGAAGTACATAATTTCATGATTGTGCCTTAAAAGGAGTAAGGAAGCATGAATACTTAACTAATGAACTAAAAAAAAAAAAAAAAAACTAACAGCACAAAAAAGATCATCGCCTGCTTATTTCAAACAATTAATTAAGATTACTTAAGAAAATTCTTCATAAATCATTCATTAATTGAAAATGCAATTGATTTATGTGTCGGAACCTTTTTGAATTAATCCAAAGCATAAAAGTTTCTTACTTTAATTAGATGTGCTTGTATGAATATTTTGGAGTCTGAAGAGTTAGAGCACGAAAATTGAGTTATTCTTAGGATATTATTTTTACTCGTTAGTTTCAGCTTACTTTTATTATATTTTTGTTCTCTTCTAGAGTATAATGAATTAATAATTATTCGATCATTCGACTGGTTCAATTTTTTGATTTTTTAGATTAAGGGTTTTATGTTTCTGTAAAAATTAAATTCGTGTTTTATGTTGATAAATTTTTAAAATAAATCCGCTGAAAAATTAATAAATTAAATACGAATTGATTTGATAGTGGAGATTTTCAACGTGTTTTTTCAAGAAATGACTGACGATAAATAATAATATGAGTATTTTTAAGTTATTCAAAATAATATCTTTTATTTAAATAAAATTTCCAGTTTGTAGATTTAATTTTTTCCTTAAAATAAAACAAGAAACTCTTCGAGTTTCGTAGAGGTTCTTGCAGACCAGCGATATAGTAAATTTGAAATTTAAAATTGTTCTTAAAATTCTGAAAGGAAATTTTTCCCATTTTTAAAAATTGGCAATAGCCACGTTTTAGTAATTTTAAGTAATACGAGTTGAAAGATAACCTCGAGTCAGACCAAAAGATAATGAAACGCAGTTAATGTAAGTTCTCTTTGAATTTTTGATTCTTAAAATTGTACTCTGCAAAGATTGTTTCGTTTGAACATACTGTTCACCTAATACTCTAGCGACCTGATAGAATAGTTTTTGTCAATAGTTTTTGAAACAAAAAAACACTTTCAATTTAATAAAAAAGTAGTTTTTGTAATATTCACTTACTTTTTGTAAAGTACAACATACATCAGGTTTTTCAATAAGAGCGCTACAAAAGTTTTTTTTTTAAATAAAACAAAAACGGTTTTGGATATCAATGCAATTTTTATTCCTGTGAAAGTACGTTCGATGCCATTATGTATAGAACTCGATTTCTTTTGCATGGCCACCACGGGCACGCTTGCAGAAATCCAGACGCTGAACCCAATTTTCGACGGGTTTCAAGCATAAATCGGCCGATACTGCTGCAATTTCACGTTCGATATTCGCACGAAGTTCATCAATCGTCGCTGGCTTGTTGGCATAGACCATAGACTTGACGTAGCCCCACAGGAAATAATCTAACGGCGTCAAATCGCACGACCGAGGCGGCCAAGCGACTGGACCATTTCGTGAGATAACACGTTCTCCAAACTTGGTTTCCAATAAATTGATTGTGACATTCGCTGTGTGGCTTGAGGCACCGTCCTGTTGGAACCACATGTCCTCCAAGTCCATATCATCTAGTTGGGGCTACAAATATTCGGTTATCATTGAAAGGTAGCGATCTCCATTCACAGTAACGTGCCGGTCTTGATCATCACGGAAGAAGTACGGCCCAATGACGCCGTTGGCCCATAAACTACACCAAACCGTAATTTTTTCGGGATGCAATGATGACTCATGGAGTACGTGTGGACTGCCGCATATTTTGTTTATTGACGAAGTCATTCAGCCAGAAATGAGCCTCATCGCTGAAGATGATTTTTCGATGAAAATCCGAATCATTTTCAAGATGTTGCTCAGCCCAATTCACGAACATACGACGCTTATGGTGGTCAAGCGGCTTCAGTTCTTGCGTTAATTTAATCTTGTAAGGATTCGCCACAACGACGTCACAGAGATGCCCAACGCTTGAGAACGACGTGTGAGAGACTTATTTGGGCTTTCTGCAACTGAAGCCTCAGCGGCAGCAATATTCTCGACACTTCTTTGTCTCACTGGCACGGGAACATTTTGTACTGTGCCTGTGGATTCAAATTTGTCCACTAGACGCTCAATTGTTGATCTGCTAGGACGATTATGACGACTATAAATTGGACGTAGCGCTCTTAACGTTGAGGCCACTGACTTCGAATTTCGGTAGTAAATTTTAATAATTTCGATTCGTTGTTTGCTCGTATATCTTTCCATCATAAAATGGCAAACTTTACTGTTAAGAAATGTCAAAAGAGCGGCAAGAAATATGGCGTCGTTTGTTGTCTCCGTCGCTCTACTTTTTTAGCGTCCCTGTTGAAAAACCCTTTATGTGTGTGGTTCATTTTAATAGTGAATTATCTCCATTAAAAATTTGTTGACATTTCTAAAGCTGGCGTATCCAATAAGGAAAATTCCGAAAAATATTATTAAAAATTTAAGGCTTTGACTGAACTGCACATTTCAAGCAAAAATAGAGATAATTCACTTTAACGATTTATAATTGTTGTATGTTGTTCCATTGTTTTAAAACATTTTTTTAAGTGCTTCTTACTAAACTGCCTTCCTCCCCCTCTCTTAAGTAATAAAACACTTTACAAAAATCTATTATTATTTTGCAAACGCCATACGAATCGCAATCTTCCCTAAGATATTATTTGCTGGATATTTTCAAATGTGTAACCCAATATTTGAGAAATTTTTTGTTTCACATAAAATCTAAATATCCAAACATATAAAGGGTACTCATGCAACGATGTAAACTTTTCGACGTAGTAATTTTTTTTTAATTTACGATGCACGTTTCATGAATATGCTTTTGAAACGGCTTATGTAAACACAGTAAACTATAATCAATCCGCTGTTTGTTTAACTTCAAAAATATAAAGGAACTTTCGTCCAATTTTGTTTTCCATTTTTATTATTTTTCTTTTAATTGTATCTTTCGTCAGTCATTTTGATTAAAATGTTTTTGATTCTTTTTGATTCAAAATTAGTTTAAAAGTTTACCACTTTTACCATTTTTATTTACGATAGAAATTCATGTAGGAAAGCTTATGATATTGACAGGTCGCTAGCGACGTAGTCAACTTTTGGACGATTATACGATGTTTACAATAGTCTTCCGACGTTGCATGAATACCTTTATTGAAAACTAGAAACGATTTTTTACTGAAAAATTTCGACAATTTTTTCAAAATAACTTTTCATTGGAAAGAGATGTCAAATATATTGGTAAGCAAACACTTAAAAAAATATTTAAACCAACAAAATCAAGCTAAATTTTTACTCTAACGCCGATATTGAGATGAGAAAATTGCATTTATGTCATTCAACTTTTTTTTTTCAAAATGCCGCATTTTACCCACCAGCCAGATTTCCTTCACACGAATCTAAGAAGTTAGCGAGAACATCTATAAAAAAAAACAGCCATACTTAAATGACTCTTCGAAAACATTGCTTCAAAATCATCAATTTTTGAGTAATGTCGGTTATGTAGAAAATGGGCGATATGTACATACTTCACAGGTGACTTGGTCTTGGCCACCACCAAAATTTTATATAAAAATGCTATTTTTTACAAAAAATGTCTCCCAAGCATTTAACATTGTTTGAGGTCACTGAGGAAAAGTTTCCTTTTTTCTTTGAACTTAAGTGAAAGCTTTGTTTATAATGCTTAAATAAATATAAAAACATTCACGTATCGAACAAAATGTACATTTTTGATGAAGTTCACCTCTAGAAAGTCTTTTAAAACTCCTGCTCGAAAAAGTGAACAATCTCGATAGAGTAATCAGCTCGATGGTTTTTATTACTTCACAATATCGAGCGTCTACTGTTTTATTTTAAGATGATAAAAAAGGTAATTGAAAAAAGAAGAAATTTCTCCTTATTTTGTCAGATTTATGTAAACGGAATTTGGGAAATCAGAATTTTGAGAAACAAAATTTCGAAAGAAAAATATTGTAAAACGAATTTTGCCAAAAATCGAAATCTGCCAAAATTTCGACCCAAACTCTTTAAAATCTAAAAAATTGGTAACATTGATGAGAACAGCAGATACTTATTCAAAAAAGGCCAAAAAGCGAAAAAGATGGAAGCCGTTGATCAGGCTTTTACTTGATAAATTTATAGGTACTGATTTGGGTATTTTTTTTTTTTTTTTGTATGAACCCTCCCTGAGAAGTGGAGCTGTATAGGCCGCTGAGTAACAGGCGTGGAAATAAATATTGCATTTTGGCAGTTGATCTTTTAACGAATCTATGACTTGCTCTAAAGAGTGCTATAGCTTGCATTTATTGCAATTTTCTTAGGTTAAGAAAAACCTAAAGTTTTGTTTATGAAATTATTTTTAATAATTAATTCCTTTAAACTATCATATCCTTCAATTCAAAGTTACGTTGCAATCGTGCTACATGCGTTTCCTTATGAAAAAAAAAAAACAGTCTACTAGAAGGTACTAAGAGTTATGTAGGTACATACATATGTTTTAAATAAGTTTATAGCAATATTATTTTCCGTGCAATGGTTAAAAACTAACATAATGGCTTAAACGCATTACACAAAACGACTGAATAAATATTGGTAATGCCTCTTGGAAATGTTTCGCTTTTGTATATGATGCAGTTCATTAATCTGCAACCAATTTATTCAACCATTATAGATACTAACATACATACATATTGCATAGGTAAATATATATTTTGTTTACTATTTTGTTTTTGTTTATTGATTTCTTTTTCTATTTCTTCACGCACACATATTGGCCCTAATCGTGGTGCTCGCACATTTATATTGCATAAGAACGTTACAAGAATAGTTATTCAAGACCAAACGGTTATATTTTTGTATACAAATATGGTAAGCAATAATAGAACGTCATCGGAAGTTTAATTCAAAAAATAAAAACAAACCGCAATAATTCATATAAACTTCAATTTGCTTACCTAGCTAAGGCATTTGAACCAAGCTTGCGTCTTCCAGAACTGAAATAAAGAAAAGAAAATTAATTATTATCTATGCATGTATCTTTTAAGGAAATTCAATTAAAATATAAAAAATTGATTGCGTTTTTTTTATTTAAGTGATTAAGAAAGTGAAATAAATTTATAAGATGTTAAGTAAATGATGAAGGTGTAGTGATTGATGAAAAAGGATTATAAATATAAGTAAGTGCCACTTAAAATTATAACAAAGCTATAGAAGATGTTAATATATAAGTTTTTCATCCAACAAGCTAATATCGTGATTCAGATATAACCATACCTGGGAACAGGATCAATTCCACAGCTCTAAGGCCATAAGATTTTGAGACTATTTTCTTAACTCCCAAATATTGATACCTTGCCGTAAGAAGCATTAAGCATTAAGGGACATTTTTAAAATTTTAAATTAAGATTTTTTAAACCCTTCTTTTCAGTTATTTATTTATTAGTTTTGTAGTAAAGGGATTCTGAGTTAAAAATTCCGTTCGAAATCTTTTTATTCCCTTAAATACGCACATAAATAACTGAACAACAGGTCTTTTTGTATGCCTCTAAAATTTAGGAAATGTCACTTAATACATTCTTACGGGAAGGTATCGATATTAAAATTTATTTATGTGACTTTGCAGTCACTGATTATGTTACACAGTGTGTTTTCTAAACACTTCTGTAACCAACCTTAATACATGCGACGTAGTTGTACTTTTCATCTTAGCTGCTCTTGATGCTAATTTTTAAATTTTGTTTGGTTACGTACATACCTATAAGTAGAGCGTCACAATAATCGTTTGCGAAGATAATAATTCATTTGAGATTGTTACTATCGATAATCTGATAATCGAATTTTAGAACAAAAAGAACTCAAAAATAAGCGTAGGTCTTTATGACAAACAAATTATCAACAAAAGTTATTTTAGATAAAAAAAAACTTAAATACCTTTAAGTTCTATTATTAATATTAATTGATTTAACAATACAAAATGGATTATCGGAAAATACTAAAAATAATTTTAACTATTTATCTGTAAGACCTTATTTCTTTAAAATGCAATACATACTCGTACGATATTATTTTATGACGTTGTTTCCCAATGCCTGTCATAAATATTTTACTATACCTGATATTTTTTTTTTCTATTTTAAATTTCTCTTTGGGGGACCTAGGTTGTAGAGAACAGAACATTTAAGCTAACTGAAATTGATGTCATTTCAAACTGAATATATTTTATTTACATGAGAAAATTAGCAACTCATTTCGAAACACGAAAGGTTGTTAAACTTAAATGCAAATAAACCCAGTTAAACAAAAAAGAACAAAGAACTTATTTTTATTGTAATTTGAACAAAGCGACAAACCTAAGATATAAATAACCTGCTTAGAGCTGGAGATGTCAAATCTAGCATCAATTTCCAATATAGACATTTTACTAAAAATCAAACTTCCATTTTCTAGGTTAATCTGGATGCGTATCCATTTGAGAGCTAAACGACTGCGATCTACTCTTAAGCAGCTCTCGATAGTAAAACTCGCAAGTGATACAGTCATGAAATGGATACTGGACAGCTATCCGAGAGTCACTTTCGAGAATTTTAAAGACCTCTTAAGTGAACACGCACCTCAACATTTAACAAAATATGTCGTTAATTGTTAAATATTGAAATATCTCCATTTTTGCGTTTTTCAGACTCAAACAGCTGTAATAATAATTTGTTAAAAGAACAAATAAAGTAAAATTTTCAGGGCTGTCTAAGCTTTGGTTTTTAATAAAAAATTTTTCAAAATTCACAAATATTAATGGTGTCTTTTTAAGATGTATAGAACTTTGAAATAGAATAAAACAAAGATAATTTTTTTAAATTGACATGAAATTTACTTTATTGAAAATATAATCTTCTGGCATTATAATTTAAATATGATTTCTGGCATATGATCACCAGACGCATAGTCTAATCTGAAGGATCAATTTTCGATGACTTTCTCCAATATTTGTGGTCGTATGTCGGCAGTAAGGAAGTGAATGCTGTAATCCTAATCTTCAATCGTTTCGGGCTTATCGGCGTAGACTAGCAACTTCAAATATCTCCGCAGAAAAAAGTCAAGCGGCGTTAAATCGCACGATCTTGGAGGCCGATTCACGGGTCCGTGATTTGAGACTATGCGGTTACCAAACGTTTCCTTCAATAAATCAATTGTGGCACGAGATGTGTGACATGTTGCGCCGTTTTGTTGAAAC
This sequence comes from Dasysyrphus albostriatus, assembly GCA_946251815.1. Lineage (NCBI taxonomy): Eukaryota > Metazoa > Arthropoda > Insecta > Diptera > Syrphidae > Dasysyrphus > Dasysyrphus albostriatus. The sequence continues at coordinate 32,536,803 of OX276338.1, read as the reverse complement.
CACCAGCTCCTGCACATCTTGGTTGTTCAATTGCTGAACGAAAACATTAGTAATCATAGCTCTCCATAGAGTCACCATTGACTGTAACGTTCTGGCCATCATTGTTTTTAAAGAAGTGCATACCAATTATTCCACCAACTCACAGCTTTTATGAATGTTCAGTGTCTCAGAAAACACTTGAGGATTATCATCGCTCAAAATACGGCAGTTTTGTTTATTGACGTATCCATTCAACCAAAATTGAGCTTCATCGCTAAACAAAATTCGCTTATGAAAATTGGGAACAGAACCATGAACCAAACCAAACTAAAAATAAATTACTTGACAGCTGACAAAATAGCCACCAGTTAAAATAGTGTTGCCAACTTAAAGTTCTATGCCTCTAAAAAAAAAACAACCGTTATTTATTTTAAACAAACTTATGGTCAAGATAATTCACTATAACAATGAACGACCAATATATTAATGTGTGATTCATTCGAATCTGGTAATTTATTTGTTTATATAATTTTTCTGGTACGACACGTTACGTCACGTTTTTCAGATATTCAAATATTTAATATAAAAATATGCATGGGTCCGCAAGTGTTAATTTTTTTTTTGAAAATATGACCATTTAAATGACCGTTTTTGACCACCCTTTAGCTTTTTTTGACCACCCACAGTTTTCGAGAAAATCGATTTTGAAAAAATGGTGAGCCAAGAGAACGCTGCGCCCCAAAAATCGATTTTACAAATTTGATTAATGTTTTTTTGGACATCAATGACCACCCTTCAACTTTTTTTGACCACAACTAGAAATATTTTATTTTTTTTTATTTCTGAAATTTTTTATTACGATTTTTTTTTATAGATTTCCTTTTAATGTTGGAAATTTGATGATATTATCTAAAATGACCACTCTTTAAAATTCCTCTATCTTAGCCAAAAATATATTTTTTTAAATTTTGAAAAGTGACTATTGTGGAAAACTCTATTATTAAAAAAATATTTTTTGCTAAGTTAGAGGAATTTTAGAGGGTGGTAGTTTTAGATAATAGTTTTTCGCAATGGTCACCTTTCAAATTTCGAAAACTAAACAAATTAAAAAGAAATATAAGATCGAAATAAATATTTCAAAAATCAAAAAAAAATATTTCTAGGGGTGGTCAAAAAAGATTAAAGGTGGTCATCTTTTCCAAAAAAAAAAAAAAAAAATTGAATACTTTTGCCGGCCAAGTGAACACAGCTAAATTTGTGGTTACATTATTTCTCGAGGTAATTTTGTATGAGTTTGTACCATCATTTGGAAGCAAAAATATTTTTCTTCAAAATTCTAGCTGAATAACACAAAAACCTTAATTTCCTTCGGCTTAAGCTCCATGATTAGTGAATTCATATCTACATTTAAAACATAAATATGTACACATAAACGGTTAAGAAAACGGTAACTTTTTTAGCGACGTTAAAATACTCGTATAAAGAAATCTGATATTAAAAGCACTGAAGAATATTAATTTCATGTAACAAATTGTAAGGTTTTAATAAAGTCTAACCTTTGACATTTTTAACTTTATCATTTCAAGGATGAGAAAGTCAGGAATGAATTTCTTATTATTTTAGAGTTATTTCGTTTTTTTTTTTTTGTGACCTTTCATTGTCAAATCTGTAGTCGCACCTGGTTGAATCTAAGGCTATAATTCAATTCATACATATTCAATTCCAAACCAATATAAATAGAGATATTTTAAAGCTTAAGAAAAAAGCAGTTGTCAATTCCATTCAAGATTATAAGAAACCATGCATGGGAACCAACCTTGATATATCAAACATTGAAATTAGTTTATAACAAAATATCGTTTGACTTTAAATCGATTTATTCATGATGAGTTCACATGATATACGTAGCTACATATATGCTAATTTTAGCACTAGTGTCACAATGGAACATGTGTATTTTTTTAAAGGGTGATTAAATTTGTTATGACGATTTCCATACTACACCATTTAACTTGAGCAAACATATCTACGTACTTGTACATGTTTGAAAAAAAAGCTGTTTGCGTTTGTTTTATAAATTTTTGGGGATGCATATAAATTTGTTTATAGGCTAGGTAGACAAAAGTCATTAAATAGTATCAGGTGAAATAGAATAGGGAAACAAAACAAAGTTGTGCTATCATAAAACCTGGCAAAAATATTTCAAATACCATAAGAATCAAAAAATCAAAAGAATATTCAAATATTTCCGTGTGAAATAAAGTAAGTGTATTTTTTTTTTGTTCGTGGAGAAAGAATTAGTTGAATTTTTATTTATTTATTTTAATTTTTATTGGTGCACGTATTTGTGCCGTATTTTTTTACATTTAACATTAATTAAGCCGTTAGACTATTTCCTGTGGTGCTACGTCAAGTCTATGGTCTATGCCAACAAGCCAGCGACGACTGATGAACTTCGTACGAATATCGAACGTGAAATTGCAGCAGTATTGACCGATTTATGCGTGAAAACCGTCGAAAATTGGCTTCAGCGTCTGGACTTCTGCAAGCGTGCCCGTGGTGGCCATGCAAAAAAAAATCGAGTTCCATACATAATGGCATCGAACGTACTTTCACAAGAACAAAGAATTTCATTGATATCCAAAACCGTTTTTATTTTATTTAAAAAAAAAAACTTTTGTGGCGCTCTTATTGAAAAACCCGATACTTGTATTCTTAGTTGGAACAAAAGTATCTAGCTATATATATTTTCCTCTTTCTTACTTGAGGTTTGAAGATAATTGTATGTAATTTGATATTAAGCCTTTTCATATAAGGGTTGTAAGTATATTTAAAGTGTTAAATCCCACTTGTATCCAATCATGGCAAGTAAATTGACTATGAGTGATTTAATCCTTCTTTTTAATCATCGTGGTTAGTTGTTTAATGCAATTGAATCTAGAATTATGATGATTTTGTAAATTCATAGACAGTGAAAGGTATGGTAAAAGTAATAACATGCTGTAATATTATCATTTATTCTCTTACAAAAAAAAAATAATATTCAAAAATGTAATACGACTATCAATTAGCCTCCAATAATATTCATCATTTATTTTTCTTCAACTCATATCGATGACTGTATTTTAAATAGTTTAAATGACATTTTAATGTACTCGTATGTATGTTACTCTGCAAAATAATCAAAATCACGTTTTAATCACTATAAAGTCATCCAAGGAAACAAAACAATCGCTTTTCAACTCGAGTAAAGCTTATTTACATATAGGTAGACGTTTATGTGTAGAATTCCCTCAAGTCACCAATAATTAGTGTTTTAAATCAACGTCCCACCCAACCTAATTACACTTAGATTAAATTTCAATCGCTCTGTGCATAGTTTAAAATAAAATTCGCTATATCAGAACCTGACATTCCAAAACAGGTGGTTATGGTTTTACAGGGGAGGAGATTGTGTCATTCTCACATTTACGTTCTGCCTAGTGATTTTTTTCTTTTTTTTTTGAAAATAATTTAATCCACCTTCCGGTGTAGAAAAAATATATACCTATGCCCATACTAGCATATTCACATAAATGTTGAAAATTAACTACTACTACGTAATTTACTATTTTTATTTTTATTTGTTTGACATTTTGTTTTATTTGTTTGTTTTTTTTTTCACAAAAGAAAAAAAGGTTCACGTCATCAACATTTTACATGACAACCGATAGATATAGTGAAACCGAACAAAAACCAACTTATGCCAACTCAGAGATTCCAGAGACTGAATGTGGTTAATATGATATGGATGTGTTTTTTTTTTTTTTTTTTGGCGAAATTTTAAGATACTCACAATCCTACATAGACTATAGACATTTATGGATACATTAGAGGAAAAAACGCTGTTATTTTAATTATGTATTAAAATAATTAAATTTTGTCCTGAGGCTGAATATGAAGCTGCGAGAGCAAAAGTGGTATAACCTACTTTTTGTTTGTTGAAAATCAAATATTAAAATCAAGATCAATAAGTAGATATTAAGTATTAACGGCGTAAAATGTTTAAAAATAGAAATTAAGCAAATACAAAAATCTCGAAAATGCATCAGATTATTGCGTTAAAAATAAGACCAAATTTAATTGTCTATAGGTACCCAACAGATATAGAAAGTTTAATCAAAAATAATTCTAAAATGTTGCCTCTGAAAAAAAAAATAGCGAAAGTTTTCTTCCATTTATGTAATTATTTTGGCTTTGTAAATGAAAGTACCAAAACACTGAAACAAGAAACAAAAAACAAAAAAACAACAATTTAAAACTTAAAATCTATTGAGTATATTGACCTAGTGTAACGTAATAAAAGCCAATGTAAGGCCATTTTGTTCGTATTATTTTCATTTTATTTTATATTCCTCTTACTTTAATAAACAAATTATGTAGGTTTCATGTCTATCATTCATGATGAAAGGCAAACACACAAACTTTTCAAAATTGAAGCCGCCTGAATTTGTCTACATATTTTTGTTCATCATCGCAATTTTAAACTCAAGGCCATAAAATATGTTCATCAAAAATATAATTTCATAATCGTAATGAACTTTAATTTGCTAAAATCGTGAGTGAAACAAAAAAACAAAGTACTCATATAAATCAGAAACAACTCTTCTTCCAAAAAAAAGGTCAAAAGAGGCCACCTGATGAAAGATTCATCCAACATTTTATTAGAATGATTTAAAAGATTAAAATAATTAGAAGGTTAAAATGTAATATCCATGCATGGCTAATGGTTTTAAATTATTCAACAACCAACTAGGTATCTAAGAGCTTAAGTACTTCAAGCCTTTCAAGAAGTTGAATTTAAGTCTTCAGGAACACTTAACACCACCTAACATTGTTTTCATAACTTATCGTCCCAATTGACACCACTTGCTTTATTTTTCGTTCCTTCTTGATTGAGTTGGATCAGTGCTGTCGGAAGTATTAATATAGTAATATTTTGATACTTTGTTAGCATAATGTGTTCGCAATGCCCGATTAATGGCATTTGCAAAAAAGTAACTCCCGCATTACGAGCAATACGATTATAATAATAGTATTAGACCCAAGGGAGTAATACTCTTCAAAAAAAAATAATTGATGCACCGAAAATGCAAATCCTTTCTGACTGCTTCGGTATGAAGTTCAATTCTTTAAACTTTGATATGAATTTTTATTAATTCTGCTTTTTTCAATGTGAATTCACTTACTTTTTTAGTTGAATTGAAAAACGACAGCCCTGGTTGCAATATACCTGCATATATTTATATGTATCTACTTGGGATTGTTGGATATTCTTAAAGCTCATTGAAGTCGCCTCTCACATGTCCGTTCGTTTTGTGAGAAGTTTTCTTCTTCCTACCTGAATATATTCAAAGACATAGGTGTAGATACATTATTATGAGTAGGTTGCAGTTATGCATACATACCTACAAGCTACAACTTTCAGATATGGAATTATACCTTTGGCTTCCTGGCTATTTTCAATATGAGTGACAGCTTCTTTTCATAATTCGTGTACTCAACTACCGTGGTATGTATTAATTTTTATTTAACAGGTAATACATGCTTGTGGACGGCATACTTAATTCCCAAGCTTTTAACAAACATAAAAACAAAATAACAACAAACAAAAAATTGAATACGTTTTGGAACCCATTAACATTATGATTATGATGACTAGGTATACCTACCCCAGGAGGATTGCTTATTTAAGGTTTCTTGAACTTTTGACATTTTAAATGTTGTGCATTTCGTTAGTTTGAACTGAGAAAATGTCAGCGAAAGCACTTTCTGGATTTAAATTTAGGTAAAACATAATTTGCAAATTATTCTCATAGACTGAGGGCCATCGACATAAAAAGTCATCTCATTTGCATAAAATTGTAAGTCATATCAATATATATAGCTTTTTAATGTCGTTTTCAATTGGACGTTCGATGTACTCCTTTTTCACTCCTTTTTGACTCCTTCTACTCCAAAAGCATTCGATTGGCTGTTCCGAGTAATGTTTTCGGAGTCTTTTTCGGTTCCCGATTTCAAGAAGGAGTAGATTTGGAACACGCACATATGTATACAGTTTTTCATCGGACTACTTGTCAAAAGTAATAAATGCTTGAAGAAGCCATTTTGTAAAATGGCGTCATTCAGTCATTCAGCAGTGTGTGTGTAAATTTGACAACACGATGTTTTCATATTCGATTGGAATCAAAAAGAAGTAGAACAGTCCAAAAATCCAATCGAAAACGACATAAGTGTTGAACCAATAACCGTTTGTTTGCCTACCTAAGCAAGTGACGAACATGTATCAAATTTGACGTAAAATTTGTGCATCGATTTATTTATCGAAAAAATGTAGACGCAAGAAATATTCAGGTTGCAATTTTGAACAAATGTTGCCTCAGTTCCAACTCTCTGTAGCAAGTCTCAAAGAAGATATAGAGCGGCAAATTTTCCAAAAATCACGTAATTCCAAGGAATGTCTAGATTTTTGCTCCTCTCTATCTTCTTAGGGACTAACTACAGACAGTTTGACCTAAGACAACAATTGTTTAAAATAGCAAGCTGAATGTTTCTTGTGTCCACACTTTTTCCCTCTGACCAATAGGCATTGAAATAAATCGATGTACAAATTTTACGTCAAATTTTACACATATTCAACACGTGCTTAGGTGGGCAGACAAACGGTTATTAGTTCAACACTTCAAAAGCTATTATTGATATGACTTACAATGCTACGCAAATAATATGACTTTTTATGTCGTTGGCTCTTAGACTATTATAGAAGCTTATTTTGACTGACTTTCATAGACTTAAGAACAAAATATAAAAATAAATGATTCTAGCAAAATTAAACTTAAAAAAATGAGGAGCGGAAGGGAAAGAGTCCATTCCAAAAAAAATTAAACTTTTTCTTTTATTTTTCCTCAAAGTCTAAATCTAAAGCCTAGTTAATAGTTCCCGTGCGCAAAAATCTATGCAAATATTCTTGCATGTCAAAAATAATTGAAGTGAAATGCAAAATTAATTGTTTGCATGATTGGTTCGCTGTTTCATGCAAAAAAAAAACCATTGCAGTATGAAATGTCATGCAAAACAATGAACCTGCAATTGTTTTGCATGCGAAAAAAAGTGTGCTGAATACGATATTTTTGTGTGGATTGTAGGTTTACACTTCCGAAAAAGAAATATATATTCACCTCAAGGCAATATTTGCATGCACAGTGGGTGGTTTAGACCAAGGCAAAAATTGCTTGACTTGAATTTTTTTACAATTTGGTGCAAAAAATAGTTAAGTAAAAAATTGTTTTAAAACTTAGATTTTTTTCACATGAGAACTAGAATCTAGGCTTAAAACACAAAAATATAAATAAAATTTGGTATATTATGCCCTTAAAAGGTTAATGTAAAACAATTTGGTGGACAATTTCATTTGGATCAAAATACCACCTATTTCTCCATCAAAACATTGCCTGTCCCCCATTTGTCTAAGGATGGCTATGATATCTATGGATTACAAAAGCTCTAAAAAATCTGAAATTTTTAAGGTGTATCTACTGCTCTGGAAGAATTTTTGATTTAGGGAAGTTGGGTGAAATATGTATGGATCGAAATACAATATTTAAATCAAAAAATTGTGCGTTCCTCATTTGTCAAGCCATCAATTGCCCAGTTTTATTGAAGGATGCCTTGTTGAAGTTAAAGGATGGCTACGATGTCGATGAACTAAAAAACCTGTACAAAATCATAATTTTTTTTACAAATTTTGTACTACTCCAAAAAAGGGTGGTTTCAAGGCATGACATTTGGTGACATTTGGATCATAAAACACTATTTCCGTCAAAAAATCATTTGTGTTCCACCTGTCAAGCCACAAACTGCCACATTCCATTGAAGGGTAGCTGGTGATTTGGATGGATTCAAAAACCCATACAAATATAAGAAATGTCAAATGTTCACAGAAAATAAAGGAAATCGGTATTGATTGACATGAATTAGAGTGATTTTATATTAATGTTTTGTGAGATTAATTATATACATACAAATATCCATTTTTTAACTTGTTTTTTTTTTTTTATATGTTTACCCAACGTTTATTTAATGCATATCTAAGCATACATAAATAATACAAAATTATATTTTTCTTTGTTATTTTATGGTTCACGGTTCGTGAATGGGTTCCTAATAGTTCTCACGTGCTTAGTTCGCGAACGAACCATATTATTTAACAGATCCCAGCAGATTTAATTAGATTGCAAAAATGAATGTTATTTAAAAGAAACCAAAAAATAATGTTCGAGATCGAATCAAAGCTAAAACTTGGTTTTGAACTTTTCACGACAGAACGAATCACTTTTTATTTTTCTGCGAACTTTGCTTTAAAGAAACCAACTACAGAAAGTCGAACTTGTTAAATTTAAAGAAAATCGAAGAAATGTTAAAAATTGCAATTTGAATATCTTTTCCTACACTCTCTTATTCTCACCAACCGACATGCACAAGAAAAAGAATCAAAAGGAGAGAAAATGATAGGGGAGGGGTATTGGGAGGTGAAATATTACAAATTTCAAAATGAAAAAAAAAAGCAGAGATAAACTTTTTACCGATTTTGGTAAAAATGGCGTTATTCCTTCTTAGCCCTGATCAGAGCATGGAAAAGAGCTCGAGCTATCAGACTTAGCTCCAAGCAGAATATGATCAGAGCTGTCTGATATAATTTTGAAACATACTGAACACTGAAACTGTCATATGATTGCGATACGTTCAACGCACCAAAATAAAGTATTGGCTTATAATTTTCATCTGACAGCTGGCCAATCCAACACTTGAAAACTACAAAAGTGTGAACTGAAACTGATGTGTTGTCCATACAAAAAATATACAGCTTGCAATTTTGAACAAGTATCGTAATATGTCAAGCTTTCTGTATTTAGTCCCCAAGAAGATACAAATATAAATTTGCATAGCTAGTTTAGGCATTTACCATCCTCATTTCTTACACGATATGTACATTAATAGGATTAAAAAGCGTTTCCCTTTAAATTTTACGCAGCATTTATAGGGAGCCAGCAACATTAGGAAATTGCATTAGGGAATTGAAAAGCATTTTTTCTTATTTTCATACATACTTTTAAAGATATTGTTTTAACAAACTTTTATCTATTGAAGATTTTGAGTTATTAAACTTAATCTTTCCAAATAAGCACCGCATTAATTTGAAGAAGGAAACAAATTCATCATTTTGTGTAATTATTTCACATTTGCATTTACTTTTTTAAGAAAAACTGAAAGTCATTATGACCAACATAAAAACAAGATTACATAAATTGTATAAATTGTGAAATAAAAAAAAATACACAAACATTTTAAAGCTTTTTTAAATTTACCAAACAATCGATTTTTGAGCTTGTTCCTTCTTCAAACTGATGATTCAATTCTTCAAAACTGTCTGCTAAGTACGAGTATTTAGGGCAAGCACAGTTTTTCACTACTAAAGGCATTGAAATAAATCGATGTTAAAAATAAATCAAGTAATTTCTTTGAAAGTTTTTAGAAAAAATTTATTTCAAACTCAAAATTTCGGAAACTAGTAGATTTAATACCACTTAGTTTCCAGTATCCAAAATTAATAAGTGCACAAATTTTTATAATCTCACAACTTGGAATAAATACAATATAAATTTTTTTTCCGAAAATTTTGAGTTTGATATAATAGTCCATAGTCAATTTGTGTTCAAAAAGACTCTTAGGGAGCAAATTGTGGGGTAGTTTTAACTTTGGTCCCCTTTATGTTTTATGTTTTCGGGGGTGCGGAACCGGAATCTGAGGTTTGCGTAACGAAACATGAAAAAAAAATGCAAAAAATGATGCAAAAATGCATTTTTCGAGAGTTATTTACTAAGGCCTCGAAAACTACCAATTTTTCAAAAATTATATCAAAGTACAATTGAAATTATACACAATTTCCAATAAATATCTGTCTACTGTTTTTTCCTGCGACAAACCATTTGGATTAAAGCACTAGTTGAAAATTGAGCTTTTTTTTACTGTTTTCGAAAATTCTTTATTTGAAAAATTTGAATATGAACCTAAATATATTTTTCTGATGGTCTTTAATGCACTGAGTTCGAATTTGGTCTTGAGATTGCTTAAGCACGTCACGTTAGAGATATTCGAATTTAAAGATATAAAAATATTCGTTTTTTTTCAAATCTGGGGTTTTATTTGTTCTCGAGGTATTTTTTTTTCGAAAAAATGTGTCTGGTTGTTCTAAAGTACGAGTACATATATACATTTTACTTTTAAATTCTTTGTGAATTTTTGAAATACCACCATTCATCCTCGATAAAGCGTTAGCCTTCGTTTTAAACTGTATAGTTCAAAAAATATAGTCATGCAGCATGTTGCATCACAAAATTTTGGTCGCAAACTTCAGAATAGAATCAGCACCTCGGTAAACATAAAACAGGGGGAAAATCAAAACTACTCCACAATTTGCTAACTATGTGCCCTTATGAGGATTAAATTGACTGGATTTTTCGAATTACGCATACTATAAGACAAAGGCTAAGTATTTCCAAAAGAATTCAAACATAAAATGTTCATACTTTAACTATGAATGCATATTTTTCAAAAAAATTACCTCGAAAACAAATATAACTCCAAATTTGCAAGAAAAACGCATATTTTATACCTTAAAATTTGAAGATCTAAGAAACGTGACTTGTTAAAGCAATTTCAGGACCCGATTCGAGGTCAACGCATCAAATACCAAGAGAAAAATATTTGTTGGTTTATGTCAGACAAAAATTCAAATTTTTCACATTAAGTAGTTACTACTTCCGATGAGTGAATTTCCGAAAACAGCAGCCCAAATGGGTTGCCATAGAAAAAAACAATAGATAGATATTTATTGGAAATTGTGTACACTTTTAATTGTACTTTGATATAAATTTTGAAAAATTGGTAGTTTTCGAGCCCTTAGTGAAAAACTCCCAAAAAATGCCTTTTTGCTTTATTTTTTTGCATTTTTTTCATGTTGCGTCACGAAATTTTAGTCGCAAACCTCAAACCACAGATTCAAATTCCGCACCCCGAAAACATAAAAGAGGGGCAAGATCAAAATTACCCCACAATTTGTGTGGTAAAAATACAATATGACTGGACCATAAGTTTTTCTAAAAAAAAGAAAAACTATTTACGAAAATTTCTTCAATTTAAAAATACATAAGATGATAGGAAAGAGTTTTAACTATAAGCAAATGTGCATTACTTAATTGTAAGCATTAACGTTATTCCTAAATATTTTTTTCTATATTAAATTTTTTTTTAAATTTTTTCTTTGTCCTTCTCGCCCATTATGGGGAGAGATAAACTCCCCTTCCACGATTAAAAATGCTTTTAAATAATTGTTCTTTACAATCTCTTAAAAAGTTTGTCGCCTGAGTTATCGTACCTGTACTCTTTTTTTCTGATATAATATCTGATAGAATTTTTATATACCTATGCTTTTCGTCTTTTATTAAAATGGTGCACTGTAGCGTATGCGCACTATTAACCAAAACAATAAAACAGACAAATCGCTGCAAGTAGACGAGCAAAATACAATTTTTTTAATAGTAAGATTTGGATTTTGATCAAAAACATATTAACACACGCATTATACATACATACATACATATACAACATAAATCTATGGAACATAGCGATGATATTAACTCTAAAAGCACAATATGCGAATTTTTGAAAATAAGGCTAGGAACGCACTTACGATTTTATGTTGCGCGATCATTTAGTCGCAAAAAAATAGAACACATGAGAATAAATCAAAATGAAGGCACATGGACCAAGATAATCGCAAGTGCGGTCCTAGCCAAAGAGTTACACATCATTTGCATATTGCAGTAAGCCTAAAATAAGAGCACACAACCATTCTCTCTATCGCTTGAAGTATTTTCAGTGAATCTACTTAAACAGAAGAATTTTCTTTTCAAAAATTTTCCATATTCTATTACAATTTTTTTTAGTTAAAAAAAATGAAAGTGAGATTCGGAAAGTACTGCAAATATGTATGTAAAACTTAATTTTGATTCGATTAACCTGTGTTGCCCTGTTAATCCAAATTCTCTACCAACTAACATAACATTATGTCTACCGGAAATATTTTCCCACATCGCAATAATGCTCAATTGTAACATTTTTACAACTTCCTTTCAATGAGAAACTTTCGATTTTCAAATTTATTACGCAAACTCATAGCTTAATCACTTCATTAAGTCTAAAGAAAATCATGATTTTTTTTCACAGGCCCCAAACCTCTAAGATTAAAGATGAGTCTATCTAAACAATCATTGTGAAGTTTTTCATTTCCTTCATTATTTATTAGTCAATTAACTAAACTTTAGCTATTCAACTTGATAAATTGCATCTTTTAATTGAGAGATTGGCATTTAAGAAACTCAACATTATTTTATTTTTAGTGGTATTGTGAGAGTCTTCCATACAATTTGTATTTCAGATACATAGATTGAATGACCTTTTGAACTTTGGCATAGTAAGCTATTGTTTTCTATGTTCCCGCATAAAGTCACCAAACTTCTTTTCTTTAACCACGACCAAAGTTTGATTTTAACTGCTGAATACCCGCACTTTATATCTTTTTTTTAACTTCCAAGAACTCAATCAGGTCGAAACAAACCGGCCGGCTGGTTATGAAGTTTATTTGAAATTTATGTAAGCATGATACTAGCATCATTGGTAGGTATGTCTTGTGTGATTCATATTCATGTGAAAAAAAAGAATAATGTGCCATAAACCGTTACAAAGGGTCATAACAAATGGCCGTTTTTTTGTTTCCATTAAATTCACCTTTTTTAGAGCAAACTACATTCATTGGTCTTTAAGGCACAACCAGTTTGATATTGACATGCCATAAGAACAAACACTTCAATTTAGAAATATTTCAACGTACAAAAATAATATCGCCATTGTGAATTATTTGTGAAACGACCCAGAAAACTCTGCACTCAATTGACTGAGAATCAACAAGAAAAATACAACAAAAAAAAATCAAAAGCGTATTTTCCGATTAAGTTTGTTTTGAAGGCGCATTTTTTTCTTCTAAGCTTCGCTGTGGATTCTTTTGTGCATAAGAGAACGTGCTAACGTTTATTCAATTATAATATATTTGTTAGTTATTTTTACTCGCACTTTGAAGGGCAGGTTTTGGGAATATGAAAAAAGTGACGATTTAAACAAAATGGATTTTTGGCTGATTTTTTATTTATTAATTTTTTGAGTGACAAACAAATGATTTTAATGCAATTTGAATGAATTCTTTTATGAATCTTTCGGGTTTTTAAGCTTTTGTAGACTTGTGACTTTTATATTAGAAGATTCCTAAAGCCTTAGAACCTCTCGTTGGCTTTTAAATAAAAAATACTTCGAGAGTCATTAGATTCAGTGGATTAAGGGGGTCTAAAAATTTTTGCCGTTTTAAGCGAGATATTTCCAATACATTTTGTGGTCCAGTCCAGTGTAAAATTTAAACTCCGGTAAATTTCAACTTTTATCACTTTTATTAGAATAAAAAAAAAATGAAGCAAAAGACCAGATACAATTCTTGTGCGAAAAATTTCAATAAATTTCCATACAAAAAAAAAGATTAGAAATCATTACTTGGCATCAGTCACAATTATGTCTAAGTTTAACAGTTTTAAGAGCAAACCCATGCGACTAAAACAATAATTATTCTTTTTAATTTATTTGTTATTGATCAACTAAAAATGGTTCATGGACGTTTTTTTTTTAGTCTCATTCTTTCATGGGATAACGCACTGACTGAAAAATGCAGTTTTCCGGCATTCACTTTACAAACATACACATAAAAAAAAAATAATAAAAATGCTATCGAACTCTTGGAATCGATTTGTTATTCTGTCAGTGAATGCGAATATGTTTTTTGGCATTTTGTCAATAGCTTCAAATACATAAACTTTTTGTCTTTTTCAATTTAAAAAAAAGAAGAGAAATATATAAAAATTTGAATAAAACGTGGTTGGAATGATTTATGCTTTTTGGGTGAAAATTTATTGGACAGTAAGTATGCTGTAATGGCCATTTGTTTGTATGTTGTTGCAGTTGTTGTTGTTTAAGTGCCATGGAGCGGAACTTGGAATACGGTAATTTGTATTTTTACATATGGAATTTTTGTAGACCTCACACAATGCCAACAAACAAATGAGGAACTTGTAAACATGATTTTTTTTGTAGTTTGTTAACAAAAAGGTTTGGTGAATTTTAACAAACGGTGTTTGAGAGCCAGGTATAGATAGAGAAAGCTGTTGGTACCTTTGAAAATAAAATAAATATTTTTTTTGTGTTGGATTGCAAGTTTTATCGGCACATATCTGCTTAATTTAAGTTTTTTCAAATATGTATTTCAATTACTAGGTATTTGAAAATAAAGTTTCGGTCTAATGAAATAGGTGCTTTAGGTTTTGTACGTGTTTATAAACAGAACTATCAATGTCAAATTTAATTGGAAAATGAGTACTTCAATTTATAAAAAAAAAAATTGTGGGGTACCACAGGGAAGTGTTTTTGGTCCAGTTCTGTTGCTTCTATTTACATGTGATATATCTAAAGCAGAAGACATCATCGTAGCAACGTTTACTGATGATACTGCAATACTAGTTGTGAGCAAAACGAAGCTACAATTATATAACAAAATGCTCTTAATAATGTTAATCTGTGGAAAAATAATATTGCGAATAGCACTCAATGAAATAAAGTCAGTTTACGTGGACTTTACCTATAAAAAATAAATAGATTATCCGTCTTTCTAAATACCGCTCGTGTTCCATTTGCAAATGAGGCAAAGTATCTGGGAATGACTCTAGACGAGAAATTAAAATGGAAGCCACACGTACAAAAGAATTGCAAGTAATATAAAAAGGAAACTAAGAGATATGAACTGGCTTCTCGGTAAATATTTAAAGCTTAGTATTGAAAAAAAGTTGATTTTATGCAGGCAGGTATACAGAAACCTGTTTGGATTTATGCAGTCTTATTTATTAGATTTTCTTAGAACACGCTTAGGCAGTTGCTCAGCTAGTTAATGCCTTAATAGTTTAGCCATCTTGGTGCTTATAAACGCATTCCAACAGTTGTTCAAATAATGGGTTTTTCAATAAGAGCGCTACAAAAGTTTTTTTTTTCAAATAAAACAAAAACGGTTTTGCATATCAATGAAATTCTTTATTCCTTTCGATGCCATTATGTATGGAACTCGATTTCTTTTGCATGGCCACCACGAGCACGCTTGCAGAAGTCCAGACGCTGAACCCAATTTTCGACGGTTTTCAAGCTTAAATCGGCCGATACTGCTGCAATTTCACGTTCGATATTCGTACGAAGTTCATCAATCATCGCTGGCTTGTTGGCATAGACCATATATTTGATGTAACCCCACAGGAAATAATCTAACGGCGTCAAATCGCACGACCGAGGTGACCAAGCGACTCGACCATTTCGTGAGATAACACGTTCTCCAAACTTGGTTTTCAATAAATTGATTGTGACATTCACTGTGTGGCTTGTGGCGCCGTCCTGTTGGAACCACATGTCCTCCAAGTCCATATCATCCAATTGGGGCCAAAAATATTCGGTTATCATTGAACGGTAGCGATCCCCATTCACAGTAACGTGCCGGTCTTGATCATCACGGAAGAAGTATGGCCCAATTGACGCCGCCGGCCCATAAACCACAACAAACCGTAATTTTTTCGGGATGCAATGATGACTGATGGAGTACGTGTGGATTGCTGCCTGACCAATACCGCATATTTTGTTTATTGACGAAGCCATTCAGCCAGAAATGAGCCTCATCGCTGAAGATGATTTTTCGATGAAAATCCGAATCATTTTCAAGTTGTTGCTTAGCCCAATTCACGAACATACGACGCTTCTGGTGGTCAAGCGGCTTCAGTTCTTACGCCAATTTAATCTTGTAAAGATGTAGGCTAAGATCTTTTCGAAAAATTCGCCACAACGACGTCACAGAGATGCCCAACGCTTGAGAACGACGTGTGAGAGACACATTTGGGCTTTCTGCAACTGAAGCCTCAGCGGCAGCAATATCCTCAACACTACGGGCACTTCTTTGTCTTACTGGCACGGGAACATTTTGTACTGTGCCCGTGGAATCAAATTTTTCCACTAGACGCTCAATTGTTGATCTGCTAGGACGATTATGACGACCATAAATTGGACGAAGCGCTCTTAACGTTGAGGCCACTGACTCCGAATTTCGGTAGTAAATTTTAATAATTTCGACTCGTTCTTGGCTCGTATATCTTTCCATCATGAAATGGCAAACCTTACTGAAGAGAAATGTCAAAAGAGTGTCAAGAAATATGGCGTCGTTTGCTGTCCCTGTCGCTCTACTTTTGTAGCGTCCCGTTCGAAAAACTCTTTACATACATTTGTTTTCATGATGTTAAAAAAAATAAGCCATAACCTAAAGCGGACCACTCAAGGTTCTGTTTCCTAGGAAAATTGTAAAAATAGATGCTTGTTTGGCGACTCTACAAAACGTCAGCTATCCAAAAGAAATGTTGTCCAAGAGAATTGTCAACAGTTGGAACACCCTTTAAATGGTGTCATCGTCTGCAAGGATAGAGAGTTGATAAAATCCAATAAACTAAGAATAATCAACTCACAAAAATTATAACCCAGTCGGAGTGAACATTTACAATTAAAAAAAAAAAAATTAAAGAGTTTCTGTTTAACTCTTTGGAATTCAATATTTAGTGTGTTGGGCGCCATCTTGCAAATTGGGTTTTCTTCAATAACTTAATCATTTTGAACTTAAGAATAATTTTGGATGTAATATTTGAAAACTTTGCATTGTTATTTTTTGACGTATATAATTTTTGGTTTACTAAAATTGTAGCAAAATCGGTTCAGAAATCTTTCATTTCTACTAATCAAGCCAAGAAATGTCAAAAGTTTGCAAGACAATGTCATGACCAAAAGTATAGAAAATAACATTTCACAAAACGTCGGCTTGGAGTGCAAAGCAGCTTACTCCTATTTTGCATTTTTTACATAAAAATATTTAAAAAAAATGTTTGCATTACTTGAATGAAACCAAAATTACATGTAGTATTTTTCAACAATCATTTGTTTTAAATTCAGTGAAATTGAAAAGATTTAATAGATTTTTGTATTTCTTAGCATTTTTTGAAGAAGTCTATAATGGTCAAAACAAAATGTGAAGTTAGCCGCTTAGCACTCCAAGCCGACAAAAAGCTCCCTTAATTAAGATTGCGGGCAAGCAAACAAAAACTGTTTGCTTGTTTTTTTCTATTTTTGTACAATCCAATTGATGACTATAAATATAATTTCTATAACATACGACTGTATGAGACTTAAATAGGTTAATAGTAATAGTGGAACATTTTTGCTTATTCCATTTTTATATATGCATCCATAGATACGACGTATACAATTTCAGTCATACTTCAGCCGTAAAAAATGTTGAAGCGAAAATGTGTTAAAATAAAATAACAAAAACAAAAATCTCATTTTGCTTTTTTTAAAATTGCATAACCAAACCTAATTTGCTTTTGTTTACAAAAAATAAAAATAAAACAAAAAAAAAACAACACAATAAAACACCAACATCTATTGTAACCTCTGCAATAAAATCATGCGAAGCCAAACAAAAAAAGCCCGCGTTGTCCGCATCATTGTTGTCCGTTTCGCATAGAAAACACTTTCACTCTTCAGCCTGTAGTCACAATAATAAGTGGCTTAATTATCGCCTCCAAATACAAAAAAAAATCCTTTAAAATAAAAAAATAAACCTCAGCTACAGCAAGTAGGTACATAAGTACTGGGTACACTTCTATTACGAATACGGGTATCTACCTACAATTTCTATACCAAACAACGCGCTACATGCTATATTTTCTACAACTTAATAGCTTTTAACTTTAAATAGCTGTGTCTGTGTATATTTTGGCCATCAGAATGTGCAAACATTTTCAACAACAAAAAATCAATATACCAAACACCATTGCCCAATTTACTTAGCGTGAAAAAAAGTAATCCTCTTTTTATTTTATTTTAAATGAACTGAGCGGAAGTGTAAAATTATCCATGAATGTCAATTGTAAACACTTTTGCGAATAGTCGGAATAGTGATTGCAAAAAATGATTTTTATGTGACGTCTGTGTCGCTTTAATGTTGGTAGGTAATAATTTTGCAGCGATTGATTTTTATTTTTATATAAATAAAATATGAATCAACTGACGTGGCGATAAGGAAGCCGCCACCCCACATGGAGCAACTGGAATTACTATGAATCTAATTTCGTTGATAATGTATGTTTGTAAGTATATTTAGTATTTCTAAGACTTTTCCATAAAATGCTAGCCCAAGACTAAAAATTAATTTAATTTAAGCTAAACCACTGAACCAATTGTGATGAAATTTTTTAATAAAAAAAAAATGATCACCACAGTAAGACTCAAATAAAATAAACAAAACTTAGATTGTATTAAAATTAAATTCCTATCGTGGGCTTTAGGTCTTTTTTACTTTTATTTAAAACAAAAATTGTTACGTTTTGGGCGGAGTTACAAATAAAAGTAAAAAAGACCTAAAGCCCACGATAAGAACTTAATTTATATTTAAAAAGGTCACGAAAAAAGGATATAACTTAGATTGTATTCTTAAATGTATAAATAAATAATATACTTTTTAAGAATGCGACCATACAACGTTTCTTGCTAATACAATTTTTGTATTTTTTGACAATTATATTCTGCTTCAGCTTAAGCGCCCTGAAATCTAAATGACTCAACTGGATTTGAGGAAACTTTCGGTAATGATGATTAGTTGTGCCATATACGTTCTGTTACAAACGTTTTTTAACGTATTTGTTATGAGTTTACCTGCAAGCAATCACTTGCTATACAATCCAATGCAATTTAAAAAAAGGACAGTTAACTTTGGAATAGCCCCATAAGGTTTAATAAACATGGAAAAACGTATTAAATACCTCAGAAGTAATTAAGAATATCGAATTCGTTAATTTTTAAAGTCCTCCAAACTATAGTCTAGACATACATTTGTGTAAATCGTATATGTTCTGGTGGCATAAAATAAAATAGTTAGGGGCAACCTTCTCAACAGAAGACAAAAATCAATCAAAAAGACCCATGGCCAAAGGGTGTTAGACTACGGACGGTGTGGTGAAAGAAAGTGATGGTTCGCATTCTGAAAAGTACAAAATGATGGTGATGTTGGAAAAGAACAAAAAAGGACTGATCTATATATACATAAATTAAAAAAAGGAAGAAAAATAAAATTGGAAAAATCAAAAGTTTTTCTATTGGAAAAATTATTATTGATTATTGGGGAAAAGGAGGTATAACAAAAAATTAAACATATGACCAGGGGCCCAATTCTGCAAGTGTGAATGATTTTCCGTGTACACATTCCGTTCACTCCCAAAACAAGTTTGAATAAATTTGACTAATTGTGCATACGATATTTATCAAAAATTTAAAACTCGCTTTTGCGGAATCGCACAAATTGACGTGCACACGATTTTCTGTGTACACAAAAAAAAACTCACTTTCAAAAACTATAATTGGAATTATAAGAGACAAATTTGCTGATAAGGATTAAATGAAATTTGGCTCCAATAAAAATTAGTCCAAACAACAGTAAAAAAAGTACCCAAAATATAGTTAAAAAAGAAAAAATCTCGTGTGATTTTTGGTTTTAGAACAAAATAAAATAAAATATTGCATAAGTTGTACACTAGGGTGGTCCTTAAAAACAATTACTGTTTTATTTTGAATGACGCACCACCTAATTAATTTCAAATAATTAAATACAAAACCTGTGCAATTTGTTGCTAATTATTGAGCCGTTGACCTCGAGGGCGTACGCAAGATTTTGATCAGGGTCGCATTCGGTACAAAAATTTAACTTTGAGACTTGATGACAGTTTTCCTAATGTTTGAAATTTGATTTGACTAGAATGTTCAATCAACCTTCGCATTTTTATGACTTTGGGAATAATTGAAAAACAAATTTTAATTTTGGTACATGATTCCTGTATGATTATTTAATCAGATATACATACATGGGTAATTCTACAAATGATGGAATTTTTGACGGCTCCGCTGATATTTTAATAACTGTTCGAGTATTCTATCTGATTTTGTTATAATTACAAATCTAATTGACATATTTTCATTAATTCTCAATCCTCTGACGTCTCCCCTGCTCGTTTTCGAAGGGAAAAATTCTTACAGTTCTCTTATTTAAGTTCCAAAACCAAAATAAACTATCAATTATTGATATAATTTGATAATATATCTTTTTATGATATAAATGAATATTTAGTACCATTATATGACATTACAAAAAAAAATCATTGAATTTTGTCCCTCGGATTTCTAATCAGTCCCCTGACGGATTGAAACACTCAAAAATACTCTAAACTTAGAAAATTATCCAAGTTTCAGATCTAGCAGCGTGAAGCATTAAGTCTGTGACAGTAAAACCATTTTTGTATCTTACGCCCGTTGGCAATTTCAATAGTTAAGAAATCATTTGTGGGAGAGGTCATGGATTGTCCGTTCAGTTTCTCAGTCCCCATATGAGTGTTTACAGAAAATATTTATATGTAAGCAGGTATATATTTTAACATTTTAATATAAGCTTAGTAAAACCTTTATTATTTACATTTTTTTATTTTTTTCGTACAATGCGTTAACATGTTTCAGTGGCAAAAACGATAAAAATACTCAGTCCCTGGCCTCAGTCCTCTGACCTTTAATTACTGATTTTATCTCTTGAGGTCCCAGAAATGCTCACAAAATGCTGATTTTCTTCTTAAATACATGTAAAATAAAAAGCAGGACTCGATCGCATGAACTTACTCTTATTTTCAAGTGGTTAAGAAATTTAAAGATAATTTACACTTGGTGTTTTGTAAAATTGTATAAAAGTGCTAGAGGGCACAGGTTCGTTCGAAACAAGAAAAATTGTCTTGGAGGGGGTATATTTCTCCCCCATTAAGGTAAAGGGTATGATTTCCTTAAGAAATTGACTTAAAATGAAAAAAAAAATTAAGAAAATGTTCAGTTCTTTAGAACACCTGTTTTGAAAAAAGGCTATACAATCGTTGTTTTAAATTTTTTAAATTGGCAATTTTCAACCATGTGAAAGGACGGTGTAAAGTTCATATATAGTAAGGTTTTACGACTTTTTGCTTCCAAAAGCGTTACGTCGAAATTATCATCATTTTATTCCATTTTTTTTGGAATTTTAAAAATATTAAATCAAAATTTTTTAAAAGCAAAAAAGCTGCAGATAATTTTACCAATAATTGTTGAAATTTTTTTTTTGCCTCAAATATCTTGAGAACAGACAACTACATATATTGGCTCTCGGTTAGAGATTGCAATCCCGATTTGTTTTTTTTTTTAAATTCCGGGATTTCGGGATTCAAAAATCTGAATCCCGGGATTTAAAAAAAGTTTTTTTTTTTAAGTTATTCAGAATATTTGTTCGTCTTAATTTTTTTGTTTTCTCAAATTTAGAGGAAAGCATCTTAGGCAGAGAGTTGATACTTTTACTTCGGCCTCATCTTGGCAAAAATTAATAAGTTTTATGTAAATTTTTTATTAAGAACAAACAAAAATAATGGTCCTTAAGAAATTCAAACTAAATTTTTGTAAGATGAAGATTTAACTACAAATCGCGTATGAGAAAGCCCTAACTATATGTCCTGATGAGTCCAAAGGAAATCACCTTGACGAAACGAAAAATTTGCATGGACTAAAGGCTGTATAAAAAGTTATTTTGAATCAATAATTCAACAAGTATACAATAACAATTTCAGAAATAGTGCTAAGTCTTCTACTTAACTGATTTATTTCAGCAGTAGGGTAAAGGAGGTATAGACATTATTAGACACGTTATTTTTTTCCAATAAAATCAAGAAAATGTACGTTTTTACCTTGCTATTTATTTTCGAAATACCAACAAAAACATTATTTCGCGATAAATTTTTTGCAACCAAAAATTAATTTGACTAACCAAATCAAATGCAACAATAAAATAGGAATTTAACCCAAAGTATGCTTGAAAAAATTTGGCCGTGGAGACGATTTTTTTAAGAACTGCTAGAACTACAATAAAATACTGGATTTTTAAGCCTTGCATGGTAGGAAAAATTGAAAAAAGGTATTGAATATAAAAAAGAACAAACAAATTTCAAAACAATTTTACGCCAGTCATGGCTTGGAAATAAGATATATACTTCAATGAAAAAATTGTTTGTATTGAACCTTTTTAAAAGTAAATATCATTTTTCATTCATGCATTCGAAAAAATTGATGCTTAATAGCTTAAAAGGATGATCCAGTACGAACAAGTATCAACAGCCCAAATTTCAGAAAACTTTACAAAACAAGCAACCGCGTTCATTGGTGGCTTAAATCAAACTTAGGATAGTTTTGCGTACTTGGGCGTCATTGTTAAAATGTTCCCCAAGCTTGAATTTCTGGGTTGCAAGAAGAGCTCGGTGGTTTATATTAGCCACATATCCCATAATACCCACACTATATACAATTTGTTTATAAAAAACATTCTTATACACAGTACCTAAATATAGTCAGTTTAAATTCGCCCCCTGATATCAAGAACTAGGTAACTCAATTTTTAAAATTTTGGAGATAGCAGCGTTTATAGATACCTAGCCTCAAGAGAAAGTCAAGGGGGAAAGTTTAAATTTGATGTTCCTTACCCTTCAGAAATATCCTATATTTGACTATAATAGAAAAAAATTGGACGAAAAATCTTGAAAACTGTACTAAACAACACCGTTTTCGCCGAGATATTATAAAAATTGAAAAACCAGTTTTGAACTACAACATATTGATCAGTTAATATTTCAAAAAAGTATAAATGCAAGCAAATACAAAAATATTGTATCTAAATCTTTGAGCAACCAATCCCGAAAATCCCTGTATTGGAGCATTGCAGTCCCGGGATTTTTGAAATAAAAAATGTATCAGGATCCCGGAATAGCTATCTCTAGTTGAAAGGGTACTATGTGTGCGTTTTAAGTCATTCTGCAGCAATATAATAGACATGAGTGTGGCTTCCGGGTAGACGAATCATCATGCAGTAGAATTTAACACTAAATTAAATCTTAGAAAAGAGCATTGAATTCCAACACAAAACTAACTATAATTTCTTCGACTTCAAAGTCACATTTAATAGCATTCATCAGCAGGAATTTTATGGTGATTTTTGACCAGGGAATTCCTGTAAAAATTTATCCGATTTTGTCCAAAGAAATAAGAAAACACGCAGCACTATTTGCAACTGATAAGAAGTATCTGTTTCCAACTTTTCCAAACATTGTACTAAGTTTCAACATCATGTGAGTTCTTCGATCTCATTCTAAAACAGAGAGTGCATAGGACAGGTGTAAATAAGGAGGGCTTTTGCTTCTTTAACAGATGTGTTTAGTAATAGACTTGTTGGTCAGGAAGTAAACAAGGAGAACACCAAGTACAGATATGTCCAGTTCTGCCATCTAGGAAATCACAAGGCCTGCTACTTTAGTTTGGCAAAAGAAGTGAATTCAAAACTACCTACGCATAAATCATACAAAACCCTTATATTGCCAGTCTTCCTTTGTGGACCAAAGTGTTGAACGATAAGCAAAAGAAAAATTTTTCAACGGATATTTGGGTTTGAGTGAGGAGAGCCAATGGAGTAGAAGATATATCTACCACGAACCAGAAATAAGCCCCATCGACCGAATGAACAGTAATGCTTCCGCCAAGATAGTCCACCCCTCCGGTTTGAAGACCAAGCTATGGCGGATGCCATCAGAAAGCTTGGTCTAGACTTTAGAAGAATGGAAACATCAGCGTACTCGGGATCGTAGAGGATGGAAAGCCACTATTTCTCAAGCAGTGTGACCCTCCATGAATCGTGAGCCGGATAAGTAGGTAGAAAAATAACATCAGGATTTAAAGAGCTTTTTGAAAGTTTTATCTTACTGAAACTTAGTTATTTTTTGTATCGAAATTGTTTGGGATAAATAATTTTTTTTCATTTGTCAATGTATGCCAAAATAAGTTCAACTTTGAAATTAAGTTAACATATAGTCCCCTGATTGCAAGAACTAGGTAACTAAATTTAAAATTTTTACAATATCTCGGCAAAAATGGTATTTTGTTGCTAACTTTTGATTAACTTCTCGTCCAATTTGTTTTCTACCAAAGAAAAAATATAAGATATTTATGAAGTGTGAGAAACATAAAAATTAAATTTTCACTCGTTCTCTGGTAGCTAGGTATCGATGAACCTTGCTATCTCCAAAATTTTTGAAATTGAGTTACCTAATTCTTGCGATCAGGGGACGATATTGTCACTTTAAAAGTATGAGCAAATATCAATAATAATATTTACTCAATTCTATTACTGAAAGCTGAGGTAATTCAAAAGGCATTTTAAATTTACAGTCAATTCCCATACACATCACCAAAAATCCACATATTGCTTTTAATTTGTTTAATCTCATATTTTAAATGCCATCTGCTATGACGAATTCATGCAAAATAGTAAAAAAAAAAATTAAAACTTGACTCCCACAAACCCAAACACGTGCAGTTCACAATACACTAGCTACAAGTATGTCCATATTCATAATGAAATTTTCTTATAATTTAATTAAATTCAAACAAGACAAACCAAATCCAACAAAACAAAATCTAATGAAATATGAATTAATAATATAAAGATTTAAAATTTAAATATTTTTATTTTCTTACGAACTTTTTTAAGTAACTGTAGTCATATGGAATAAAATTAAAACAATCATCCTCCATAAATGCGCTTGTGTTTCTTTGCCTTGGCTCGAATAAATAAATTATTTACTATTTTTTTTTATTTAATCCAATTATATCACTTTAGGTACACAGACACTATCACATTAAAACAGACTTTTTGTCATGTCGACTTCTTGTCGTGTTGAGACATTTTCATTTCAGGCAAAATAGAAAAAATGACAGAACATTCATCGAGTAGGTATATAGAATTAGCAGCATTAATAATAATAAATATTAATTAGTCACATGCTTAAGTGCAAAAACATAACAAAGAGATCACTATATTTTTTCATTCACAATAAAAAAAAAACTTTTTTTTTCTAAAATGTTAATAATTTTGTTAAATATGAAACATGTAAGCAAATTAGCACAAGTGTGATGTGTTAAAAGTGGTTGAAAAAATTAAAAGCAAAAGCATCACGGAATTATTTTAACATCATCAAAAAGCAGCAGCCTTACCGTTGTCATAAAATTTGGTACGAGAACAATTCACAATAATAAATTAATTTAATTTTGTAAATTATATTTTTTACACTAACCCTCAATTGTTATTTATTGTTGTTTTTTTGTTATTGTGTTTAATTTGATTACTTTCGTTCATTCATTTAACACTCTCTACGCGTGATGTATCTCTTGCTCAAGAGATGAACCAAAAAAAAA